>JALAZF010000728.1:1800000-2172569 GCA_022829125.1 Lathyrus tuberosus | reverse complement strand
GGCAACTAGGTCTAAAACTAGGTAAAGCCAGTTGGTCACTCTTTCAATACAATCAAACTAGTTCCCCATAAGAATTCCAAATATAGTCTTGCCTTCTTTTGGGCTTAAACAATATGGAACAAAGAGAAAGGCATTATTCCCGATGAAACTTTTCTCAGACTGTCACTATTAGAAATTGTCAAAGAAGTTAATTTCCCTAGAGAGAATTAATTCCCGGTGAAACCTCTCTTGAATTTCTTCAAACCCTAGAACTGTTCACTAAAGAAAAGATTATTCCCGGTGAAAATTTTCTTGAACTCTTCATAGAATTGGACCCACAGGTTTCCTAAAAGCATCCCCGCCTCCTCTTGGACTTTGTACAAGGACCCTTCGGATTCTTAGAAGTTCTCATTCCTTCTCTTGGTCTTAATATAAGGACCCTGAAGACCTCTTAAAGGTATAAGACAGAACTTAGTCATCCTTTGCTAGAGCAGTCTTTCCAGAGTCAAAACCTCATACCAATTTAGGGTTGATTCTCATCCCTTAAAATACCAGCCTCCTTTTGGGCATCATACAAAGATAAACTCTTCCATACCAGTAGACTTGGACAGTTTAATCTCCTCTTGAGTCTCAAAGACATTCTCAAGTTTCCTATAAACACAGGAAAAACCCTGGTCATTCAACCAACCTCCGGTAGAGTTGAAACCTCTATAGGTTTTCAAAACTCAATCTTTAAACTCTCACCTTAAGTTTCCCCTAGCCAGGGATAGCTTATCATCAGTATAACACTATCCCAAATCAGAACCTCAGGGCATTTGATATCTCAACTTTTATGTAAACCCTCAGCAAGAGTTGATTCCCCATCTGGACCTGCCTTTGGATATCAATAATCCTCAACAGAAGCTAGCCTCCTCTTAGGCTTTGTATAATGATCCTTCCTTTCCTCAACATAGTCAGCCTCCTCTTGGGATTTGTACAATGATTTTCCCTAGTTGAGCTAACCTTTTCAGACTCTCTTGTTGAGTCAATCACCTTGTTTAATACTCTCTTGTTGAGTCAACCCTCTTCAGCCTCAATCTCGGGCTTTGTACAAGACACCATATAAATTTCCCTAAGCAGAGTCAATCCTCTTTTCAGCCCCAATCTTGGGCTTTGTACAAGATAGATAATACTCTCTAGCAGAGTCAAACTTCTTTCAGGCTCAATCTTGGGCTTTGTACAAGACACCTAAAAATCCTTAGTTGAGTCAGTCTCATTTCAGCCTCAATCTTGGGCTTTGTACAAGACAGATAAAGATTTCTTTCCCACAGAGTCAGTCTTCTTTTCAGCCTCAATCTTGGGCTTTGTACAAGACACATACAAACCCTCCCCAGCGGAGTCAAAATCCCTTTTAGCCTCAATCTTGGGCTTTGTACAAGACAGACAAAATATTTTCCCCAGAAAAGTCAAACTTTTAGCCTCCTCTTAGGCTTTGTATAATGATATCCCCAAAAGAGTCAGTCTCTTTTAGCCTCAATCTTGGGCTTTGTACAAGACATATATAAACACTCTCTTGCTGAGTATGTCTTTTCCAGCCTCCTCTTAGGCTTTGTATAAGGACTTCCCCAGTGAAGTCAATCATTCTCTTAGCTTCAACCTTGGGCTTTGATCAAGGCACACAAAAATCAACATCCCTTCAGGGAAAATCAAAATCTCTCTGTAGGAAGACATTTCTCTGTGTTATCACACATCAAAACAGACATTCAAAACAAACCCTAATCCCAGATAACGGCTGTAAGTGGCACACTTGTTGATTCAAATATTCAAGTTGTCGTCCATCTCTTATCCTGGTAAACTTCCTTCTTTCATCTAATTACTGTAAACGGCAAGCCTCTGGATTGTTTACATCCACGCCACTATCGCTCTCTTAGCATGAAAGACTCCTAAGGAAAAATGGCATTGCTCTACACTGAGTTAAAGTTTTCTCCTTCAGGACAAATCCCCTATAAAGGAAATTATGGCATTGCTGGATTCACACATCCCAGTTAAAGTAAACCTCCTTTATAAACAGTCACCCAATAGCTGTGATAAATAGACGAGATGTCTCCCTTTTAGAGATGACAAGTTCTCTCTCAGTCAAACCTTTTAGCTTCAATCTTGAGCTTTGAACAAGACACAAACAAACCTTTTAGCTTCAATATTAGGCTTTGAACAAGATACAAATGAACTTTTTAGCTTCAATCTTGGGCTTTGAACAAGACACCAAAACATCATCTTTTCCTCCCATAGAATAGGAGGAACTACGATTGCTCTGATTTCCCTATTTCTTTAAACGGGAATACGTAGGCATAAGATTGCAAAATCTTAGCGAGCATACCAATAAAAAACTCTAGGTCCATTACCTTCACACCAATCAAAACTGAGGTCCAATACCTCCCCAAAATAATAAAAAACTTTCTCTCTCTCTCTCTCTCTCTCTCTCTCTCTCTCATATCTCCCATAGAAGAAACTTTCCCAACCCACAACAGATAAACACCATCAGTTACAAACCAGAACCTAAAACTAATAACCTGTGGATAACCATATATAGGATGGGTAATTGACAACTCCCCATTGTATAACCTGACCCCGAACTCCCCGAATCTCTTAAGCGTTTGTTCAATTAAACATTCGTGTGCAAGGTTAGTTTTAGATAGCTTCCCTTTCCCTTCCAGCTTCACGAGATAAATAAGAAATCAGAAAGTAGCACTCCACTCCTCCTCATTGCGGCGAGGAGAAAACAATCTACGATAAGGTGGTCGCGTCACCGACAAAAATCCCACGCTACACTAGCAATGAGTGTAGCGAACAATTTTGGACGTGGTTGCGAAGCACTATCGCTTTGGTACTACAGTTCGATTCATTTTTTATCCTATTGAAGCTGATGAAGGAAGGGAATTAGATGTCTCCAATTCATTTTCTCTCTTAGGTTATTTTGTTAAAATAGTGCTAGGGCGATTGGTGGGAGATTAAGACTGATGCTTTTGACATGTGAGGGTACCGGATTTGGGTTTTGGATTAGTGTGCTCGCTAAGATTTTTCTTTCAATCTTATGCCTACGTATTCCCGTTTACCGAAGCAGGGAAATCAGAGCGATCGTAGTTCCTCCTATTCTATGGGAGGAAATAGTGTTTTGGTGTCTTGTTCAAAGCCCAACACGTGAAGCTAAAGGTGGTTTATATCTTGTTCAAAGCCCAAGATGTGAAGCTGAAGGGTCTATTTGTATCTTGTTCGAAGCCCAAGATGTGAAGCTAAAAGTTCCGTCTTTGGAGGGAATTTGTCATCTCTAAACAAGGTCTGTTTGTCACAACTGTTGGGTGACTGACTATAAGGGAGGATTACTTTAACCGGGATACGTGAATCCTAGCAATGCCATAATTTCCTTTATAGGGGGGTTTTAACCTGAAGGAGAAGACTTTAACCCAGTGTAGAGCAACGCCATATTTCCTTAGGAATTTATCATGCTAAAAGAGGGGCAGTGGAATGGATGTAGATGATCCAGAGGCTTGCCGCTTACAGCAATTAGATGAAGGGGAAAGGAGTTGTTGATGTTTGTTTACAGTGAACGAGGCACAATTTTTGATGCTAAAAGGTTGATTGGTTCAACCGGGTTTTCTTATACAAAGCCTAAGAGAAGGCTATTGGCCTAACAAGTGGGTGCTTTTGTGTGTCTCGTACGAAGCCCGAGAGGGAGGCTAAAAGGGTTGACTCAACAAGAGGGTGCTTTTGTATGTGTCTTGTACGAAGCCCAAGACGGAAGCTAAAGGGTTTGACTCTACAGGAGAATCTTTTATACTCAACAAGAGAGTGATTTGTATCTCGTACGAAGCCCGAGATGGAGGCTAAAAGGGTGACTCAACAAGAGAGTCTTTTATACTCAACAAGAGAGTGTTTTGTATCTCGTACAAAGCCCGAGATAGAGGCTAAAGGTTTGGACTCAACAAGAGAGTCTGCAAAAGTTAACTCCGCTGGGGAGAATCATTGTATAAAGCCCAAGAGGAGGCTATGGTTACTGTTTCAATTGAGTGACAGGTCCAGTATGCTGATTTAAAGAGAAAATCAGTTCGTATATGAGTACTGTTTGCCCTAAGGGATTTGATTCGAGGATCAGGGTTATTTCACGTTCTTTAAGGAAATGGGAAATCCAAAGGGTATTGAGACTGTCCGAGTCTACGGGTTTCATCTCCTTGTTTTGAAAGGAACTTGAGACTGTCTTTGAGACTCAAGGGAATTAGACTGTCCAAGTCTAGAGTTTCATTTTTTGTACTACGTTTGAGAAACAACAGTAGTAAGATCTATACTTTTTGAAAGAGTGTTCTATTAAGATAACTAATTTCTGTTCCTATACCTCTAGGAGGTCGTCGGGACAATTTGTACGAAGCCCAAGAGGAGGCTGGAAACTTTTAAGAAGCCGAGGGACAATTTGTACGAAGCCCAAGAGGAGGCTATCATTCCTGGGGGAAGAAATCATTTATATGAAGTGTCATACCCTAAATTTAACCCTCAGATCCTCTGATCATTTTTCACATCATTTTAAGCCAGTCGTTTGTGCATTTGCAATCATCGAAGTCACGCATTTTTCGTCTGATTGTTCTCACTGTTTCCTTCTATTATTTATGTATTTTCATGAGTTTTTAGAACATTTTATTTTATTTAGAATTTTGATTTTTTTTTCATTATTTTTAAATCACTAATTTTAGTTTAATTTAATTCCTTTTTTGTTAATATACTATTTATTTTTTATTGTCATTATTTTATTATTATTATTATCCATTGATATTATATTATTATTATTATTTTATTTATTATTATTACTTACCATTTATTATTATTATTATTTATTATTATTGTTATTTTTATTCTTATTATTATGTATTATTATTGTTTGTTTTATTAGTACAAAATCCAAGAGAGGCCTTTTGCCAAACCCCTTGCCATAACCAACGTACAACACAACACTCCAAAAATCTTTACACCAATTTGGCACAACACAAAACCTGCTGATAAGAGCCATGCGCATCACAACATACCAATTCCTGCTACCACTTCCCCAAACTGCCACACCTTGACCAAAACCTGTGCACAAAGTATCATATCAACAACAAGCAACAATGACATGTCACTGCAGCATATTAGAGGGACTTTGCAATAGTAGTGAGAAAAATTCAAAAAAAGGTTCAATTGTTAAATAAAGAGGGAGGACATTTTTCTACAGAAAAGAAAGAGAAAACAATTTCTACAGTGATCCTCCACCATCTTCTTCCCACTTCACCTTCCGGGAAACAAACAAAACTCACACCATAAACAACTCACCAAGAACCCTGCTATACACACAACAACAAGCTTCTCACTACACTAACATAATATCACCAAACTCTTTCCGTTTTCACTCTTCTTTTTCTCACACAAACCACACTATATATTTCCTTCACTTCATGTAAAAATTATAAAAACTTCATGCTATTATTCACCATCTTCCATCACTAACAACAACAGCAACCCGTGAAATCACAAATCATTGCACTCCCTCCGCTACAGTGACACCATGACCACCACCATCCATCATTCATAAACATCCATAAAAAACTCACTAACACACAAACTTTCCTTAGACCACATCCTTCCATAGTTCCCACTCTAACATAAACTCATTCCACTTCATTTTCTTCTTAAAAAAAAGACACATCCACAACTTCACCATGAACACACTATTTTCCTCCTTCTTCTACACAACTCATTCACAAACACAACAATCTCCATTGAAAGACCACCCATTTTGCTTTTCACAAGGACCATAAAATACACTGCATACGGAACTGAACCGAATAGTGTTGTGTTGTATTATCAGTATTATTTTTTGTAGTTTTGGCGCTGTGGTATATTGTGCTGGCAACACAGCTGCTTGTGGGATGTATTTCTTTGGCATGTTCACACTGTCGGTAACTTTTGAAACCTCACTTATCTTGCATATTACTGTTTCAAATTATAATATATGTATAGCATAGGTTTGCTTATTTTAGTGTGTATATATCATTGTTTTCAAGTTATATAATATAATACAATGTATGTACATAATGTCGGTTTGCTTATGATGATGTTACCGTTTTTTTTGAAGACATATTTTGGTTAATTTATTTTACTGATAGGTATATACACTGCGTTAGTCTATACAAATATATACATGGATTCTTTTAATATGGCTGCTATTTTTTATCATGAGTAGTGAAAGGTTTAGATTTAGAATTTGGGAGGATTATTTTTTTTTGTTTAATTTGTTGGCTAAGATTACTATATATCATATTAACCTTGTACAAAGTTTTATTTATTTATTATTATTATTATTATTATTTATTTTAACTTTTTGTTTTGATGGTTTTAATTTGGATATATTAAAGAGAACCCCAAAATTCTTTTCCTTTTTTTTCATTAGTTTTTAGATATTAAAAAAATAAAAATAAAAAATCTTTAATTATTTTTAATTCTAATTTTAAGTAGTTATTTGTAAAACTATAAAATATAAATTTTCTTTTAATTATTTTCTTTTTTTAGTTTTTGTTAGTTGTTCAATAAAAATATAAAAATAAGAAGACTATTTTGTTTAATTATTAATTAATCTAAATATTTTTATTTATTATTGATTAATTAAATTATTAGTTAATCTTAATAAATATTTATATTTAAGTTAATTCATAATTCTCTTGTCACCCGATCCTATTTTCATGACTTATCTGTTTACCTCACATTCCAAAGGAAGGGACCTTATAGTTGACTGCCATGTCATTTAGGATAGCCTTGTCCATCATTCCCTTTTAACCTAGCCTTAGGTTTGGAGTCGCCGCACTCCACGTAGGTGTCTTGCTGTCAGACCCTACTTTCCCTTAGAACCTTGACCACAATCAAGAGTTCTTTACCCCTATTGAGGGGAACTACGAATACTCTGATTCCATTCCCGTCAGGATACGTAGGCATGAAATGCGATGTCTTGGCGAGCATACTTAGTGTATATACCCTTAGGCCTTTACCTTAGTACAAATTTCTCTTAGCAAGCAAACAATAATATAACACAAATACTAACAAGAGGTTCCCGTAGAGTACTACAGATACTTAGGGTGATAATACCTTCCCTTTGTATAACCAACCCCCGAACCTAGATTCTCTTAACTTAGGGTTTTCGTTCTTTACCCTTTCCTTTGGATAAATCAAAGCTCGGTGGTGAATTTCATGTTTTGTGATGCAAGTTAATTAATAGCTTGATATTCGATTCTCACCGCAACACGAAGCCTAAGAGGAGGCTGCGAATACTTCTAAGAAGCCGACGGGTCCTTGTACAATGCCCAAGAGGAGGCGGGGATGCTTTTAAGAAGCCTGTGGGTCCCCAAACCCCGAGAAATTCAAGACAGGCTATTCACAGAGAATAGATCAAGCCAGGAAAGTTCGAGAATTTGGAAGAAACTCAAGAGATGCCATTCACGGAGAAAAGATCATCTCTGGGGAGTAGAGTTTCTTTGACAATTTCTAAGGGTGACAGTCTGAGAAAAGGTTCACCGAGAATGCTGCCTTTCACGTCTCCATATTGTTTAACCCCAAGAGGAGGGAAAACTGTATATGGTAATCCTATGGGGATCTAGTTTTGTCTATTTAAGAGTGATCAACAGGGCTTAGTACTAGACATAGTTGCCGGGGAAACTCTAAATATCTATACTATTATTACACAGTCGGTATGAGTTTATGAAAGAAGACTTACAGTGAAACAGCCCCACAATACAGTTATATGTATATGAAAGCGGTAAATGAAAGCATATAACCACTTACTCGGTTGTAAAGCTTCCATGCTGTTTGGTTAGTTGTTCAACAAAGAAAGATTAAAAACAACAGTATATTCAAAATCAAAGGAGAAAGTGCTTCGAAAGAAAAATTGGGGCTTACAGCTCAAGGAGAGGCCCAGGGTTTTTACCAATGATCGCACTATCGTTTCGTACAGAGGGACTTATACAAGTGACTGAGGCCAAAAAGGTTTTCTGTACAAAGGGGTGGGTCTTACACTCTCTCAAGAGGCCCAAAAGGTTTTAAATAAAAATAGCGGGGCTTATAACACGAGGGTAGGCCCAGATGATTTTTCGTTTGAAATGGCGATCGCGCCGAGATTTTGAAAACGCAGTGGGTCTTATACAAAGACTGAGGCCCAAAAATGGTTTGGTTTTCAAAAAGGGGGTTGGGTCTTACACACTAATAGAGGTCCAAAAGATTTTTGAATGGGTCTTATAGCTCGAGGAGAGGCCCAAGGTTTGTTTTTCAACGGACGATGATCGCGCCGAACATTTTGAAATACAACGGGACTTATATAATAAGTGAGGCCCAAAATAGGTTTGTATTTACAAAGGATTGGGTCTTACACTCTATTAGAGGCCCAAAAGTGTTTGAAAAAGTTTGATGAGGGTTGAATTAATCAAAAACCCTAATTTGTTTTCAAGATGTATTTTAAGTGTATAAAAAATTCATTTAAAATGATCAAAATTGTTTAACATGTGGAAAACAAATTGTGATCTTGGATTAATGTTTCAAAAATCATGTTTTGACCTACAAAATGATTAGAAATCATAAAAGTTTGTAAAATCAAGAAGGAAAAAATATTTTAAATGTCAAAAACAATTAAAACATTAATTCTTGGCAAAAATATCAATTATATGAAATAAATAATATTTTTGGGATTTTTTGGTAAAATAAAATATTTTAACATTTTTGTGAATTATATTAAAAAAAGAATCAACTCAAAACCATTAAAACTCAGAGAGAAATTAATTTTTGAATCAATTAAATAAAATCACAAAATTCAAATATTTGAATTTTCAAAAAAGGGCGCCAAGAACACCCAAGAACACGCGTGTGTTCTGAGTTTTGCCCAGATTTGTATTTTCTCTCCAATCTCACTGAATACTTGATTATATCATGCAATCCACATATCAATCTGCTCGTTTCAATCTCACGATCATGTTTATGGTCTTTAAATTCATTTATTTTTAACATGGAATAAGAAATCAAGACAAAACCTCAAGAACCCTAAAAATTGCATGAAGGCTGAGAATTTTGATACACGATTCAAACAAAGCAATTAGTTAAGGGGAAACATTATATGCATGATTATGAACATTTGGCAAAAGTATTGTGCGAGGAAATATGCATAGATTAAGAGATGACCAAGTTTAGGCTTACTTGAAAGTCGTGACAGCAAGAGCAATGTGAGTTTTGAGTTGGAGGTGTTACAGATGAGTTGTGATGATCTGAACAGCTTCCCTACACCCTATGTAGTGTGTTTGAATGCTTGGACTTTATTGGAAATGGATGGATTACTTCATGGCATCTCAGCTGCAACTTGGTTAAAACCTTGAGCAACTGGCTGGTGATTCTGAGAAATCAGTGTTCCAGATATTGTTTAAGTGTTTGGATCACTTCTATATGATGTTTATGAGGTGTGTGTGTGACTGGTTTGATTGGAAAAGCTCTCAAACTCAAAACCCGATAGTGACTTGCCTTAGAAGGAAAAATTGGAGTGAAAGAAGAGATTTTGAGGAAAGCACCTGTTTGATGGCTTTGGTGTACTCAAACTGATCACAAATGAGCTCTATTTATAGTAGATCAAGCTTGTTTTGCAAGGAATAGTGAATGGCAACTGCAGCAGAGGTTTGGCCAATGCTGGCAAATGAAAATCCAAGTCTCTTCTAGCCATTGACTAGAGGTTAGAGCATAGAGCTTTGGTTCCCTACTTGTTGGAGGAATCTTGACTGAATTCAGTTGCAAATGTGTCAGTCCATGCCACCTCTAAGCATCTATTAAATGCTTCAATCCAAAATTGGAGTCTTGTCCCTCTTTTAGGCAATTCTATGTTTGACATGCTACTTCTTGTTCCAAGGACTTTGGAGGCTTGCCTCAGTGATTGTCCCCTTTAGATTTGATCCTCAGATGTGTCCAAGATGATGACAAGGCTTGGAATTGGCTGATTTTGGCAAATCGACCAAAAATGCAAAATTCTGCCTTGCCTTGGCAGTTTTCAGCAAGGCATTTTGCCACTACCATAACTCTTAGCTCAAATTGAATTTGGTGATGTTCTTGGCCATTTTGGAAAGAACTTATATGATACAAAAACTATTTGATCATATTTGGTTTTGATACCTTTTGGATACAAGTGAAAAATGTCCCTACATTTGGAAAAAAGTGAAGGCAGATTCTGACTTAGTGAAAATTTCACTAAGTGTTGGAAAAAAGTGACATTTTCACTTTTTGTGATTTTGATCAATCCATAACTCAAAATCCATGAAGAATTGAAATGAGGTCTAGTTGAAGTTTTTGTAGAGGGCCACGAGATCTACAAATCAAGCTTTAGATGGGGAAAAATGGCTTTGTGGTTTAGGAGTTATGATCATCCAAAGTTGGTACCCTTGCCACTTTGTTCATAACTTAGAAAATTTTCTAAGTTTTTATGGTTACCGCTTTTACAAGTTATCCCACTTTCTTTGATTTTTCTTGATGAATGATGATTCAAATCATACATTAACATCATTTTAGGGTTAAAAATCCATTTTTGTGAAAAATCTCAAAAAGTCAAAGTTGACTTTTGTGCACAGTTGACTTTTTATCAGATGAATTCCAAACTGTGCAATCCTTTAGGAAATCATGTCCTTGACCTAAATCAAACTTGATGGACATGTTTCATGGGTGTTATAGGGTATATTGAATCATGTCTTAGGGCTTGGGAACATGTCCTGGTCAAAATTCAAAGTTACAGTTGACTTTTTCCGCGAAACCCTAACTGTGGTTCAGATGAATTTGAAACTTGTTGATCAAGCTTCTTGGATCAATCCATTGTTGCAAATGGATCACTGTGGTGTATTAGAGACCCTCAAATCATGTCTTGAGGTCTTGGCTCATGATTTGTCCCAAAAGTCAACTTAGGGGTGAATTAGGTTAAGAAACCCTAATTCCTGATTTTTGATGTATGCATCCCGGAGGCAAAATTGACTTTATAATTGGGTCCATGAGGTTCCATGGAGTATTTTAGGATATTATTTGAAATATTGGCTCATGCCCAGAGGAAAATTTCCAACTGGAGGCCCTGGTCGACCAAAACACTAATTTGGTGACACTGGCGATGTTGAGGCTTGATCCACCTAGAAGGGAGCATCCTGGTGCTTAATCCTTGCTGTGGGAGTCCTCTTGATCCATTGTGGATGTTTGAGAGGTTTAGACAAGTTTAAGATCATGTCATTCCTTGATTTATCCTTTGTCTAAGAACTCTGAGAGGGCTTGAAACCCTAAATTTAATTGTAGTGGATGCTCACCCATCTTTGGGGAGACTGATGAGGTATGATGATTCCTCCATATTGTGATGATTATTTTCACAATGATGGGAATCTTGGTGGGTAAAATTTGGGGTATGACAGATGCCCCTATTTAATCTTCTTGGACCCGAAGGTGCGAATGACGAAGGTGTTCGGGCATTCGGGGTGCAAGAGGATTAAATATCGGAATACCCGAAATTTTGATGATGGTTATGAATGGTATCTTACGCATTCATCTTCTTTTGCTAAGCAATGTACTTAGAAAAGGTAAAAAACTCCCCTCGATCCTGGTCTCCTACCAAAGAACTGGTCTTAATTGCTGAATTGAATTTCCCCTCGATCCTGGTTTCCTACCAAGGAGCTGGTTTCAGTTTCTGAAATAAACTTCCCCTCGATCTTGGTTTCCTACCAAGGAACTGGTCTCAGTTTCTTTTGTCAATAAACTTTATTGACAAGAGATGCTATTCGTAGCGGCTTTCCTCAAACTTCTCGCCGAATTTTCTTGGGGAGATGCCATTTGATGGAAAAAGATTGATGTCAGACTTGCTGGGGAACCCAGTCGTCTGAGCTGTAGAGGTGTACAAACTTCTCTGTTGGAGATGCCATTTGTTGACTCTATCTGAGGAAAGCGAGTTTCTTGAGAGACTGCTTCCGTTTGGGGTCTTACATCATACTTTTCTCAGGATCTTCACGGAGAAATGCCATATGATGGGATCCAATTTTGAGGTACCGATGACCTTTTCATCAGTGTTTTTTTTTTTGGAGAAAAACTACTGTATTGTCGAATCTCTGCTTAAGAGGCTTTCTCTGGGGACTTTCCTTAATCCGGGAAAGCGAAAATATCATCTTCAATGGCGAAGAGTGACATTGGTTGAAGGTTCTCTGGTCTTTCATAGGTTCAAGTTATCAAAGTGGTCAAGGGCCAATTCTGATCCAGAAATAAACTGGAGGAGAAAGATTGTTCAGACGCAACCTTTCCTGACTAGGAAAGAACTGACAACTCAATTGTGGAGACTTTTATCACTAAGGGACAAGGCCGACTAAAGTGATAGTGATGCAATATGAATGTGAATGCAAATCAATAATGCATGATGTATGTATGTATATGGTGACAAAACCGACACGACATACAAACTGGTGGATGAACACGATGGGATACTCAGCCACTGCGGGGGACGAAGAGGTATCGCTGGTTCAAGATAGCAATTCCGCCTTGCTTAGGAGAAACGGTCCCTGTTGGGAGCGACGCTGGTCGGGCTTAGGAGATGGGAACTCGGCCGAGGGTATCAGATGGGAAAACCGCATCTAATACAGTTGATCCTTCATTCAGACGCACTGGCTTAGAAGGAGTACTTTGAAGCTTAACCACCTTCGGAGAAGCGATAAACATTCTTTCGATGTTCAACAGTCAAGAGAATTGCCATCTTTATTTCAAAAGCAGAAGAGTTTTAACAAGTAAATTCATTTTTGTTTCGTTTCAAGAATCGTTAATCATATTAAAACGTCGTTCTGTAAAGCTAAAACAAATAAGAATTGCAAACAAAAGCACAAGGGCTCAAATTTTATTGATAGGATGGAAATTAACTAAACGCGTGATTCCATAGAGTATTTACAAAGTTAGAAAATGGTAATTTACAGGGAAAAGGGCTACATTGAAACATAACGACCAATATCCTTCTACCAACTTTGAATTTGGGGCATCCTGAGTTTCTGTCAAAGATGACCGTGACTGGAGTTTTTCTGATGGACGACGTAACTGCTGCTGAGGGATTTGCCCCTTTGTTGAACGTAGTTACTTGCCATTATCCCTAATTTTTGCCTAGATTGTACTGTGATGTTTCCAATCCATCGGGATGATTTTTTTTTATTATGTCTCTAATTTTTGCCTGGACCGCCCTTTCAGGTTTTCAATCCACCGAGACGTTTTTTTTAGGCGAAGTATTTCTTGACTACATCAATATTCGTGGGGTAGGTAAATTCCTCTTCGTCCATGGTTGCAAGTCTCAAGGCGCCGCCTGAGAAAGCTTTCTTGACCACATAGGGGCCGTCATAATTCGGAGTCCACTTGCCCCGAGAATTAGTGAGAAATGATTGTATCTTCTTGAGCACGAGGTCTCCCTTCCTGAAGACGCGAGGTCGGACCTTTTTGTCAAACGCCATCTTCATTCTCTATTGATACAACTGACCGTGGCATAGTGCCGTTATTCTCTTTTCTTTGATCAGATTGAGTTCGTCGTGTCGACTTTGACACCATTCAGCCTCTGTAACCTTAGCTTCCATCAATACCCGGATTGATGGGATCTCTACCTGTATGGGGAGCACTGCTTCCATGCCATATACTAGAGAGAATGGGGTTGCCCCTGTTGAAGTGCGGACAGATGTGCGATAACCGTGAAGAGCAAAGGGTAGCATCTCGTGCCAATCTTTGTAAGTTACAACCATCTTTTGAACAATCTTCTTGATGTTCTTGTTAGCCGCTTCTACAGCTCCGTTCATCTTAGGTCAGTAGGGAGATGAGTTATGGTGTTCAATCTTGAACTCAGCACATAACTCTTTCATCATCTTATTGTTCAAGTTAGATCCATTATCAGTAATGATCTGGCTCGGAACACCATAACAGCAGATGAGATTGTTTTTGATAAATCGGACCACCACTTGTCGGGTTACATTGGCGTATGACGCTGCTTCGACCCACTTGGTGAAATAGTCAATGACTACCAGGATGAACTAATGTCCATTCAAAGCCTTGGGCTCAATCATGCCAATCATGTCGATTCCCTATATGGAAAAAGGCCATGGGGAAGAGAGAACTTTGAGATGCGTTGGCGGTACATGGATTTTGTCGGAGTATATTTGATAGTTGTGACACCTCCTCATGTACTTGTAGCAGTCAGATTCCATGGTTAACCAATAATACCCTGCTCTTAGAATTTTTCTCGCCATTGTGTGTCCGTTGGCATGAGTGCCAAAGGATCCTCCGTGAATTTCTTTCATCAGCATGTCTGCTTCTGGTCTGTCTACACATCAGAGCAAGACCATGTCGAAATTCCTCTTATAGAGTGTATCACCACTCAGAAAAAAGCAGCCAGTCAGTCTTCTGAGGGTTTTTCTGTCCTTTCTGGATGACCCATGTGGGTACTCCCGTTTCTGAAGGAAGCATTTGATATCATGATACCAAGGTTTGTCGTCTACGACTGCTTCAATCGCGAAGATGTAAGCGGGCCGCTCAAGGCGTATTATGTCGATCTTAGGCAGGTCGTTCCATTGAACTACACTAATCATGGAAGAGAGAGTGGCTAATGCGTCAGCTATGTGATTCTCCTCACGAGGGATGTGATGAAACTCAATTCTGTTGAAGAAGGGTAGAAACCTTCTTGCGTAATCCTTGTAAGGGATCAATCCTTATTGGTATGTGTTCCAATCTCCTTTGATCTGATTGACAACCAAAGCTGAGTCGCCATATACGTCCAACTTCTTGATCCTTAAGTTGATCGCTTCTTCGAGACCCATAATACAAGCTTCGTATTCGGCCTCGTTGTTGGTGCACTTGAACGTAAGTCTGGCAGTGAAAGGAATGTGGGTACCCTGAGGTGTTATGATAATTTCCCCAATTCCGTTTCCGTAGTGATTGACAGCTCCGTAAAAAATAAGTCCCCATTGGGAATCTAGTTCTGGCCCTTCACTGGGTAGCGGTTCATCGCAGTCTTTCATTTTTAGATACATGACATCTTCGTCTGGGAAGTTAAACTCGATTGATTCCTGGTCGTCAATCGGTTGATGAGCCAAATGATCGGCTAAAATACTCCCTTTAATGGCTTTTTGAGCATGGTACTCTATGTCATATTCTGATAGCAACATCTGCCAACGGGCAATCCTTCCCGTAAGAGCAGGCTTTTCGAAGACATACTTGATTGGATCCATTTCAGAGATTAACCAAGTAGTGTGACGAATCATGTATTGGCGCAGACGTTTGGCTGCCCAAGCCAAAGCGCAGCAAGTTTTCTCGAGCATCGTGTACCGAGTTTCACAGTCGGTGAATTTCTTGCTCAAATAGTAGATGGCAGACTCCTTCCTTTTGGTTTCGTCTTGTTGGCCAAGTACACAACCCATTGAGTCTTCCAAGACTGCGAGGTAGATGATCAGTGGTATTCCTTCCATTGGAGGTGATAGAATCGGAGGGTTCAACAGGTATTCCTTAATACTGTCGAAGGCGGTTTGTCAGTCTTCTGTCCAAGCGCAGTCCCGATTCTTTTTAAGTAATTTGAAAATCGTCGTACATGTAGCTGTCATGAGGAATATGAATCTGGAGATGTAGTTCAAACGTCCCAAGAATCCCCTGACTTGTATTTCAGTTTTTGGAGAAGGCATTTCTTGAATGGCCTTGACCTTGTCAGGATCAACCTCAATTCCTTTCTGGATGACGATGAACCCTAAAAGTTTCCCTGAATGAACACCAAAGGTGCACTTGTTGGGATTCAAGCGGAGTTTGTAATTTCTCAACTGCTCGAATAGTTTAGAAAGATGGGTCACATGCTCCTCTTCTGTCTTAGATTTTGGAATCATATCATCGACATATACCTCAATTTCTTTGTGTATCATGTCATGAAACAGAGTAGTCATGGCCTTTTGATAGGTTGCCCCGGCATTCTTCAAACTGAACGACATTACCTTGTAACAAAAGGTACCCCATGGGGTGATGAACGAAGTTTTCTCCATGTCTTTCGGCGCCATTTTGATTTGATTAAGCCCGAGAATCCATCCATGAAGGAGAAAACTTTGAACTTTGCTGTACTGTCTACCAGCATGTCAATGTGTGGTAAAGGAAAGTCGTCCTTTGGACTAGCCTTGTTTAAATCTCTGTAATCGACACACATTCTGACTTTTCCTTCCTTTTTCAGAACGGGTACGATGTTAGCTAGCCATTGAGGATATTCTGATGTGGCGAGGAAACCCGCGTCAATCTGTTTCTGTACCTCCTCTTTGATTTTGATAGCCATGTCCGGGTGAGTCCGTCTTAACCTTTGTTTTACTGGCGAACATTCCGATCTCAAAGGTAAATGGTGTTCCACGATACTGGTATCCAACCCTTGCATATCTTGATAGGACCAAGCGAATACATCGGGAAACTCTTTGAGAAGTTTCGTCAAACTTTCTTTAACTGTTGGACTGAGCAGTGCCCTAATCTTAACTTCTTTTCTCTCTTCTTCTGAGCCCAAGTTGACTGTTTCCAGCAACTCTTTGTGAGGTTCAATGGACCTTTCCTCTTGTTTGAGTAGTCGGGAGATCTCCTCTGGAATTTCATCGTCATTTTCTTCTTCAGCCTCAAATACCGAGAACTCACAGTTGGGAGAAGGCATCGGATCGTATGTTTCAACGAGGTTTAAAACAAGCAATCTGCATGACGTGATGATTTGTGTTTAGAAGAGATAGAGAGAATGCAAAAGTGTGTGCAGTGTATTTCTTTTACTGCTTGTTTTTATTATTGAGCTATTTTTTTTAGGATTACCATTTTCTGAAAAACGAAAAGAGAAAACAATAATTAATGCAGAAATTACAGAATGACGTTATTTTATTAATGAACAAGTCGATTCTTGAAACTACAGCCCTATAAAACAAAACTCCGTCGCTTTGGGCAAAATGAAGAGGGATATTTACAGAAAGTGAGCCCTATCAAAACATCCGTTTCACCTGGGCAAGGTGAAAGGTCAAAGTAAAGATGGCAATTACTTATACTTATGAACAATCTTCGGAACATTGACAGCAACCCACTGGCGGCGAACTCCTCGGTGAATCACAAAGTCTGGTACTTTCCTTCATTTGTCTTCAGAAATGACGCTGATTTCTGGCGGAGCAGGATCATTGGAATCTGTCTCCCAGGCAGAGTTGTCGTAGGAGGATTCCTCAGTTGTATTTTGCATAGTATTTGTACTCTCAGCTGTATCTTCCCATCCAGGTGGCTGAATGTCTTTGAGCCTGATACAAGAGCTTTTCAGGAGTCGTGTACTTGATCTTGAAGTCGTATTTCCCACTCGGTTGTCCCAAGGTCTCCCACACTTCTTTGGAACTGGAGGAGCCATCTCCCTCGATGACGTTGACCTCGGGAAAAGCATAGTCGATGAATTCTAGTCTGGTAAGCTTTGCCAATTCATCGTCGTACAAGATATTTTCTGAATGACCTGAGTGTTGATCCCATGACATGGTGGGGGCGCAGGTATTCTTTTCAATGATGCTCAGCTGATTTTCATTGTTCGGCTGATTTTCTTGCCCCAAGTCTCCTGGGTAAGGTTGCCACATTTGCAGGCCATCCATCGGGCCATAGTAGTCGTGGTCAAAGTTGTATTTCATCAGAGTGTCTTCCTCTAATGAATTTGGCGGAGCCCGGTATCCTTCAGGATCACAATCTCTGTATATCATTTCGACATCTGACCTCGGTATAAATCTCGGACTCTGTGTAGGAAAGCAAAAGGGAGTCTGCGTTTTGCCCTGAGGCGTATAACTGTCCTCGTTGAGATAGGACTTCCACTCTTCCTCCGTATCGGAGGAATCATCTTTATTGATAGTATGCATGTCTTGAGTCACTGGATGAAGGAAATCTCCACTATGGAAGAAGTCCTGAATGGGATGAAGACTTTCATCGTTAGCAGTTGTTTAGGTGCAGGTTGCAGAAAAACCAAGACCCTTCTTTGTTTTATTGTCAGTAGGAATGACAAGCTGTCCCCATCCTGTTGTATTGGTACTCTCAACCGCTTTGATAGTATCTTTGTATGAGGAAATGGAAGTTTCCTCTTTGGATTGATTGTCCTTGCTCACCGAAAGCGCATGGAACTGAGTCCTAACAACCTCTTTGGGTTCTACACAAGTAGATGATGATAAGTTATTCACGAGCAAGGCTTGTTCTCCAAAGACTGTGATGAGTTGGCCGTTCTGGACGAACTTTAACTTTTGGTGGAGGGTCGAGGTGACCGCCCCAGCCTGATGTATCCAAGGTCTTCCTAATAAATAACTGTACGTTGCCCGGATATCCATGACTTGGAAAGTGACTTGGAAAGTGTGAGGACCGATGGTTATGGGAAGATCGACTTCACCAATAACTGCCTTTCTGGATCCATCAAATCCTTTGACAACGACCTCACTGGTTCTCATCGGAGGGCCTTTGAATGATAATTGCATCTAAGCGGACTTCGGCAAAACATTCAAGGCTGACCCTGTGTCTACCAGTATGCTGGCTAAAGCATCGCCCTGGCAGCTGACCGTGATATTGAGCGCCATGTTATGATGGCGACGCTCTTCAGGTAATTCCTCATCGTTAAATCCCAAATTATCGCAGAAAGTGATGTTAGAGACAATGTTATCGAACTGTCTGATTGTTACATCCGGTTCCACAAAGGCTTGCTCCAAGACTTTCTGTAGAGCCTCCCTGTGTGCTTCTGAACTGAGTAAAAGTGACAGCACTGAGATCTTTGAAGGAGTTTGTAATAGCTGATCAACAATGTTGTATTCACTCCTTTGGATGAGCTTCAGCATCTCATCATTGTTTTTCGAAAGGTTGGGATTACTGAATTGACCGACCGGTGGATTGGGAACTTCTGTCTGAGGTTCCTTTTCTTTGCTGGACTCTCCAACTCCTCTGTTGAAGATTCTACCGCTCCGTGTTACACGACTGATGTCTGTAATATTCACGACGGAGGGTAATGGAATTTCCTTTCCATCTTCAATTATCGTCGCACCGTATTTGTAAGGGATAACCTTAGTTGATTCATACGGTAGTGGTCCCGGTAGATAGATGACTATGGGAGCCTTCTGATTTTTCTGACTGTCGTAAGTAATTTCAATCCGTTCCTGGTTGACAACTCTCGATTCGTCAAGTAGAGGAATGATGGCATAAACATCCCTGTTCCTTTCATGATCAGAGATTACGACAAAGTCCTCAATTTGATCAGCTAGGTAGTCCGGCGCCCAGTTAATTAGTCCGGAACCCAGATATGGGTGAATCTCTCTACGATCCACCTGACCCTGAAGAGCTGCTCGCACAAGGTAGCACCCTTGGTTATTTTCTAAACAGATTCTACAACGTTCGTAGTTGTGTGGTGGCACCTGGCCACGACCGCTTTGAATGCAATGTAACCTCACTAGGTTAGCTTCCACAGATCGGACATCCTGATTTTGACGCCGAGTAGGGTTCCTGTTATTGATACTAATTTGCTGAGTATCTTCATCCATATAGATTGGCATCCACCAGTGATTTAACAAGTGCTGAAGTGCCTCCTGGACAAGGGTACAACCTTGATTGTTTTCGCAACCCGCTTTACAGCTTTGGTAATCATGTGATACCAGGAATCCGAGTCGGACCTGCTCAGCATGTAACTCTACCAGGTTGGTATTCATTAAGCGAATATCGAAGCTCTGGACCATGTTGATCTGATAGTGGTTCCTATCATGGTAGTCCTGGATCCACCCAAGATCCATCTGACGCTGGAGGGCCTCCTGTACAAAAGAGCATCCCTATTTGTTTACCGAGCAAGTTAGACAAGAACTGTAATTGTGTCATGGCAGATTATGATACTGGCTTTGTCTTGAGTGCATTGCCACCAGGTTGACATTCATCGCACGAATGTCGTGGTTCTGAATGACGTTAGAATTCGTGTAAACCATGTTAACTCCACGAACTCAGTGCTCTTGGATCCATCCAAGATCCATCTGTTCCTGTAGAGTTGATTGCACCACAGAATATCCCTGATTGTTTTTAGAGCAAATATCACACCGGTGATAATTATGAGGTGTCACATGGCCATACCCGCTCTGTCTACAATGCATCTTGACCAGATTGGTCCTTAACAAGAGTACATCATGAATTTGATAGACGTTATTAGACTCTCCCTCTATCAGGTTGACTGCAGCTTTCTCATGTTGAGGCAGCGGGTTCGTGAGAACATTCGGATTCGTACTTTGAAAGATAAGACCCCACTCCTAACAAGCTTTTGTACGTCAGATTTAAAGCTGAGACAGTTCTCTATGTTATGCCCTGATCCTCCTTGATGGTAAGGGCATGTCTGGTCCACCTTAAACCAAAAAGGTGGATTTTCTGGTACTGCAAGAGGGGATTTAGTCTGGATGTGCCCCTTGGCTAGTAGTAACAGAAATAGTTCTGCGTATGATACGGGTATAGGATCAAATCCTGGTGGCCGCGTTGTACGATTGTTATTGTATGAAGGATGAGCCTGCTGAAGAGGCTGTTGTGTCCTTTGCTAAAATTTTTGTTGATTAGGTTGGCTCTGTGCAACCTGAGGTTGATACGTAGGCGCGAGATTGATAGTAGGAGTCGCAACCGCTACTGGCTAATAACGTCGCCTTTGCCTTCCGAGAGAGATATTCCTAATATCTTGCTCTTTTTTCTTAGGGAGAGCACTACCATATTGTTTTGTACTACTTGATGATCCAATATCTTTTACTAGACGTACCGACCATTTCGGTGAAGTCACTGGGCGCACTAGCAACCATTCTGTCATAGTAAAATGAGCTTAAGGTCTTTAAGAAGATTTTTGTCATCTCTTTTTCCTCAAGAGGTGGACAAATTTGAGCAGCAATTTCACACCATCTCTGAGTGTACTCCTTAAAGGATTCCTTGTCCTTTTGTGACATTGATCTGAGTTGATCTCTATCTGGTGCCATGTCTAAATTGTATTTATATTGTTAGAGGAAGGCAATGCCAAGATCTTTGAATGTGCTGATCGTAGCGCGGTTTAAACCCATGTACCATTTTAATGCGGCACCAGTCAAACTATCCTGAAAGTAATGAATCAGTAGGTCCTGATTCTCCGTCTGACCTGACATTCGTCGAGCGTACATCACCAAGTGGCTCTGAGGGCAAGAATTACCCTTGTATTTTTCAAAGTCGGGAACTTGGAATTTGTGAGAAACTTTCACATTGGGGACCAGACAAAGGTCTGCGGCGTCCTTTCCAAATAAATCCTGACCGCGAATAGCTTGCAGTTCCTTCTGCATTTCCAGGAACTGTTCCTGAAACTCGTCCATCCTGTCGAACATAGTTTCCTTTCTACAAGAAGGTATCTGTGGAATCCGTCCTTCCGGGAAAGTGTGCACCACAGGGGGTGGTACCGTGACTACGGCCGTGAGTCTTGGCATTTCCCGAAGTTTGTAACCTCTAGGAGTCCTCAATATGCCTCTGGCATCTTCGCTTTCCCGAAGTTTGTAACCTTCAGGCCCAGCGGCTTCTGCAGAAGTTTCTGGATCTTCAGTGATCGGCGGAACATATCCTTCTGGGATATAGTTAACATGCATGCCCCAGGGGCGATATTTCGGCATTTTGTACCTAGGATCATACTTCTCCACTATGGGCGTTGAGGTGATCTCTGAGATCACAGTTCTTTGTAGCTGAGCTTCTGCCATGGCTTGTATGTCGTTACGAAGCTTTCTCATATCCTCTCTCAGAGTGTCGATCTCTTTTTTCAACTCTCTGTTCTCTTCCTCAAGATCATCCATCTTTTTCTGACGATTGGCCCGAGTATTGTACTAATGAGACAGTTTGACTCTAGAATCAAGACACAAACGTGAGACTCGTAGGTAAGGAGAATACGTGATGTGAGAATGATGAATGCAATGATTATATTAATTGTTTTTTTTGGTTTAATCAAAATAAACTTCGACAATTAGATTGCGGATATCAAACAGTGGGGAAACCCTGTTTTATTGAATTCAAAGGATTGCGAAAATAGAAATACAGTAGATTATAAGGTGCGGAAACAGAAACCTAAGCTAATGGGTCCCGAGCCCTCCCTGAGGAGAAACCAGGTGCTGATTCTGGTACCTTCCTTTTCTTGGACCGAGGCTCTTAAGCCGTTGTCGGGTTGTCATTCCTTGGCCAGGTGAAAGGAGTGAGCAAATTCCTTTGGTCATCCTGATTTTCTACAGCATGCTGCTCCAAAATTTCAATCAGAGCATCTTTATCCTTCAGTAGTTGCTGTATTTTGATACACTCCACATTGAGAATGCGGTACTTGTTCTTCCAAGACATTCTCTCTCGCTGAACTTTGTTGAGAGTAACCTGGAGTTTTTCCATTTCAGTCATGAAGTACATGACAGACTCCCTTGGCGGAAGAACTCCGTGACGAGGATAAGGCATCTTTAGCTTGAGAGCTCTAGTTTGTACCCAGTGGAGGTAAGGCTCCACCGAGACACAATCCGATTTTCCTAGAGACTCTCGTCCTTTCTTATGAACATGTTTCCAAGCGTGCACTATTTCCATTTTTAGTGCTCTGTCATTTTCCCCTTCTTTGAAGAAAAGACCTTCCAGATGAGCATTCCGAGGGACATGCCTCATTGGGTATCCAAATTGACGACAAACCAATACTGGATGGTAATTGATTCCTCCCTTAGTTCCTATGAGGGGTACGTTGGGGAAGTTTACACAACGGTTGATGATCCTGATTCCCTCACAAATCCTATTGCACCAATCTATGTCAGAGTTGGTAAGAGACATGATTCTCTGCGACCAACGTAAAGTATTCTTTTGATCCCAAAAAGCGGCAGACTTAGGCAAATGGGAGATAAACCATTTGTATAGCAGAGGTACATAACATGTGATCTCCCCTCGGTTGTACAAATTCCCTAAGTGTACAAAATGATATGCGTCTGCGAGTAAAGTCGGCACAGGGTTTCCAATGAGAAAAACCTTAATGGAGTTGATATCGACGAAGTTATTGATGTTGAGAAACAAAAATAACTCGTAGGTGAGTAAAACAAAGATGCTTTCAAAAGCAGTCACGTTCCCTATACTAGCAAAGTACAGAGCTTTCTTTGTCAAGAACTGGGCTGACAAACCTTGTATGCCACCTTTAGTGGTCATGTGAGTCCTGACCTCTGACTTGTCCAAATAAATTGCTCTTGCAATGGTCTGATCCTTTGGAATTTCTTCCAGTCCAGAAAAAGGAGCTCGATCACTGATGTGTAAATCAATTAGATGAGAATATTCCTCCAACGTTGGTGCTATTTGATATCTCGCCAAACCTCTTAAATCCTCTAACTTTGGAACCCTGAAGGTATACTTATGAGTTCTCCTTCTACCGAAATCCATGAGCGCAATCCTTTTCTCTGACATTTGCAATCATTGTCTTAGTTTAATTTGAAAAAAAGGAGAGACTAGATGAGAAGATTTTCTTTGATGTAATGTTTTTTAAATGAATGCATGAATGCAACACACAAAAACATAGAAAAAACATGGGGTCAAAGGGTCGGTGTCATGGAGTCAAGGCTCTACCCGTCCCAAAGGTTTATACTAGTGGTTTTTGTACCTGTCTCTCAACATCATCAACTCTTGTTGAGAAAAACACCAGTGGGCTGGGAACTGTGCTAGGTGATGTTTTTTCGAAGAGTCCTCAGAAGAGGGTGGTATCGCGTGACAACCATTTCCGATAGCTTCCGCACCACTAAAGGGGTTTTTCCTAGGTGTATACTCAATCTTTCCACATGCGGCATCACACGCATTCCTATTAGCAGAAAAATAAACACATATATCAATTAGGCAAAGCAGTATATATATTTGTCCTAGTGTCCTAGTCTTTTAAGAGCTATGAATCCTACGTTCCTGACAGAAAATGGCTCCCCGGCGGAGGCGCCACTCTGTGGTTCCTTCCCAATTTAAAGGTTTTGACCTAAGATCCTAGTGAAGTCAAAAAGGTCCTATCCGAGTGAAATACCCAAAGAAAGAAAAGAAAAGAGCCCCACGGGGGGCGCCACTTCTGTGGCACGTTTTAAGATTTCTACCTAAGAGATGGGAAGAGAACAAGATCCCGAGCGTCCCTAGTGAAGTCGCCATTTTTTTGTAGCGAGCGATTTTGGACATGGTTGCGAAGCACTATCGCTTTGGTACTACAGTTCGATTCATTTTTTATCCTATTGAAGCTGATGAAGGAAGGGAAATAGATGTCTCCAATTAACCCTGCTTGCAAACTGAGTTTGAACAGATGATTGTTGGTTTACAGATGCTACAAAGATTGTGGGTCTCTCTTAGGTTATTTTGTTAAAATAGTGCTAGGGTGATTGGTGGGAGATTAAGACTGATGCTTTTGACATGTGAGGGTACGGGATTTGGTTTTTGGATTAGTGTGCTCGCTAAGATTTTTCTTTCAATCTTATGCCTACGTATTCCCGTTTACCGAAGCTGGGAAATCAGAGCAATCGTAGTTCCTCCTATTCTATGGGAGGAAATGGTGTTTTAGTGTCTTGTTCAAAGCCCAAGACGTGAAGCTAAAGGTGGTTTATATCTTGTTCAAAGCCCAAGATGTGAAGCTGAAGGGTCTATTTGTATCTTGTTCGAAGCCCAAGATGTGAAGCTAAAAGTTTCGTCTTTGGAGGGAATTTGTCATCTCTAAATAAGGTCTGTTTGTCACAACTGTTGGATGACTGACTATAAGGGAGGATTACTTTAACTGGGATACGTGAATCCTAGCAATGCCATAATTTCCTTTATAGGGGGGGTTTTAACCTGAAGGAGAAGACTTTAACTCAGTGTAGAGCAACACCATCTTTCCTTAGGAATTTCTCATGCTAAAAGAGGGGCAGTGTCAGGGATGTAGATGATCCAGAGGCTTGCTGCTTACAGCAATTAGATGAAGGGGAAAGGAGTTGTTGATGTTTGTTTACTGTGAACGAGGCATAACTTTTGATGCTAAAAGGTTGATTGGTTCAATCGGGTTTCCTTATACAAAGCCAAAGAGGAGGCTATTGGCCCAACAAGAGGGTGCTTTTGTGTGTCTCGTACGAAGCCCGAGAGGGAGACTAAAAGGGTTGACTCAACAAGAGGGTGCTTTTGTATGTGTCTTGTACGAAGCCCAAGACGGAAGCTAAAGGGTTTGACTCTACAGGAGAATCTTTTATACTCAACAAGAGAGTGATTTGTATCTCGTACGAAGCGCGAGATGGAGGCTAAAGGGGTGACTCAACAAGAGAGTCTTTTATACTCAACAAGAGAGTGTTTTGTATCTCGTACAAAGCCCGAGATAAAGGCTAAAGGTTTGGACTCAACAAGAGATTCTGCAAAAGTTAACTCCGCTGGGGAGAATTATTGTATAAAGCCCAAGAGGAGGCTATGGTTACTGTTTCAGTTGAGTGACAGGTCCAGTATGCTGATTTAAATAGAAAATCAGTTCTTATATGAGTATTGTTTTCTCTTAGGGATTTGATTCGAGGATCAGGGTTATTTCCTGTTCTTTAAGAAAATGGGAAATCCAAAGGGTATTGAGACTGTCCGAGTCTACGGGTTTCATCTCCTAGTTTTGAAAGGAACTTGAGAATGTCTTTGAGACTCAAGGGAATTAGACTGTACAAGTCTAGAGTTTCATCTTTTGTACTACATTTGAGAAAAAACAGTAGTAAGATCTAGACTTTTTGAAAGACTGTTTTATTAAGATGACTAATTTATGTTCCTATACCTCTAGGAGGTCGTCGGGATAATTTGTACAAAGCCCAAGAGGAGGCTGGAAACTTTTAAGAAGCCAAGGGATAATTTGTTCGAAGCCCAAGAGGAGGCTATCATTCCCGGGGGAAGAAATCATTTATACGAAGCCTAAGAGGAGGCTATGAATACTTCTAAGAAGCCGACGGGTCCTTGTACAACGCCCAAGAAGAGGCGGGGATGCTTTTAAGAAGCCTGTGGGTCCCCAAACCCCGAGAAATTCAAGACGGCTATTCACAGAGAATAGATTAAGCCAAGAAAGTTTGAGAATTTGGAAGAAACTCAAGAGATGCCATTCACGAAGAAAAGATCATCTCTGGGGAGTAGAGTTTCTTTGACAATTTCTAAGGGTGACAGTCTGAGAAAGGGTTCACCGAGAATGTTGCCTTTCACGTCTCCATATTGTTTAACCCCAAGAGGAGGGAAGACTGTATCTGGTAATCCTATGGGGATCTAGTTTTGTCTATTTAAGAGTGATCAACAGGGCTTAGTACTAGACGTAGTTGCCGGGGAAACTCTAAATATCTATACTATTGTTACACAGTCGGTATGAGTTTATGAAAGAAGACTTACAGTGAAACAACCCCACAATACAGTTATATGTATATGAAAGCGGTAAATGAAAGCATATAACCACTTACTCGGTTGTAGAGCTTCCATGCTGTTTAGTTAGTTGTTCAACAAAGAAAGATTGAAAACAACAGTATATTCAAAATCAAAGGAGAAAGTGCTTCGAAAGAAAAATTGGGGCTTACAGCTCAAGGAGAGGCCCAGGATTTTTACCAATGATCGCACTATCGTTTCGTACAGAGGGACTTATACAAGTGACTGAGGCCAAAAAGGTTTTCTGTACAAAGGGGTGGGTCTTACACTCTCTCAAGAGGCCCAAAAGGTTTTAAAGAAAAAGAGTGAGGCTTATAACACGTGGGTAGGCCCAGATGATTTTTCGTTTGAAATGGCGATCGCGCCGAGATTTTGAAAACGCAGTGGGTCTTATACAAAGACTGAGGCCCAAAAATGGTTTGGTTTTCAAAAAGGGGGTTGGGTCTTACACTCTAATAGAGGCCCAAAAGATTTTTGAATGGGTCTTATAGCTCGAGGAGAGGCCCAAGGTTTGTTTTTCAACGGACGATGATCGCGCCAAACTTTTTGAAATACAACGAGACTTATACAATAGGTGAGGACCAAAATAGTTTTGTATTTACAAAGGATTGTGTCTTACACTCTATTAGAGGCCCAAAAGTGTTTGAAAAAGTTTGATGAGGGTTGAATTAATCAAAAACCCTAATTTGTTTTCAAGATGTATTTTAAATGAATAAAAAATTCATTTAAAATGATCAAAATTGTTTAACATGTGGAAAACAAATTGTAATCTTGGATTAATGTTTCAAAAATCATGTTTTGACCTACAAAATGATTAGAAATCATAAAAGTTTGTAAAATCAAGAAGGAAACAATATTTTAAATGTAAAAAACAATTAAAATATTAATTCTTGGCAAAAATATCAATTATATGAAATAAATAATATTTTTGGGATTTTTTGGTAAAATAAAATATTTTAACATTTTTGTGAATTATTAAAAAAAGAATCACCTCAAAACCATTAAAACTTAGAGAGAAATTAATTTTTGAATCAATTAAATAAAATCACAAAATTCAAATATTTGAATTTTCAAAAAAGGGCGCCAATAACACCCAAGAACACGCGCGTGTTCTGAGTTTTGCCCAGATTTGCATTTTCTCTCTAATCTCACTGAATACTTGATTATATCATGCAATCCACATATCAATCTGCTTGTTTCAATCTCACGATCATGTCTATGGTCTTTAATTTCATTTATTTTTAACATGGAATAAGAAATCAAGACAAAACCTCAAGAACCCTAAAAATTGCATGAAGGCTGCGAATTTTGATACACGATTCAAACAAAGCAATTAATTGAGGGGAAATATTCTATGCATGATTATGAACATTTGGCAAAAGTATTGTGCGAGGAAATATGCATAGATTAAGAGATGACCAAGTTTAGGCTTACTTGAAGGTCGTGACAGCAAGAGCAATGTGATTTTTGAGTTGGAGGTGTTACAAATGAGTTGTGATGATCTGAACAGCTTCCCTACACCCTATGTAGTGTGTTTGAACGCTTGGACTTGATTGGAAATGGCTGGATCACTTCATGGCATCTCAGCTGCAACTTGGTTAAAACCTTGAGCAACTGGCTGGTGATTCTGAGAAATCAGTGTTCCAGATCTTGTTTAAGTGTTTGGATCACTTCTATATGATGTTTATGAGGTGTGTGTGTGATTGGTTTGATTGGAAAAGCTCTCAAACTCAAAACCCGATAGTGACTTGCCTTAGAAGGCAAAATTGGAGTGAAAGAAGAGATTTTGAGGAAAGCAACTGTTTGATGGCTTTGGTGTACTCAAACTGATCACAAATGAGCTCTATTTATAGTAGAACAAGTTTGTTTTGCAAGGAATATTGAATGGCAACTGCAGCAGAGGTTTGGCCAGTGTTGGCAAATGAAAATCCAAGTCTCCTCTAGCCATTGACTAGAGGTTAGAGCACAGAGCTTTGGTTCCCTACTTGTTGGAGGAATCTTGACTGAATTCAGTTGCAAATGTGTCAGTCCATGCCACCTCTAAGCATCTATTAAATGCTTCAATCCAAAATTGGAGTCTTGTCCCTCTTTTAGGCAATTCTAGGTTTGGCATACTACTTCTTGTTCCAAGGACTTTGGAGGCTTGGCTCAGTGATTGTCCTCTTTAGATTTGATCCTCAGATGTGTCCAAGATGATGACAAGGCTTGGAATTGGATGATTTTGGCAAATCGACGAAAAATGCAAAATTCTGCCTTGCCTTGGCAGTTTTCAGCAAGGCATTTTGCCACTACCATAACTCTTAGCTCAAATTGAATTTGGTGATGTTCTTGGCCATTTTGGAAAGCCCTTATATGATACAAAAACTGTTTGATCAGATTTGGTTTTGATACCTTTTGGATCCAAGTGAAAAATGTCCCTACATTTGGAAAAAAGTGAAGGCAGATTCTGACTTAGTGAAAATTTCACTGAGTGTTGGAAAAAAGTGACATTTTCACATTTTGTGATTTTGATCAATCCATAACTCAAAATCCATGAAGAATTGTAATGAGGTCTAGTTGAAGTTTTGTAGAGGGCCATGAGATCTACAAATCAAGCTTTGGATGGGGAAAAATGGCTTTGTGGTTTAGGAGTTATGATCCTCCAAAGTTAGTACCCTTGCCACTTTGTTCATAACTTAGAAAATTTTCTAAGTTTTTATGGTTACCCCCTTTTACAAGTTATCCCACTTTCTTTGATTTTTCTTGATGAATGATGATTCAAATCATACATTAACATCATTTTAGGGTTAAAAATCCATTTTTGTGAAAAATCTCAAAAAGTCAAAGTTGACTTTTGTGCAGAGTTGACTTTTTATCAGATGAATTCCAAACTGTGCAATCCTTTAGGAAATAATGTCCTTGACCTAAATCAAACTTGATGGACATGTTTCATGTGTGTTATAGGGTATATTGAATCATGTCTTAGGGCTTGGAAACATGTCCTGGTCAAAAGTCAAAGTTACAGTTGACTTTTTCCGCGAAACTTTAACTGTGGTTCAGATGAATTTGAAACTTGTTGATCAAGCTTCTTTGATCAATCCATTGTTGCAAATGGATAAATGTGGTGTATTGGATACCCTCAAATCATGTCTTGAGGTCTTGGCTCATGTTTTGTCCCAAAAGTCAACTTAGGGGTGAATTAGGTCAAGAAACCCTAATTCCTGATTTTTGATGTATGCATCCCCTGAGGCAAAATTGACTTGATAATTGGGTCCATGAGGTTCCATGGAGTATTTTAGGATATGCTTTGAAATATTGGCTCATGCCTAGAGGAAAATTTCCAACTGGAGGCCCTAGTCGGCCAAAACCCTAATTTGGTGACACTGGCGATCTTGAGGCTTAATACACCTAGAAGGGAGCATCCTGGTGCTTAATCCTTGCTGTAGGAGTCCTCTTGATCCATTGTGGATGTTTAATAGGTTTAGACAAGTTGAAGATCATGTCATTCCTTGATTGATCCTTTGTCTAAGAACTCTGAGAGGGCTTGAAACCCTAAATTTGATTGTAGTGGAGGCTCACCCATCTTTGGGGAGACTGATGAGGTATGATGATTCCTCCATATTGTGATGATGATTTTCACAATGATGGGAATCTTGGTGGTCAAAATTTGGGGTATGACAATGAGTTATCTTCTACCTCTAGCAATGGTGATCTCCCTTGCCCTAACTTTCCTTCTCTTTCTCCCTTTTCTCCAAAACACGTATCAGACCGTTTCTACTCTAATCCCCCCTTTTCCTCTATTTTATTATTCTCCTTAATTCCATTTACACCATATTTCAATAAAATAAAATAATTATTTAATCTATAGTGTCACCTTAATATAATAACTAAATAATTATTTAATTATTATCAGCCTTATTATTTTATTTAAATAAATTATAATTTAAATAATAATAGTAATTGACACTCTCCTACCACCCCCACGTCTCTACACTTTTGCTCACCACACCAGCAACCCTTAATTCTAATTTCTAAGGTTACCATCCCTAATCTAAAGGGTGTAACACACAAAAACATTAAACAACACCCAACATCACATAATTTAATTATGAAAAATAAATTAAATAAATAGGGGCATTACAACTCTCCCCCACTTAGAACATTTTCGTCCGCGAAAATTTACCTGATGTGAAAAACTCTGGATACGCCTCTCGCATCCAAATCTCCAACTCCCACGTCATTTTCCCTCTTGGAGAGCCTCCCCACACTATCTTCACGAGAGCAATCTCCTTGCCTCTCAACTATTTCAATTCTCTGTCTTCGATCCTCACAGGTAAAGCTTCGACTGTAAGGCTATCCCTCACTTGCATATCATTCATTGGAATCACATGCGCGGATCTGTTACATACTTTCGAAGCTCTGAGACATGGAACACATCTCGCAAGTTTAAAAGATTCGGTGGCAACACCACTCTATAAGCAACCACCCCAATCCTCTCTGAAATCTGATACGGACCGATAAACCGTGGAGTAAGCTTCCTCGACTTCAAGGAATGCCCAACACCGGTCACTGGAGTGACTCTCAAGAATACATGGTCTCCCTCTTGAAACTCAAGGTCCTTCCTCCTCTTATCATGGTGACTCCTCTTCCTACTCTATGAAGCTTTCATTTTCTCCCGAATCAACTTCACCTTTTCGGTAGTCTGCTGGACAATCTCAGGTCCAAGAACCACACTCTCACCAGATTCATGCCAACAAAAAGGTGTCCTACACCTTCGACCATACAATTATTTCAAAGGTTTCATTCCAATGCTAGGATGAAAAATATTATTATAGGTAAACTTTATCAGCAGAAGATGACTATCCTAAGCACCTCCTTGCTCAAGAACACAAGCTCTCAACAAATCTTTCAAAGACTGAATAGTCCTCTCTGTCTGACAATATGTCTGTGGATGATAGGAAGAACTCAACCTTATCTTAGAACCTAAAGCCACCTGCAAACTCTTTCAAAATCTGGAAGTGAACCTTGGATCTCTGTTCGAAATAATGGTTAACGGAACTTCATGCAGCTTCACAATTACACGAATGTATATCTCTGCCAACTTCTGCAAAGAAAAAACTGATGTTAATCGGAATAAAGTGCGCCGATTTCGCCAGTCCATCAACAATCACCCAAATCGCATCATGCCCCTTTAGGAGATTTAGCAATCCTGTCACAAAATCTATCAAAATTCTATCCCAATCCCTGCAGGTTTCTCATGCTCAACCTTCGACTTCTGACAAGTCAAACACGCACACACAAACTGTGCCACATCACGCTTCAGTCTGAGCCACCAAAATATCTTCTTGAGATCCTGATACATCTTAGTAGCTCCTGGTTGGATACTCAAGATACTTATATGTCTTTCTTTTAAAATCATTTTCTTCAACTCAGAATCATCAGGAATACAAATTCTGTCTCGGAATCTCAACACACCCTGTTCATCCACTCTAAAATCACTATCCTCAGTTTGATTACTTCCCACCATCAAGTCCACCAACTTCACATACAACTTCTGACTCTCTTTAATATTATTAAGAAAATCATTATTTATCCTCATAATTCCCAACATCACACTCTGCGGTGTTAGCTCACAAACCAAACTCAAGTCTCCGAACAGTTCAATAAGTTCCAACTATCTAACCATCATAGCAAACATATGCAAAAACTTCCGACTTAAAGCATCAGCCATGACATTAGCCTTACCGGGGTGGTGATTCAAACCAAATTCATAATCCCTCCAACCATCTTCGTTGCCTCATATTCAATTCCTTCTTATCAAACAAATACTTCAAACTCTTGTGATCACTGAAAACCTCAAATCTGAAACCATAAAGATAATGCCTCCAAATCTTCAACACAAACACCACTGCAGCTAACTTTAAATCATGAGTAGGATAATTTCTCGCATGAACCCTATGTTATCGTGAAGCATAAGCCATAACCTTGCCATCTTGCATCCGCACACCACCTTAACCCATCATCGACGCATCACAATATACCATAAATAGTTCATTAGGTTCAGGAAAAATCAGAACTAGAGTTGTAGTCAGTCTCTTCTTCAGCTCTACGAAACTTCTTTCATAATGAATATCCCACACAAACACTTTACCTTTGCAAGTTAGCTGAGTCAACGAAATTGCTAACTTAGAAAAACCTTCAATAAATCTACGGTAGTAACCAGCCAAAAAGCTTTTAATCTTTGTAACTAACTTTGGTGCCTCCCATTGTAGTACTGGATCTACTTTGGATGGATCCACAACTATACCATCACATGAAATAACATGTCTAAGAAATCTCACCTCTTGCAACCAGAATTCACAGTTTGAAGACTTTGCATATAACTTTTTCTCTTTCAACAGTTGCAACACAATCCACAAATACTCAGCATGTTCTTCTTCTGACTTAGAATATATTAAAATATCATCAATAAAAACCATCACAAATTGATCTAGATAAGTATGAAATATACGATTCATATATTCCATAAACACTCCATATGCATTAGAAACACCGAACGACATCACCAAATATTCATAGTGTCCATACCGAGTTCTAAAAGTCATCTTCTGAATATCTTCTACGTTAACCCGGATTTGATGATAACTCGACCTCAAATCAATTTTGCTAAAAACACACGCACCTACCAATTGGTCCATCAAATCATCTATTCTCGAAAGTGGATACTTGTTCTTGATCGTTACTTTGTTCAACTGTCAATAATCCATACACAACCTCATACTACCATCTTTCTTCTTTACTAACAACACCGGAGCTCCCCAAGGTGACACACTTGGTCTCACAAACTTCTTCTCCAACAACTCCTCTAATTGTTTCTTCAACTTTGCTAACTCCGACGCCGATATCATATACGGTTCCATAGAAACAAGTCTGGTACGAGGGACAAGATCAATAGAAAACTTCACCTCTCTCTCTAGAGGAACATCTGAGATATCATCGGGAAACACATCTGGAAAATCACGCATCACCTGTAATTCATCTATTGCAGCCTGGCTTTCAACAGAAAAGGACGCATACAACGCAAGCACCTGAGCTTCCTCTTGTAAAATCTCTTTCAACTATCTAGCAGATAAGACACCAGCTTCTTCCTCATGATCAAGAGCAAGAAACCGCACCGATTTATTATAATGGTTAATATGAACATGATTGAACTCCAACCAGTTCATTCCCAAGAACACATCAAGATCCCTCGACGGCAAGCAAATAAGATTAACACCAAAATCCCTACCATAGATCGACAGAGGATAATTCAAACAAACTAAATAAGTAGTCACCGATCTATAGCAGGAATATCAACAACCATCTCTCCCTTTATGGAAGACACTACAAGGCCTTGCCTTTTCACACAATCAGCAGCAATAAAAGAATGAGTAGCACCAGTATCAATAATAACAATCAAATGAGTACTATTAATGTAACATATACTTTTGACCAATCTGTCGTCAGTGGAAGTTTGAGCCCCTGACAGTTCAAACACCTTCCCTCCAATTGAGGCTTGCTTCAGCTTCTGGCAACGAGTACTGATATGTCCTGATTCACCACAGTTATAGCAAGTCACCATATTGTATTTGCAATCAGCAACTAAATATCCTATCTTCCCACACCGAAATAATTCTTCACATAACTCTTACATTCACTGACTCGGTGACCCAGTTCACCACACCTAAAGCATTTAAGAGGAGCAGGATCACCTCCCCACTTGACCTCTTACCATTAGAAATCCTTTGTCTACCTTTTTCAGCTAAAGCACTATAAGGTTTCCCACGGTTCAGATTCTGTCTCCCCCTCTGCTCGCTCAGACTCTTATAGTGAGGTGACCGAGCCTTATTGTCATCCTCAAAAATCCTACAACTGTTCACCAACTCTAGAAACCTTTGTATCTGTTGATACCTAATCGCCCACTTAATCTCAGGACGCAAACCATTCTCAAACTTAATACACTTTGAGAACTTAGCAGTCGCCTCACTGTAATGAGGTTAGAACTTTGCAAGTTCCAAGAATTTGGCAGCATACTCAGTCATAGACAAATTCCTCTGCTTCAGCTCCAGAAACTCAATCTTCTTCTTCCCGCAAACATCTTCAGGAAAATACTTCCTAAAAAATTCTCTGTGGAACACATCCTAAGTGACAACCTCACCTGCAGCTTCCAACACCTGACGAGTGTTGATCCACCAATCATCAGCCTCTTTATCTAGCATATGAGTACCAAATCGTACCTTCTGTGCCTTGGATCAATCCATCACACGAAAGATCCTTTCAATCTCTTTAATCCAAGCCTGCGCCCCATTAGGATCATACCTACCCTTAGAAGTAGGAGGGTTGTTCCTCTGAAACTTCCCCAGATAACGGAACTCATCGTTCCCACTGGGATTAGGCTGATTCTGTACAACTCGAGCCATAGCCTGCAAAGCAACAACAATTATAGCATCGATCATTCCATCCATTTTCTGTTTTACACCAATAACAACAACAATGGTTAGAAGACTACATCGATAACATTCAACTGTCACACCACACCGACTCTACAACTTGGCCGGATAGACCGACCTGCACTGATACCACTATATATCACCCTAATAATCCCCGCGTAAATTATAATAAAAATCAGAGTAAATTAAACATATAGGCAATTAGGATGCTTCTATTCAACATAAACCTGCTCATATAATCATATATGTAACAAATGCCACACTTTTAAAAATTAATAATAATAATAATAATATAGCATTAATCAAATAGTTCAACTCCAAGTTTTATTATTGTCATACCCCAAATTTTGACCACTAAGATTCCCATCATTGTGTAAATCCTCATCACAATATGGATGTACCTTTATGCCTCATCAATCTCCTCAAGGAATTGTTGAGCATTCACCACAATCAAATTTAGGGTTTCAAGTCCTCTCAGAGTTTTTAGACAAAGGATCAATCAAGAATTAACATGATCTTCAACTTTTATAAACCTCTCAAACATCCACAATGGATCAAGAGGACTCCCACTTCAAGGATTAAGCACAAGGTTGCTCCCTTCCAGGTGGGTCAAGCTTCAAGATCGCCAGTGTCACCAAATTAGGGTTTTGGTCGACCAGGGCCTCCAGATGGAAATTTTCATCTGGGTATGAGCCAAAGATCCAAAACATAACCTAATATGCTCCATGGAGCCTCATAAACCCAATCATTAATTCAATCTTTCCTCAGGGGATGCATTCATCAAAAATCAGGAATTAGGGTTTCTTGACCTAATTCACCCCTAAGTTGACTTTTGGGACAACTTATGAACCAAGACCTCAAGAGAGGATTTGAGGGTCTCTAATACACCACATTGATCCATTTGCAATAATGGATTGATCCAAGAAGCTTGAGAAGCAAGTCTCAATTTCATCAGTACCACAATTAGGGTTTCGCGAGAAAAGTCAACTGTAACTTTGACTTTTAACCAGGACATGCTCCCAAGCCCTAAGACATGATTCATCATACCCTATAACACCCATGGAACATGTCCATCAAGTTTGATTTAGGCCAAGAACATGATTTCCTGAAGAATTGCACAGTTTGGAATTAATTCATCTGACAAAAACAAAAAGTCAACTGTGCACAAAAGTCAACTTTGACTTTTTGAGATTTTTCACAAAAATGGATTTTTAACCCTAAAATGATGTTAATGTATGATTTAAATCATCATTCATCAAGAAAAATCAAAGAAAATGGGATAACTTGTAAAAGGGGTAACCATAAAAACTTAGAAAATTTTCTAAGTTATGAAAAAAAGTGACAAAGGTACCAACTTTGGAGGATCATAACTCCTAAACCACAAAGCCATTTTTTCCATCCAAAGATTGATTTGTAGATCTCATTGCCCTATACACAAGCTTCATACTGACCCATGTCCAAATTCCTCATGGATTTTGAGTTATGGAGTGATCAAAATCAAGAAAAGTCACTTTGTTCCAACACTTAGTGAAAATTTCACTAAGTCAGATTTTTCCTTAGTTTTTTCCAAATGTAGGGACATTTTTCACTTGGATCCAAAAAGTATCAAAACCAAATATGATCAAACAGTTGTTGTATCATATAAGAGCTTTCCAAAATGGCCAAGAACATCACCAAATTCAACTTGAGCCATGAGATATGACATTGGCAAGTTGCCTTGCTGAAATCTGCCAAGGCAAGGCAGATTTTTGCACTTTTGGTCGATTTTCCAAAATCAGCCAATTGCAAGCCTTGTCATCACCTTGGACACATCTGAGGATTGAATCTAAAGGGGACAATCACTGAGCCAAGCCTCCAAAGTCCTTGGAACAAGAAATAGCATGCTAAACCTAGAAGTGCCCAAAATAGGGACAAGACTCCAATTTTGGATTGGAGCATTCAATGGAAGCACCAAGGTGGCATGGATTGAGCCATTAGCAACTGAATTCAGTCAAGACTTATCCAAGACCAAGGGGACCAGCAGCCTGTGTCCTAACCTCTAGTCAATGGCTAGAGGAGACTTGGATTTTCATTTGCCAACATTGGCCAAAACTACTCAGTAGTTGCCATTCACTATTTCTTGCAAAACAAACTTGCTCTACTATAAATAGAGCTCAATTGTGATCTGTTTAAGTACACCAAAGGCCTACAACACTTGCCTTTCTCAAAATCCATTTCTCACTCTCAAAAATGCCTTTCTTAGCAAGTCACTATCGGGTTTTTCATTAGAGAGCAATTCCACTTAAACCAATCACACACACACACACACACACACACCTCATATACATCATATGTGAGCTGATCAAACACTTAAACAACAACTAGAACACTGATTTCTCAGAATCACCAGTCAATTGCTCAAGGTTTTAACCAAGTTGCAGTTGAGATGCCATGAAGTGATCCAACCAATTTCCATCAAGTCCAAGCATTCAAACACACTCCATAGGGTGTAGGGAACCTGTTCAGATCATCACAATTCATCTGTAACACCTCCTACTCAGAAATCAATTTGCTCTTGCTGTCACGACCTAGAGTAATTGCTTTGTTTGAATCGTGTATCAAAAATCCCAGCCTTCATGCAGAATTTAGGGTTCTTGAGGATTTTTCGTGATTTCTTGTTTTATGCTTAATTTAAATGAAATTAATTGCCATAAACATGATCGTGAGGTTGAAACGAGTTGATTGGTATGTGGATTGCATGATATGATCAAGTATTCAGTGAGATTGGATACACTACGCCAAACAAGGGAAAAGAGGGTGCTTTTTTGGCCTATGACAGCGCTTAAAAGCACTGTCTAAGCATGCACTGTCGTAGGTAAAGACAACGCTTTTTTATTTATGAAAAAGCGCTCTCTAAAAGGGGACTTTAGACAACGCTTTTAAAAGCATTGTCTAATGTATACGTTTAAAATTTTAAAGAATTTTTTTATATACCTTTAGAGAGCGCTTTTTCCTTAAAAGCGCTCTCTAAAGGGGGACTTTAGACAGCGCTTTTAAAAGCGCTGTCTAATGTATAACTTTAGACAACGCTTTTTTCTCAAAAGCGTTGTCTTTTGTCTACGTATAATTTTGAAGAATTTTTTTTTTAAATCTCATTTTAACCATTTTTTTTATGCAGAAACCTGTATAATTCACATTTCCATAAACCTGTATAATTCACATTTCAATAAACCAATATGGATACGCATTTCCATCAACAAATTCTATTTCAAAACTAGAATTTACATTAATGCAGAATTCGCACAAATTCTATAAACTAGAATTTGTACATTTCAATAAACTAGAATTTACATGCAGAATTCGCACAAATTCTATTGTATGGTTTCAAACCTGTATAGAATTTACATTTCAATAAACTAGAATTTACATTCATAAAACTATACATTCAAGAAAGAATTCTTCTAGCAATAAAAAATTCGCACAATTCCTCCTTAGTATCTTGCAATTGTTTCCTCGTGTAATAAGGACACACCATATCATTGAAATACTACATAACAAAACAAAATACACATTATTTAGTTAAAAATAATAAATTATATGACATATTCGATAAATATTAAAATAAATCCTAAGTTATAAAACCATGCATACCGTAGTCGGAATCTCCAATTGTCCCATTTGAAGGATTTCTCTCATGAACCTCAAAACGAAGTACCCGCAGTCTATGCCATTACGCTGACGAGAGCACTACACATAGAAAAACAAATAAGAAATAATATATAGATGTTTTGTGTTATCAAGTAGCATCACTAATAAGCAATATTGTGAAAATTAATATACCTCCACTTTGACCCATGTAATATTGGTTGCTCTAGCCCGTGCTACTTGTGCGTATCTTCCTGGTTACTAGACATTTGACCTGTAAGAAAGAAAAAAACAGAAATTAAATGACAAATATAAAAATCCATAATCCTAATCCATTGAATGATATAAGCTATATTGAATGATATAAGCTATAATTTTACAACTAGTACTTTTTTCACTAACGTCTCTTTCTTTTCTTGTTTGGAGTATGTTCTACCCGTCTCTTAACAACACGGACGGTTGGATTGATCCAAATACCCTCATTATGATCATTTCTAGTATATGATTCATTCTCTATAATATTTTCATCTTGATCATTTCTAGTAAATGATTCAATATCAACATCAATATCACTTTGATCTCCAACGTTTTCATCAATTACTTTGTTAGATAAAAGCACTATAGACCATTTTGTACTTGTCGGATCAGTGACATAGAACGCTTGTTTAGCTTGAGAGGCTAGAATAAAAGGCTCATCTTTGTACCCTACCCTATTAAGACCCACTTGCAAAAATCCTGACTTATCCATTCGTACGCCATTATTATTTTCAACCCACTTGCAACGAAATATAGGAATCTGAAACTTCTCATAATCAAACACCCAAATGCGCTCGATAACCCTAAAATATGACAGATTTGCAAATTTGGGGTTTAAGTCTTTCACACTTGATATGTGCATTGCTTCAGCTACCACGGTGACACCACTATTTTGCATAGTACTTTTATCATCTTGTTCTTTGGTATAAAATGTGTATCCATTAATTGCGTATGCTCTATAAGAAAACACGACCATACTTGGACCATATGCTAAACATCTCAACCTTTCTGTTATTGAAGCACGGTCTGAATAATACTTTGAATAAATATGATCTTTAAACCAAGGTATGAAACTTCAATTGTGCTCTCGTACTATCCAATTCTCATTTCTATTCGAATTTAAACCTCAGAGAACATCCTTGTGCATTTCAACATACGGCTCAACCTCATTCTCATTGTGCAGAACATACAAATGCACTTGATCCCGTTCGACCCTTGATACTGTCACAACTTCATTTCCAATTAACTTTTTTCCTTCTTTTTTTCGACAATATGAGATTTGGGGAGTCCAATTGATTGTACATTGGACAGATATTCAGTACAAAACTCAACCGCTTCTTCAACAATGTATCGTTCGGCAATACAACCCTCTGGTTGACTTCGGTTTTTCACATACCCTTTTAATATTTTCATATAACATTCAACAGGGTACATCCATCTCATATAAGCCGGTCCACACAATTGTGTCTCTTTCACCAGATGAACAACTAGATGAACCATTATCTCAAAAAACGAGGGAGGAAAATACATTTCAAGATCACACAAAGTAATAACTATTTCTTTTTGCAATGTTGGTAAGATCGCAGGATCGATCACCTTACTGCAAATTGATTTGAAGAAAAAACACAATTTAGTTATTGCGCTTCTTACTTTTTCTGGCAGAATAGAACGTATACCTATTGGTAGAAAATGTTCCATTATAACATGGCAGTCATGCATCTTTAAACTCTTTAACTTGAGGTCTTTCATAGACACAAGTCTTCTAATATCTGAAGAGTATCCTTCTGGAACTTTAACTTCACTTAGAAACTTACACAATACTTTTTTCTCCTTTCTAGATAGAGTATACGCATCAGGTGGTAGATGTATTCGTTTTCCTTTCTTCAAGGGTCCTAATTCAGTTCTTATCCCCATGTGTACCAAGTCCTTTCTTGCTTTAAGGCCATCCTTAGACTTTCTTGGTATATTGAGTAACGTACCAATAACACTGTCAAATACATTTTTTTCAATATGCATAACATCTAGAAAATGTCTTACATACAACGACTTCCAATATGGCAGTTAAAAAAAAATTGACCTCTTCTTCCACCCACTCTTGACAAGTGTATGTGCAAAAGGCTTTCCAAACTGAGTTCTCACAGCTTTCACCTTTTCAAAAATTTGATCACCTGTCAATATAGTTCGAGCTCTACCATGTTCTGGCTCTCCATTGAATGCTTTTCTCCCCCCACGATAGTGATGATTAGAATTTAAGAATCTACGATGACCGAGAAAGACATTCTTCTAACCAAACTCCAATCGCGTCCAATCTGTTTTATCTTCACAAATAGGACACACACATTGACCTTTTATGCTGTACCCTGATAGATTTCCGTATGCTGGAAAATCATTAATTGTGCCAAACAAGATCGCCCTCAAGTTGAAACTTTCTTTCCTATACCCATCATAAACCTCCACACCGTTTTCCCACAAAAATTTTAAATCTTCGATTAAGGGTGCCAAGTATACGTCTATGTCATTCCCTGGTTGTCTAGGCCCAGAAATTAACATAGATAAAATCATGTACTTACGCTTCATACATAGCCATGGAGGTAGGTTATAAATCATTATGATCACAGGCCAAGTGCTATGTGAGATACTTTGAATACCGTGTGGGTTCATTCCATCAGTAGATAATGCCAAGCGAAGGTTTCTTGCTTCTTTTCCAAATTCAGGATAATCATCATCAATTTTCATCCACTGTGGTGAATCTGCCGGATATCGAAACTTCCCATCAATAATTCTTTCATCTACATGCCAAGTCAAGTGTCTTGAATCGGCCTCACTACGAAACATGCGTCTAAATCTCGGAATTATAGGAAAATACCATAAGAATTTTGCTGGAGACAACTTTTTCTTATATCGAGAGACACCGCATTTAGGACACTCATTTAACGATGCATACTCATTTCGAAACAATACGCAATCGTTTGGACAAGCATGTATCTTATCACAGCTCATGCCAATAGAGCACAACATATTTTTGGCCTCATATGTTCGATTGGGAAGAGCATTATCCTCTGGAAGCATATCTTTCATAAGGGCCAATAACTCTGTGAAACTTTTATCCGACCATCCATTGCCCGTCTTTAAGTTGTACAACTTTAATACCGCAGACAATCTTGTGAATTTGGTGTAACCATTATACAACGGTTTCTCTGCATCGCTTACCAACCTCTCAAACATTTTGGGACAATCCTTAAGATCTTCTCCAAGTGCTTCTGCAATCTCTTCGACTCGATCAGAATCGTATGTATCTGTGCCATTGTCGTATGAAGCGTAGGTCGTATTATCCCCCGATTTAACATTCCCGTTAATTTTCTCACCATGCAAATTCCAACATGTATAACTTCTATCAATTCCACTCCTCAATAAATGCGATGCCAACTGAACCGCGTCAACCCGACTCCCAAAACAACAACCCAAGCAAGGACATATCATTCGACTGGGGTCTTTGGCGCGCCCAACAGCAAACTTAACGAACTCCGATACCCCATTGTCGTACTCTTTCGACAATCGACTTGAAGACATCCATTTCTTATCCATAGTTATACTAATTAAACTAAACAAAAACGAAAAGAAAAAATGTTATACCTGTAGGGAAACGATCCGAATTTCACACTTTGAACACAAGTAACCGCTATACACGTATCATAAAATGAAATATCATTAATTGACCAATTATGAGTCATAACTTGATAAGTGGAAACATGTAATCACAAATAAGCAACAATTAGAGGTAAACACCTACATATTCCAAGTACTCAAGAGCAAAATAAATACTTTAGAATCACTAAGTTTAGAGAACAGATCAAAATACAAGAAGAAAGGTGAGAGACAACCATTAATATAGGCTCATTGACTTATAATATAACTTTAAAAACCACGAAAAATTATAATTTAAAGTATCAAAAAAATTCTCTCCTCAATAAGTATAAATTAGACAATTAACTTATAACAAAAAGTCACAAGTTCTAGAAAATAAAAAGATGCATGGATACACATAAAAAAGAAAAAGGTTTACAATGAAACTGACATTAAAACTAACTTTTTCACAAAAAGATTAGGGGCCCGTTTGTTTTGGCTTTTTTTAAAAATGATTTTTATAGTGTAACATAATTTTGTAGAAAAAATTTTTACAAAGAAACTTTTCATAAAAGCTTCAAATGAAAATTTGGTTTGAATAGTTATTCTTAAAATGTTATTTCAGGTATTTTATCATTTTATCGAAACTTTTTTTGGATATCAAAATTTCAAAAAATCACTTAACTTTGAAGCTATTTCAAATAGATTTTCATGAAAATCATTTTTGAAATACAACTTTTTAAAAAAATGGTGATTTTGACTATGTTTTGGTCTTCAATAATGTATATTAATGTTATAAAATGTCAAAATTAGTTTTTTTATTTATAAAAAACAAATTTAAAAAAACTTGTAATATTTTGAAAAACGTTTTTGTAGAATCCATTTTAAAAAATACAAAGAAAAAATCCATTTTTTTTAAAGCTGAAACAAACTGGCCCTAGATTAAATCACAGTAAAAATGGATGATTGGGTTAACAGAGTTCGAATTCTAATTATAACGTTCAATCTAATAATACAAAGTGAAAAATCTTGTGTTCAAATTTAGGCAAATTTGTAATACTGAGTTTTACTTATGATTCCTATATGGTTTTCAAGTGGGACAAAATATATATTATTAATTATAAAAAAAGGTATATTGAATGATAATGTATAAAACGAAATTACTAAATAATAATGTAACGATATGATAATTTTATTACTGAAATACTGAAAAGATAAAATATTTTGGAAATAAAAAACTATTATTAAATTGCTAACAGAAAAAAGTTAGTTTCAATGACCGGTTATGATAATATCCATCCCACAAAAGAATAATTGAACAAATACCCTCTTATTCACAACTCAATTCTTACAGTAAAACAAATACCCTCTTATTCACAACTCAATTCTTACAGTAAAACAAATACCCTCTTATTTGTTTATCAAAAGTAAAATAAACTGACATTAATCTTTGAAAATCTCATAATCAACTTAAAAAATTCTGGGTACAGAGAACAGAAGCAACAACAACATTCTGATATAGGGCAACAACAACAGCAACACGACAACATCAACAACACAATGAGGCTAGGGCAACAACAACAAAATGCAAAGACGAATGCAAACACATACCTTATTCGTTTTCAGAGGATAAGAGAATAAGAACAACAACAACAACAATGTTTTCACGAATTGAATGTAACAATGACGACAACAGTGACAACAACGGTGACGGCAACGGTGACGGTAATGGCAATACAAGAACGACGACAATGGCAATGCAAGAACGATGGCAAAGGTTTCAGTAGAAGAAACGGTCAAGAGAAGAAAATGAATAGAAGTGTCTGAAAATGTTTAGAAATTGTTTTATATTTTAATTCGTAAATGACCTTAGAGGGCGCTTTTAAGAAAGCGCTTTCTTATGTGCAACCTATAAGAGCGCTTCCCTTAGAAAGCGCTTTCTAAAGTGAAAAGAATTTAAGACCTATAAGAGCGCTTTTCTGAAAGCGCTTTCTAAGGTTAACTTTAAACAGAGCTTTTTAAAAGCGCTGTCAAAAGTAATACCTATAACAGCGCTATCCAAAAAAGCGCTTTCTAAGGTGGCATCCATTTATTGCACAGTTTGGAATTCATCTGACAAAAAGTCAACTGTGCACAAAAGTCAACTTTGACTTTTTGATATTTTTCACAAAAATGGATTTTTAACCCTAAAATGATGTTAATGTATGATTTGAATCATCATTCATTAAGAAAAATCAAATAAAATGGGATAACTTGTAAAAGGGGTAACCATAAAAACTTAGAAAATTTTCTAAGTTATGAAAAAAAGTGACAATGGTACCAACTTTGGAGGATCATAACTCCTAAACCACAAAGCCATTTTTTTCCATCCAAAGCTTGATTTGTAGATCTCATTCCCCTCTACAAAAGCTTCATACTGACCTATGTCCAAATTCCTCATGGATTTTGAGTTATGGAGTGATCAAAATCAAGAAAAGTCACTTTGTTCCAACACTTAGTGAAAATTTCACTAAGTCAGATTTTGCCTTACTTTTTTCCAAATGTAGGGACATTTTTTACTTGGATCCAAAAAGTATCAAAACCAAATATGATCAAACAGTTGTTGTATCATATAAGAGCTTTCCAAAATGGCCAAGAACATCACCAAATTCAACTTGAGCCATGAGATATGACATCATTGGCAAGTTGCCTTGCTGAAATCTGCCAAGGCAAGGCAGATTTTTGCACTTTTGGTCGATTTGCCAAAATCAGCCAATTCCAAGCCTTGTCATCACCTTGGACACATCTGAGGATTGAATCTAAAGGGGACAATCACTGAGCCAAGCCTCCAAAGTCCTTGGAACAAGAAATAGCATGCTAAACCTAGAAGTGCCCAAAATAGGGACAAGACTCCAATTTTGGATTGGAGCATTCAATGGAAGCACCAAGGTGGCATGGACTGAGCCATTAGCAACTGAATTCAGTCAAAACTTATCCAAGACCAAGGGGACCAGCAGCCTGTGTCCTAACCTCTAGTCAATGGCTAGAGGAGACTTGGATTTTCATTTGCCAACATTGGCCAAACCTACTCAGCAGTTGCCATTCACTATTCCTTGCAAAACAAACTTGCTCTACTATAAATAGAGCTCAATTGTGATTAGTTTAAGTACACCAAAGGCCTACAACACTTGCCTTTCTCAAAATCCACTTGTCACTCTCAAAAATACCTTTCTTAGCAAGTCATTATCGGGTTTTTCATTAGAGAGCAATTCCACTCAAACCAATCACATACACACCTCATATACATCATATGTGAGTTGATCAAACACTTAAACAACATCTGGAACACTGATTTCTCAGAATCACCAGTCAATTACTCAAGGTTTTAACCAAGTTGCAGTTGAGATGCCATGAAGTGATCCAGCCAATTTCCATAAAGTCCAAGCATTCAAACACACTCCATAGGGTGTTGGGAAGCTGTTCAGATCATCACAATTCATCTGTAACACCTCCTACTCAGAAATCAATTTGCTCTTGCTGTCACGACCTAGAGTAATTGCTTTGTTTGAATCGTGTATCAAAAATCCCAGCCTTCATGCAGAATTTAGGGTTCTTGAGGATTTTTCGTGATTTCTTGTTTTATGCTTAATTTAAATGAAATTAATTGCCATGGACATGATCGTGAGGTTGAAACGAGTTGATTGGTTTGTGGATTGCATAATATGATCAAGTATTCAGTGAGATTGGATAGAAAATGCAAATCTGGGCAAAACTGAAAAACGCGCGTGTTCTTCAGCTGTTCTTGGCGCCATTTCTCTCAAATCCAAATATTTGGATTTTGTGATTTTATTTAATTGATTCAAAAATTAATTTCTCTATGAGTTTTAATGATTTTGAGTTGATTCTTTTTTTAATAATTCACAAACATGTTAAAATATTTTATTTTTCCAAAAAATCCCAAAAATATTATTTATTTCATATAATTGATATTTTTGCAAAGAATTAATATTTTAATTGTTTTTTGACATTTTGAATATTTTTTCCACCTTGATTTTGCAACTTTTAATGCCTTCTAATTATTTTGTAGGTCAATACTTAATTTTTGAAGCATTAATCCAAGATCAGAATTTGTTTTCCATATGTTAAACAATTTTGATCATTTTAATTGAATTTTTATTCAATTAAAACACATTTTGAAAACAAATTAGGGTTTTTGATTAATTCAACCCTCATAAACCATTTTCAAAACACTTTGGGCCTCTATTAGAGTGTAAGACCCAACCCTTTGTAAATACAACCTATTTTGGGCCCCACTTATTGTATAAGTCCCGTTGTATTTCAAAAAGTTCGACGCGATCATCATCCTTTGAAAAACAAACCTTGGGCCTACCCTCGAGTAGTAAGACCCATTTCTTTTCTTTAAAACTCTTTGGGCCTCTTAATAGAGTGTAAGACCCAAACCCCCTTGTACAAACCATTTAGGGCCTCACTTATTGTATAAGTCCCTCTGTACAAGTGAACGGCGCGATCGTCGCCTTTTAAAAATCAATTGGGCCTCTCCTCGAGCTATAAGACCCATTCAAAACTTTTTGGGCCTCTAATAAAGTGTAAGACCCAATCCCCTTTTAACCAAAACAACTTTGGGCCTCAAATATTGTATAAGCCCCTTCGCGTTAAAAGAAAATCTCGGCGCGATCGTCATTTTAAACGAAAAACCATCTGGGCCTACCCTCGTGTTATAAGCCCCACTCTTTTTTAAACCTTTTGGGCCTCTTGAGAGAGTGTAAGACCCATCCCTTTGTACAAAAAACAATTTTTGGGCCTCAGTCACTCATATAAGTCCCTCTGTATAAATTCAACAGTGCGCTCACTGATAAAACCCCGGGCCTCTCCTTGAGCTGTAAGCCCCAAATCTTTCTTTTTCAAAGTACTTTCCCCTTTGATTTTGAAATATACGGTTGGTTTCAATCTTTCTTTGTTGAACAACTAACAAACAGCATGAAAGCTCTACAACTTAGTAAGTGTTTATATGCTTTCATTTACCACTTTCATATACATATAACTGTATTGTGGGGCTGTTTTGCTGTAAGTCTTCTTTCATAAACTCATATCAACTGTGTAATAATAGTATAGATATTTAGAGTTTCCCCGGCAACTATGTCTAGCATTAATCCCGTTGATCACTCTTAGAAGTAGACGAAATTAGATCCCCATAGGATTACCAGATACAGTCTTCCCTCCTCTTAGGGTTAAACAATATGGAGACATGAAAGGCAGCATTCTCGGTGAACCCTTTCATAGACTGTCACTCGTAGAAGTTGTCAAAGAAACTCTATTCCCCAGAGATGATCTCTTCTCCGTGAATTGTATCTATTGAGTTTCTTCCAAATTCTCGAACTTTCATGGCTTGATCTATTCTTTGTGAATAGCCTGTCTTGAATTTCTCGGGGTTTGGGGACCCACAGGCTTCTTAAAAGTACTTGTCAAGAAACTCCACTCCCCAGAGATGATCTTTTCTCCGTGATTGGCATCTCTTGAGTTTCTTCCAAATTCTCGAACTTTCCTGGCTTGATCTATTCTTTGTGAATAGCCTGTCTTAAACTTCTTGGGGTTTGGGGACCCACAGGCTTCCTAAAAGCATCCCCGCCTCCTCTTGGTCGTTGTACAAGGACCCGTCGGCTTCTTAGAAGTATTCATAGCCTCCTCTTAGGCTTCATATAATGATTCTTCCCCCCGGGAATGATAGCCTCCTCTTGGGCTTCATACAAGGACCTCTCGGCTTCTTAAAAGTTTCCAGCCTCCTCTTGGGCTTCGTACAAATTGTCCCGACGACCTCCTAGTGGTATAGGAACAGAAATTAGCCATCTTAATAGAGCAGTCTTTCCAAGAGTCTACTACTGTTTCTCAAAGCATAGTACAAAAGATGAAACTCTAGACTTGGACAGTCTAATTACCTTGAGTCTCAAAAGACATTCTCAAGCTCCTTCCAAAACTAGGAGATGAACCCCGTAGACTCGAACAGTCTCAATACCCTTGGATTTCCCATTTCCTTAAAGAACAGGAAATAACCCTGATCCTCAAATCAAATCCCTGAGTGCAAACATTACTCATTTAAGAACTAATTTTCTCTTTAAATCACATATTGGATCTGTCACTCAACTGAAACAATCACAATAGCCTCCTCTTGGGCTTTGTACAATGATTCTCCCCAGCGGAGCTAACAATTTTAGCCTCCATCTCGGGCTTCGTACGAGATACAAAAGACTCTCTTGTTGAGTCAAACATTTTTATCCTCCATCTCGGGCTTTATACGAGATACCAAAAGACTCCCTCGTTGGGTCAAAACCTTTTAGCCTCTCTCTCGGGCTTTGTATGAGACACATACTAGCTCCTCTTAGGCTTTGTATAAGAAAACCATTGGTTGATCCAATCAACCTTTTAGCATCAAAGCTGTGCCTCGTTCACAAGACACAAACATCAACAACTCCTTCCCTTTCATCTAATCGCTGTAAGCGGCAAGCCTCTGGATTATTTACATCCACGCCACTGTCCCTCTTTTAGCATGAGAAATTACTAAGGAAAGATGGCATTGCTCTAAACTGAGTTAAAGTCTTCTCCTTCAGGTTGGAAATCCCCTATAAAGGAAATTATGGCATTGCCGGATTCACAAATCCCGGTTAAAGTAATTCTCCTTTATAAACAGCTGTGACATACAAACCCCTCTTTAGAGATGACAAGTTCTCTCTAAAGTCAAACCCTTTTAGCTTCATATCTTGGGCTTTAAACAAGATACAAACTACCTTTAGCTTCACGACTTGGGCTTTGAACAAGACACCAAAACAACCATTTCCTCCCATAAAATAGGAGGAACTACGATCGCTCTGATTCCCCTGTTTCGGTAAACGGGAATACGTAGACATAAGATTGAAAGAAAAATCTTAGCGAGCACCCTAAACAAAAACCCAAAATCCCATACTTTCATACATCCGTCCTAACATTTCAACTGATAGCTCTAAACATTTTTTAACAAAATAACCTAAGAGAGACCCCAAATCTTTGTAGCATCTGTAAACCAACAGTTTTGACTGTTTAACCTCAGTATGCAAGCAGGGTTAGTTGGAGACATCTATTTCCCTTCCTTCATCAGCTTCAATAGGATAAAAATGAATCGAGCTGTAGTACCAGAGCGATTGTGCTTCGCAACCACATCCAAAAATTACTCGCTACAGAAGAATGGCGACCCTGCTGGGGAATGCGAGATCTTGTTCTCTTTACATCTTTTAGGTAGAAACCTTAAAAAAATTCTCTTTCTTTCTTTATTTCTTTTCTGGGGTGGGACTTTTTGTTGACTTCACTAGGATCTTAGGTCAAAATGCCGTTAATTTGGAATGAAACCACAGGATGGTGACTCCGCCGGGGAGCCATTTTCTGTCAGGAACATAAGATTCTTAGCTTTTTAAAGTCTAGGACATTAGGACAAATATATATACTGCTTTTCCTAATTGATATCTGTGTTTATTTTTCTGCTAATGGGAATGCGTGTGATGCCGCATGTGGAAAGATTGAGTATACACTTAAGATAAGTGATGGCGACGAGGTCGACCATCAACCTCAGTGGAGGCTTCTCAATGCAACCCATTCCCTCTCATAGGCAATGGGCCGATTATGACGTCTGAGAAGCTGAAGAGCCAACCCTTTTGTAGTGCGGAAACTATCGGAAATAGTTGTCACGCGATACTACCCTCATTTGAGGCTGATGATCTATTCTCTGTGAATAGCATTTACCCTAAGATTTCATACAGCTCGCTGGCAATCCGCTTGCTGTTTGTTATCCTGGGAGGAGCTGATGATTTTGAGTACAGGTACAAAAAATCACCCTAGTATAAACCTTTGGGTATGGGTAGAGCCTTGACTCCATGACATCGACCCTTTGACCCCATGTTTTTTCTATGTTTTTATGTGCTGCATTCATGCATTCATTTAAAAAACATTAAAACATTCAAAAAAATTTCTCTTCTAGTCTCTCTGTTTTTTCAAAATAAACTAAGACTGTGATTGCAAATATCAGAGAGAAGGATTGCGCTAATGGATTTCGGTAGAAGGAGAACTCATAAGTACACCCTCAGGATTCCAAAACTAGAGGATTTAAGAGGTTTGGCGAGGATGATCACAAACCATGAGGCTTTTAGAGCCAAGTACGGAGGTCTGCTACCTCTGCTAAGAGTCCATGTGATTGAGGGAATCATGGATGCGCTTGTTCAGTTCTACGATCCGGTCTATCATTGTTTTACATTCCCGAATTACCAGTTAGCACCAACGCTGGAGGAATATTCTCATCTGATTGATCTACACATTACAGATCAAGCTCCATTTTCTGGACTGGAAGAAATTCCAAAGAATCAGACCATTGCAAGAGCAATTCATTTGGACGAGTCTGAGGTCAGGACTCACATGACCACTAAGGGTGGCATACCAGGTTTGCCAGCCCAGTTCTTGACAAAGAAAGTCCTGTACTTCACCAGTATCGGGAACGTGACTGCTTTTGAAAGCATCTTTGTCTTACTCACCTACGAATTATTTTTGTTGCCCAACATTAATAACTTCGTCGATATCAACTCCATTAAGGTTTTTCTCATTGGAAACCCTATGCCAACTTTGCTCGCAGATGCGTATCATTCTGTACACTTGGGAAATTTGTAAAGCGGAGGGGAGATCACATGCTGTGTACCTCTGCTTTATAAATGGTTTATCTCCCATTTGCCTAAGTCTGCTGCTTTTTGGGATCACAAGAGTGCCTTACGTTGGTCGCAGAAAATCATGTCTCTTACCGACTCTGATATAGATTGGTACAATAGGATTTATGACGGGATCAGGATCATTGACCGTTGTGGAAACTTCCCCAACGTACCCCTTATAAGAACTAAGGGAGGAATCAATTACCATCCAGTTCTTGTTCATCGTCAATTTGGATACCCGATGAGGCATGTCCCGCGTAATGCTCATCTGAAAGGTCTTTTCTTCAAGGAAGGAGAAAGTGACAGAGCACTAAAGATGGAAATAGTGCACGCTTGGAAACATATTCATAAGAAAGGACGAGAGTCTCTAGGAAAACCCGACTATGTCTCGGTGGAGCCTTATCTCCACTGGGTATAAACTAGAGCTCTCAAGCTAAAGATGCCTTATCCTCGTCATGGAGTTCTTCCACCGAGGGAGTCTGTCATGTACTTCATGACTGAGACTGAAAAGCTTCAGGTTAATCTCAACAAAGTTCAACGGGAGAGGAGGTATTGGAAGAACAAGTACCGCACCCTCAACGTGGAGTGCATCAAAATACAGCAACTACTGAAAGATAAGGACGCTCTGATTGAAATTTTGGAGCAACATGCTGTAGAGAATCAAGATGACCAAAGGAATTTGCTCGCTCCTTTCACCTTGCAAAGGAATGACAACCCGACAACGGCCCAAGAGCCCCGGTCAAAGAAAAGGAAAGTACTAGAGTCAGCACCCGATTTCTCTTCAGAGAGGACTCGGGACCCATTAGCTTAGGTTTCTGTTTCTGCACCTTGTAATCTACTGTATTTCCATTTCTGTAATCCTTTGAATTCACTAAAAAGTGGTTTCCCCACTGTTTAATATTTGCAATCTAATTGTCGAAGTTTATTTTGATTAAACAAAAAAAACAATTAATATAATCATTGCATTCATCATTCTCACATCGCGTATTCTTCTTACCTACGAATCTCACGTTTGTGTCTCGGTTCTAGAGTCAAATTGTCTCATTTGTACAATACTCGGGCCAATCGTCAGAAAAAGATGGATGATCTTGAGGAAGAAAACAGAGGGTCGAAAGAAGAGATCGACGCTCTGAGAGAGGATATGAGAAAGCTTCGTAACGACATGCAAGCCATGACAGAAGCTCAGCTACAAAGGACTGTGATCTCAGAGATCACCTCAACGCCTATAGTGGAGAAGTATGATCCTAGGTATCAAATGCCGAAAGATCGTCCTTGGGGCATGCTTGTTAACTATATCTCGGAAAGATATGTTCCGCCGATCACTGAAGATCAGGGAATTATAACAGAAGCCGCTGGTCCTGAAGGTTACAAACTTTAGGAAAGCGAAGGTGCCAGGGGTATACTGAAGACTCCTGAAGGTTACAAACTTTGGGAAATGCCAAGATTCACTATCGTAGTCACGATACCACCCCCTGTGGTGCATACTGTCCCAGAAGGACAGGTTCCACCGATCCCTTCTGGTAAGAAGGAAACTATGTTTGACCGAATGGATGAGTTCCAGGAACAGTTCCTGGAAATGCAGAAGGAACTGCAAGCCATTCACGGTTAGGATTTATTTGGAAAGGACGCCGTAGAACTTTGCTTGGTCCCCAATGTGAAAGTTCGCACAAATTTCAAGTGCCCGACTTTGAAAAATACAAGGGTAACTCTTGCCCTCAGAGCCATCTGGTGATGTACGCTCGGCGAATGTCAGCTCAGACGGAGAATCAGGACCTACTGATTCACTACTTTCAGGATAGTTTAGCCGGTGCCGCATTCAAATGGTACATGGGTTTAAACCGTGCTACGATCAGCACTTTCAGAGATCTTGGCACGCCTTCGTCCAACAATACAAATACAATTTGGACATGGCACCGGACAGAGATCAACTCAAATCAATGTCACAAAAGGACAAGGAAACCTTTAAGGAGTACGCTCAGAGATGGCGCGAAATTGCCGCTCAGATTTGTCCACCTCTTGAGGAAAAAGAAATGACAAAGATCTTCTTAAAGACCTTAAGCTCATTTTACTATGATAGAATGGTTGCCAGTGCGCCCAGTGATTTCACCGAGATGGTGGGCACGGGAGTTCGTCTTGAGGAAGCCGTCCGAGAAGGACGTTTGATAAAAGACGCTGGATCATCGAGTAATACAAAACGATACGGTAGTGCTTTCCCTAAGAAAAAAGAGCAAGATATTGGGAATATCTCTCTCAGAAAGAAAAGGCGACGTTATCAACCGGTAGCAGCTGTAACTCCTGCTATCAATCCCGTGCCTATTCCTACACATCAACCTCAGGTTGCGCAGAGCCAACCTAATCAGCAAAAGACACAACAACCTCTTCAGCAGGCTCGTCCTCCATAGAATAACAACCGTACAACACAACCACCAGGGTTTGATCCTATACCCATGTTGTACGCAGAACTATTTCCATTACTACTGGCTAAGGGGCACATCCAGACTAAGTCTCCTCTTACAGTATCGGAAAATCTGCCTTTTTGGTTCAAAGCGGATCAGACATGCCCTAATCATCAAGGAGGACCAGGGCATAACATAGAGAACTGTCTCAATTTCAAATCTGACGTGAAAAAGCTTGTTAGGAGCGGGCTCTTATCTTTCAAAGATATGAATCCCAATGTTCTTATGAACCCACTGCCTCAACATGAGAAAGCTGCAGTCAACCTGATTGAGAAAGAATTTAACAATGTCTATCAAATTCACGATGTACTCTTGTTAAGGGCCAATCTGGTCAAGATGCACTGTAGACATAGTGGGTACGGCCATGTGCCATCTCATAATTATCACCAGTGTGATATCTGCTCTAAAAGTAATCAAGGATGTTCTGTGGTGCAAGCAGCCCTACAGGAACAGATGGATCTCGGATGGATCCAGGAGCACCGAGTTCGTGGAGTTAACATGGTCTACACAAATTCCAATGTCATTCAGAACCATGACATCCGTGCGATGAATGTTAATTTGGTGGCAATGCACTCAAGGCAAAGCCAGTATCATAATCTGCCGCGGCACGATTATAGTTCTTGTCTGACTTGCTCGGTAAACAAACAGGGATGCTCTTTCATACAGGAGGCCCTCCAGCGTCAGATGGATCTTGGATGGATCCAGGACTACCATGATAGGAATCCCTATCATATCAACATGGTTCAAATCTTCGACATTCGCTTGATGAATACCAACTTGGTAGAGCTGCATGCTGAGCAGGTCCGACTCGAATTCCTGATATCACATAATTATAACAGCTGTAAAGCGGGTTGGGAAAACAATCAAGGTTGTGCCCTTGTCCAGGAGGCACTTCAGCACTTGTTAAATCATTGGTGGTTGCCAATCTACATGGATGAAGATACTCAGCAAATTAGTTTCAATAACAGAAACCCCACTCGGCGTCAAAGTCAGGATGTCCGATCTGTGGAAGCTAACCTAGTGAGGTTACATTGTATTCAAAGTGGGCGTGGCCAGGTGCCACCACACAATTATGAATGTTGTGGAGTATGTTCGGAAAGTAACCAAGGGTGCTACCTTGTGCGAGCAGCTCTCCAGGGGCAGGTGAATCGTGGAGAGATTCGCCCATATCCAGGTTCCAGACCCATCAATTGGTCACCGAGCTACCTTGCCAATCAAATTGAGGACGTCGTCGTCATCTCTGATCATCAGAGGACCAGGAATGTTTTTTCCATTACCCCTCTGCTTGACGAATCAAGAATTCCCAACCGGGAACGGATCGAGATTACTTATGATGGTTAGAAAAACCAGAAGGTTCCCATAGTTATCTATCTGCCGGGACCACTACCATATGAATCAGCTAAGACAATCCCTTACAAATACGGTGCAACGATAATTGAAAATGGAAAGGAAATTCCATTACCCTCCGTCGTAAATATTGCAGACATCAGTCGTGTAACACGGAGTGGTAGAATCTTCAACAGAGGAGTTGGAGAACTCAGCAAAGAAAAGGAACCTCAGACAGAAGTTCCCAATCCACCAGTCGGTCAATCCAGTGATCTCGACCTTTTAAAGAACAACGATGAGATGCTGAAGCTCGTCCAAAGGAGTGAATACAACATTGTTGATCAACTGTTACAAACTCCTTCAAAGATCTCAGTATTATCACTGTTACTCAGTTCAGAAGCGCACAGGGAGGCTCTACAGAAAGTCTTGGAGCAAGCCTTTGTGGAACATGATGTAACAATCAGACAGTTCGATAGCATTGTCTCTAACATCACTTCCTGCAACAACTTGGGATTTAGTGATGAGGAATTACCTTAAGAGGGTCGCCGTCATAACATGGTGCTCAATATTACAGTCAACTTCCAGGACGATGCTTTAGCCAACGTACTGGTAGACACAGGGTCAGCCCTGAATGTTATGCCGAAGTCCACTTTGATGCAATTATCATTCAAAGGCCCTCCGATGAGAACTAGCAAGGTCGTCGTCAAAGCATTTGACGGATCCAGAAAAATGGTTATCGGCGAAGTTGATCTTCCCATAACTATTGGTCCTCACACTTTCCAAGTCACCTTCCAGGTCATGGACATCCGGGCAACGAACAGTTATTTATTAGGAAGACCTTGGATACATCAGGCTGGAGCGGTTACCTCGACCCTTCACCAAAAGCTAAAGTTCATCCAAAACGGCCAACTCATCACAGTCTGTGGGGAACAGGCCTTGCTCATCAATAATTTATCGTCATCCACTTATGTGGAACCAAAAGGGATAATCGGAACCCAGTTCCAAGCGCTTTCGCTACACAAGGACGATCAATCCGGGGGAGGAACTTCGATTTCCTCATACAAAGATGCTGTTAAAGCAGTCGAGAGTACCGATACAACAGGATGGGGACAACTTGTCATTCCTACTAGCAATACAACAAAGAAGGGTCTTGGTTTTTCTGCAACCTGTACCCGGACAGCTGCTAACGATGAAAGTATTCATCCCATTCAGGACTTCTTCCACAATGGAGGTTTCCTTCACCCAGTGTCTCAAATAGTCCATGCTATCAATGAGGAGGATCCCTCCGACAATGATGAAGAATGGAAGTCCTACCTTAACAAGGACGGTTATATGTCTCAGGAAGAGGTGCCTACGCCATTTTGCTATCCCGCACAAAGTCCGAGATTTATACCACGGTTAGATGTCGAAATGATATACGGAGGTTGTGATCTGGAAGGATGTCGTGCTCCACCAAATTCATTAGAGGAGGACACTCTGATGAAAGACAACTTTGACCACAATTACTATGGCCCGATGGACGGTCTGCCAATGTGGCAGCCTTACCCAGGAGACTTGAGGCCAGAAAGTCAGCTGAGTAATGAAACTCAGTTGAGCATGATTGAACAGAATACCTGTGTCTCCACCATGTCATGGGATCAACACTCAGGTCATTCGGAAAATACCCAGCACGATGATGAATTCACAACGTTTGCAGGACTTGAATTCATCAATTATGCTTTTCCTGAGGTCAACGTCATTGAGAGGGATGACCCCTCCAGTTCCAAAGAAGTGTGGGACACCTTGGGACAACCGAGTGGAAAATTCGACTATATGGTCAAGTACACCGCTCCCGAAAGCTCTCAAATCAGGCTCGAAGATATCCAGCCAACTGGATGGGGAGATTTACCTGAGAGCACAAATGCTATGCAAAATGCAACTGAGGAATCCTCCTACGATAACTCTACCTGGGAGACAGATCCCAATGATCCTGCTCCACCAGAAATCAGCGTCATTTTTGAAGACAAATCAAGGAAGGTGCCAGACTTTGTGATTCACCGAGGTGTTCGCCACCAATGGGTTGCTGTCAATGTTCTGAAGGTCGATCGCCAATCAAAGTAATTGCCATCTTTAACCTTTCACCCTGCCCAAGTGAAACGGATGATTTAATAGGGCTCGCTTTCTGTAAATTTTCCTCTTCGCTTCGTCCAAAGTGATGGAGTTTTGTTTTATAGGGCTGTAGTTTCAGGAATCGACTTGTTCATTAATAAAATAACATCGTTCTGTAATTTCCGCATTTATTGCTCATTTATCTTTTTGCTTTTTCTCAGAAAATGGTAATCCTAAAAAACAATTCAATAATAAAAACAAGCAGTAAAAGAAAAATACACTGCACACACTTGCATTTTCTCTATCTCTTCTAAACACGAATCATCATGTCATGCAGATTGCTTGTTTTAAACCCCGTTGAAACATACGATCTGATGCATTCTCCCCACTTTGAGTTCCCGGTATTTGGGGCTGAAGAAGAAGTTGACAACGAAATTCCAGAAGAGATCTCCCGACTACTCAGACAAGAGGAAAGGTCTATTGAACCTCACAAAGAGCCGTTGGAAACGGTAAACTTGGGTTCAGAAAAAGAGAGAAAAGAAATCAGGATTGGGGCACTGCTCAGTCCAACTGCCAAAGAGAGTTTGATAAAGCTTCTCAAAGAATTCCCCGATGTATTCGCTTGGTCCTATCAGGATATGCCAGGGTTGGATACCAGCATCGTAGAACATCACTTACTGTTAAGATCGGAATGTCTGCCAGTAAAGTAGAGGTTGAGACGGACTCACCCGGACATGGCCATCAAAATCAAGGAGGAAGTACAGAAACAGATTGACGCAGGTTTGCTCGTTACATCTGAATATCCTCAATGGTTAGCCAATATCGTACCCGTTCCAAAAAAGGACGGAAAGGTCAGAATGTGTGTCGACTACAGAGATCTAAATAAGGCTAGTCCAAAGGACGACTTTCCTTTACCACACATTGACATGCTGGTTGACAGTACAACAAAGTTCAAAGTTTTCTCCTTCATGGATGGATTCTCGGGCTATAACCAGATCAAAATGGCGCCGAAAGACATGGAGAAAACTTCATTCATCACCCCAAGGGTTAACTTTTGTTACAAGGTAATGCCGTTCAGTTTGAAGAACGTCGGGGCAACCTATCAAAGGGCCATGACTACTCTGTTTCATGACATGATACACAAGGAAATCGAGGTATATGTCGATGATATGATTGCAAAATCTAAGACAGTGGAGGAGCATGTGACCCACCTGTCAAAACTATTCGAGCATCTGAGAAGATACAAACTCCGCTTGAATCCCAACAAATGCACCTTCAGTGTCCGTTCAGGGAAACTCTTAGGGTTCATCGTCAGCCAGAAAGGAATTGAGGTTGATCCTGACAAGGTCAAGGCCATTCAAGAAATGCCTTCTCCGAAAACTGAAAAACAAGTCAGAGGATTCCTGTGACATTTGAACTACATCTCCAGATTCATATTCCTCATGACCGCGACATGTGAGCCAATTTTCAAATTGCTAAAAAAGAGCCAGGATTGTGTTTGGACAGAAGACTGCCAAACCGCCTTCGACAGTATTAAGGAATATCTGTTGAATCCTCTGATTCTATCACCTCTAGTGGAAGGAAGACCACTGATAATCTACCTCACAGTCTTGGAAGACTCAATAGGGTGTGTACTTGGCCAATAGGACGAAGCCAAACGGAAAGAGTCTGCCATTTACTATCTGAGCAAGAAGTTCACCGACTGTGACACTCGGTACACGATGCTCGAGAAAACTTGCTGTGCTTTGGCTTGGGCAGCCAAACGTCTTCGCCAGTACATGATTTGTCACACTACTTGGTTGATCTCAGAAGTGGATCCAATTAAGTATGTATTTGAAAAACCTGCTCTCACGGGAAGGATTGCCCGTTGGCAGATGTTGCTACCAGAATATGACATAGAGTACCATGCTCAAAAAGCCGTTAAGGGAAGTATTTTAGCCGATCATTTGGCTCATCATCCGATTGACGATCAGGAACCAATCGGGTTCGACTTCCCAGACGAAGATGTCACGTATTTAAAAATGAAAGACTGCGATGAACCGCTACCCAGTGAAGGGCCAGAACCAGGTTCCCAATGGGGACTTATTTTTGACGGAGCTATCAATCATTACAGAAACGAAATTAGGGCAATTATCATAACACCTCAGGGTACCCACATTCCTTTCACCGCCAGAATTACGTTCAAATGTACGAACAACGAGGCCGAATACGAAGCTTGTATTATGGGTCTCGAGGAAGCGATTGATTTAAGGATCAAGAACTTGGACGTATATGGCGATTCAGCCCTGGTTATCAATCAAATAAAAGGAGATTGGAACACATATCAATCAGGACTGATTCCTTACAAAGACTACGCGAGAAGGTTGCTACCCTTCTTCAACAGAATCAAGTTTCATCACATCCCTCGTGATGAGAATCACATGGATGATGCATTAGCCACTCTCTCTTCTATGATTATTGTGGGTCAATGGACTGACCTACCTAAGATCGACATAATGCGCCTTGAAAGGCCCGCTTACATCTTCACGATTGAAGCAGTCATAGACGACAAACCTTGGTATCACGATATCAAATGCTTCCTTAAAAAACAAGAGTACCCACCTGGGGCACTAAGGAAGGACAGAAAAACCCTCAGAAGACTGGCTGGCAGTTTCTTCCTGAGTGGTGATACCCTATATAAGAGGAATTTTGACTTGGATTTGCTTCGATGCGTCTACAGACCAGAAGCAGACATGTTGATGAAAGAAATTCACGAAGGGTCCTTTGGCACTCATGCCAACAGACACACAATGGCGAGAAAAATTCTAAGAGCAGGGTACTATTGGTTGACAATGAAATCCGACTGCTACAAGTACATGAGGAAGTGTCACAAGTGTCAGATATACTCCAAAAAAATTCATTTACCGCCAACGCATATCAAAGTTCTTTCTTCCCCATTACCTTTTTCCATACGGGGAATCGACATGATCGACATGATTGAGCCCAAAGCTACAAACGAACATCGGTTCATCCTGGTAGCCATTGACTACTTCACCAAGGGGGTCGAAGCAGCTTCGTACGCTAATGTGACCCGACAAGTGGTGGTCCGATTTATCAAAAACAATATCATATGCCGTTATGGTGTTCCAAGCTAGATCATTACTGATAATGGATCTAACTTGAACAATAAGATGATGAAAGAGTTGTGCACAGAGTTCAAGATTGAACACCATAACTCATCTCCCTTCCGACCCAAGATGAACGGAGCGGTAGAAGCGACTAACAAGAACATCAAGAGGATTGTTCAGAAGATGTTTGTAACCTACAAAGATTGACACGAGATGCTACCCTTTGCTCTTCACAGTTATCGAACATCTGTCCGCACTCCAACAGGGGCAACCCCTTTCTCTCTAGTGTATGGCATGGAGGCAGTGCTCCCCATAGAAGTAGAGATCCCATCAATCCGGGTATTGATGGGACCTAAGTTCACCGAAGCTAAATGGTGTCAAAGTCGACATGACGAATTGAACCTGATCGAAGAAAGGAGAATCACAGCTCTATGCCACGGTCAGTTGTATCAGCAAATGAAATTCTGGTATCAGACGTGTGATGTTAAGGTGCGATGTCACAACAACACACTCTGCACAATGGACAACAATAACAGTAACAAAGCACACAAGGAATTATTCACCCAGTTCGGTCTAACTACCTATGTCTGGGGGCTACCAAGCCAGGGATGAAATTCACTACTAGTAGAATTAATTTACATACTCAACAACCCAGTTGACAATCTCCTAAACTTAATTCCTACTAGTGACTTTCTACCTAAGAAACCACTTAGATATGAGAACACTACTCAATCCCTAAAACACTCAAAGAACAACCTCTTTGAGAAACCTTGATCCTGCTTCACAGCTTTGATCAAGTAACAACTTTCTATTGCTTCACAGCTTCTAAGAGAGGACAGAATACGACTCAGCAATTCACCCTAGAATTCTGGTTATACAACTCGAACAAAATACTCAAGACACTCAGCCTATGCTCTTGATCTTCTCTCTGTATTTCTGTACTTTTTCCTTTGGTCTTGTGCGCTTTATATAGCTCCTTGAATTGGTTTTGGACTTGCTACAATATCTGACTAGATTTGTTATTTAAAACTGAATATTTAAAATAGATTTTCTCCTAAAATCTTTTTAAATCTTCAACCTTTTAAATCTCCTACAAATCTGCACCAGATCTCCTATGCAGCAGAAAATATCTATCCCAAGATATTCGCATCCAATGAGACAGCTTGCTCTCCACAATTCCAGCTAATACTCAACCCTAACAACATCACAGCCTGATGTTATTAATTCTGCAGATCTGATGTTACAACATCGCCATGTGACATCAGACATCCAACTTCAGCAATTACATACTTAACACAGCCCAGTGTTAATCAATGTTGCAACATCACCACCTTGACATCAACATTGAACATACTTTGTTTTACCCAAATTCCAGCCAATCCAAGAACTAACAATCTCCCCCTTTGGCTAATTTTGGCTAAAACAATCTCTGCACTCTGCACCTTCAGATACTTTAGCAGCGGAAAAACTTCAATCCATAATTTTGAAACTCCAAGCAGCAGCATCAGCAGTAACATCTTTTCTTCACAAAACTCTGCTACTCACATAATAACTTCAGCATATATCATTATGCTGCAAACCAGTTACAAAAGTAGCATTATCAACAGTAACATCTTTAACAGCAACAATTTTGCTCATATTTCAACAATGTTGCTCCCCCTCAATCTTCAACACTGCTGCTCATATTTCATTATTAGCAGTAATGAGCACTCCCCCTTAATATCACATTAGCAGCATTTGGCATTCTTTGATACTCTTGACTCTCTTGGCTATTTCTCCCCCTTTTTAGCCACAATTAGACAAGCTTCAATCAGAAGCCCTATGAACTACAATCAGTACACCCTAGCTCTCATTGTTAGCCTCACAGTTAGTAACCAGGCAAAACAAATCATAGAAGGAAACCAAAAACATAAACAGGTGCATATAACTGCACAATATTCAAATTACATAACCAGCATAGCAAGTGCAAAAAAAAAAAACTAAACTACTATCTAAAAACAGCAGATGGAGGTTAGTCTTCATCCGAGCTGGTACCATCAGCATCTTCATCACCTTCATCTGACCTGGAATCCTCAGTATCGCCATTCCCATTATCTTCCCCCTGTTCCAAGTCTTTGATCATCTGCTCAATCTTCATTTTCCTGACAGTGCTAGTTTTGATAACCATATCAAGATCCTTGCATGTTGCCTTTAATTCTTCAATCAGATCAGATTTTGTACTGACCTTCTTAACCCTAGAACTTGATGTTGTAACAATGTCTGGAACATGACTCCCAGCAAACAGTTTGGGATGCAAAGATAAAGCTGACTCCCTCTGACATGCTACCTCTGTACTGGTTAAGATTCCAGGATGTTGATCTAATATCATTCCACAGACAAGGGAAGGGAATGATATAGGCATTTTGATAGCATTGGTGGCACCATGCTTCACTACTTGATCAAATATATAGCTTCCATAGTTGAACTTGACCTTTTTCCCTACAGCATAGATGAACCTTCCTAATCCCACAGTTATGGTGGTTTTGTGATTAGTAGGTACCCAGTTAGCAGCACCAATTCTGTGCAAAATAGCATACTTGATACTGAGTTTGCTAGCTGTCAATTTGTTTTTTAGTGGCCACACCTTAACTTGAGTGGCAGTGATTTCTCTACACACTTCATTATCAGTCACCTCCAGCTCACACTCCTCCTGCTCATCTCTTCCCAGATATTTATTGATGGTACTAGGAGAGAAGTCAATACACTGCCCCCTCACAAACACCTTCATGTAGTTCACGCTTATATTGTCAGAAATGTCTATGGGAATGTTGACAACAAATTCCTTAACAAGACCACTATAGCACTTAGAGAATCTGGTCACAGTCTTCAGCAGTCCAGCAACATGAATGAGGTCCATAATTTCTTTCATCTCCAAGACATCCTTTCCAAGCTCCCTTTCCAGAGCTAATCTCCTCTGGCATACAAACTTCCACAAGGGAGCACTGCTCGCATAATGAAAGGATATGTTATCCACTGGCACTTCAGGGACCTTATCAGAGATTCTTTTTAAAATGGTCTTTCTGACTGGAGTGATGTCATGAACATCATCTTCAACATCATAGTCAGACTCAGAATGAACAACATCCTTCCTCTTTCTAGGATTTACTTCCACCTTACTCCAAGCTTTTGTTGGCCCAACAACAGTCTTTTTCATCTTATCATCAGACGACTTCTTTGGGGACGATTCAACCTGCTTTTCTTTCCTTGTCCTTAGTCTCTTAGCCAGACCAGGCACTGCTCTTCCAATGACTTCATCATCAGATAAGTCATCAACATTAATCACATCAGTACTCTTTTCTCCTCCAGGAGTAGTCTCAGCATCCCTACTAGGCGATGTTCTGACATCCCCTTCAACATCCCCTTCCCCATGAATATCATCTTCTCCACTACTTACTTCAGTATCAACTTTATCTTCCTTCTCAGCATCTTCGATTACGGAGACAGTTAATCTGTGAAGATTTGTATCAGTAGATTGCATGTCACACTGATCAGCAGCCACCTGTCTCAGGGGTCTAGATATACCCTTAATAGGAAGTCCTTTCTCAAAGATTTTATCAACGATCTGCCCCATGCTCTTATCAACATCTACCCTTTCAACCACAGTTTGAGTCGAGGATGACCTAGGTGTTGACTTATCACTAAATAGGACACTCGTAACAAGCTTCTTTGTTTTAGTATCTTTAAAGGTAGTTGAGGCCCTTTTTGGAGCAAGTTTAGAGGGTCTAGGTTTACCTGACTCTGGGAGCATTACCGAGATGGGTTGTATATTCAGAGCTTCGTCTTCAGAGTACTCATCTGTAGAAACCCTAGCTTTATTCCGCAATGAACTTTTTGATGGAGAAGATGTCTGTTTTGACATGGTTCCTTTAAGACAGTATAGGTTGAGACGATTCTTCTTGTTGAAGGAGACGAGCAGACGAGAGATATGAGTTTTGACGGATTGTGATTTTGCTATAATAGGAAATGAGGGTCTGAGGTAAGGCACCAGATTTTGTGTATTTTTTAAAGACCAATTGATGAGTTTCTCCCCCCAAATAAGCTTTCCTTTTACAATTTTGAAGGGATTCAACTTAAGAGTACTTAACTCTAACAGCCTTTCACACCTGATGTCACAATCTAATGTTAAAACACCAGTCTTAACATCGATAGATGGGCTGACTTCTAAAGGTATCCACAGATAACAATTATCTCTGGACCTGACTCCTTTCATGATCACTTCATCCTTTTCGTTAGTCACCAGACACTCATCCTTGGAATAGCTGACTTTGTAACCTTCATCACATAATTGACTTATGCTAATCAGATTAGCCTTCAAACCTTGGACAAGGGTCACGCTATCAAGAGTAAGACGACTAAGATTCTTCACTCTTCCACTTCCTTCTACTACTCCTTTTTCTCCATTGCCAAATACAACCTTGTTTGCATGCCAAGGATTGAACTCCACCAACTGATCCTTTGATCCAGTCATGTGCATTGAACATCCACTGTCAAAGTACCATGCATCCATATCAACCTGGCTATCTGAGGTGTGGGCTAAAAGACATTTCACCTTCTCCTTAGGAACCCATTGTTTAGCAACTTTAGGTCTGACCTCCTTCTGTCTGGTTTGAGGAACAGAATATGGATAACCATGGAGCTTGAAACAAGAGTACTACATATGTCCAAACCTTCCACAATAGAAGCATCTCACTCTGTCGTCTCTGAATTGGTTATATCTTCTACCATTATGATATTGCTGTGGCTTCCACCCATAGTATTGTCTCCTCCTTCCAGAGTTGGTCTGTCTTCTATGGTGCTGATGCTGTCTTCTAGGCTGTCTTATATGGTGATGAGGCTTCCTTCTTCCATAGTTATGAGGCACAACATTGTTGTATCCATATCCATACCCATACCAGTTTCCCTGATGTTGAGACATCTGATGAGACATATTCTGTTTGAACCTTGCAGCTTGCATGCTCTGGTGATATTGGGGAGGCATATACTGACTAGTTCCTTGAGGCTGCATCTTTCTCTGATGGGGACCATTCTTTTTCTCAATATTCCGAGGCTGTGAATGAGCATCCTTCTTAGGTGTAGGGTCCTGTCTCTTTGTTTGAGACATTGGTTGGGAAACCTCCTCCTTTGCTCCTGAAGTGCTTGCTTCAGCAGAAACCTTTTTCTCAGTCACAAATCCTATACCTGACTTATCACCAGCAACCTTTTCAGTCTGAAGGATCTTGTCAAGTGTGTCTGTACCACTGCTCAGCATCCTAATAGACTTGGTCATATGATCCAGGTGAGCTTTAACCAGTACAACTTCATTTTCCAGGTCATCTTTTTCATTCTCAAGCCGAGCAATCTGTTGCTTGTGGCACTTGTTTTCTTGACAAATCTCACCACTTTTTAAACACAGCTCTTGATAAGTAGATGCTAACTCCTCATAAGTTATTTCTCCATCACTAGAATCATCATCAGAACCAACAACTCCTGTTAAAGCTCTAACATGCTTTGCTGACTCACCTTCACTTTCACTATCAGAGTCAGACCAGGAAACTGTCATGCCCTTCTTCTGCTTTTTCAAGAAGGTGGGACACTCTTTCTTGACATGTCCATACCCTTCATACTCAAAGCACTGAACTCCTTTATCTTGGGCAGCTTTCTCTTCATCCTTCTTTGACTTGCTGGTGTCAGAAGATATGTTCTTGACATTAGGCCTGGAGTTATTATTCATTCTCTTGAACACTTTGTTGAACTGTCTTCCCAACATAACTATGGCCTGAGATAGATCCTCCTGGGATTCAGTGCTCTTCCCTTTCTCTTCTTGAGCATTTGAAGTCAAGGCTATACTTTTTGGCTTCTTTTCAGGTTTTTCTTCATTTAACCCAAGCTCAAATGTTTGAAGAGATCCAATGAGCTCATCAACCCTCATCTGGCTGATGTCTTGTGCCTCTTCAATGGCAGTCACCTTCATCTTGTACTTCTTCGGAAGTGACCTAAGAATCTTCCTTACAAGCTTTTCATCTGACATCTTTTCACCAAGAGCACTGGAAGCATTAGCCAACTCAAGAACACTCATGTGGAAGTCATGAATAGTCTCATCTTCCTTCATCTTCAGGCCTTCAAATTTTGATGTTAAAAGCTGAAGTCTTGACATCTTAGCTCTAGATGTTCCTTCATGTGTAGCCTGCAAAATATCCCACGCTTCCTTAGCAACTTCACAGGTATTGATTAACCTAAAGATATTCTTATCCACTCCATTGAAGATTGCATTTAGAGCTTTGGAATTTCCAAGGGCAAGCTCATCTTCTTCCTTGGTCCACTCTTCTTCAGGTTTTGGCTTTGAGGTGCCTTCTTTATCTTTGCCAACATCATCCTTCTCACACATGACAGGTGCTTTCCACTCTTTAATAATAGCCTTCCAAGCCCTGCTGTCCAAGGATTTTAAGAAGGTGGTCATCCTTGGCTTCCAATAGTCATAATTGGATCCATCCAAAATAGGGGGTCTGTTGACGAATCCTCCAACTTCTTTGTCCATCTTTACACCAGAAATTAACTTCCCTAGATCTCACCCAGAGACAGACAAGATGCCTGCTCTGATACCAATTGAAATTATGGTATCAGACGTGTGATGTTAAGGTGCGATGTCACAACAACACACTCTACACAATGGACAACAATAACAGTAACAAAGCACACAAGGAATTATTCACCCAGTTCGGTCTAACTACCTACGTCTGGGGGCTACCAAGCCAGGGATGAAATTCACTACTTGTAGAATTAATTTACAGACTCAACAACCCAGTTGACAATCTCCTAAACTTAATTCCTACTAGTGACTTTCTACCTAAGAAACCACTTAGATATGAGAACACTACTCAATCCCTAAAACACTCAAAGAACAACCTCTTTGAGAAACCTTGATCCTGCTTCACAGCTTTGATCAAGTAATAACTCTCTATTGCTTCACAGCTTCTAAGAGAGGACAGAATACGACTCAGCAATTCTCCCTAGAATTCTGGTTATACAACTCGAACAAAATACTCAAGACACTCAGCCTATGCTCTTGATCTTCTCTCTGTATTTCTGTACTTTTTCCTTTGGTCTTGTGCGCTTTATATAGCTCCTTGAATTGGTCTTGGACTTGCTACAATATCTGACCAGATTTGTTATTTAAAACTGAATATTTAAAACAGATTTTCTCCTAAAATATTTTTAAATCTTCAACCTTTTAAATCTCCTACAAATCTGCACCAGATCTCCTATGCAGCAGAAAATATCTATCCCAAGATATTCGCATCCAATGAGACAACTTGCTCTCCACAATTCCATCTAATACGCAACCCTAACAACATCACAACCTGATGTTATTAATTCTGCAGATCTGATGTTACAACATCGCCATGTGACATCAGACATCCAACTTCGGCAATTACATACTTAACACAGCCCAATGTTAATCAATGTTGCAGCATCACCACCTTGACATCAACATTGAACATACTTTGTTTTACCAAAATTCCAGCCAATCCAAGAACTAACAGCAAAGAATGAAGAGGGCGCTCGACAAAAAGGTCCAACCTCGCGTCTTCTGGAAAGGAGACCTTGTGCTAAAAAAGATACAATCATTTCTCACTGATTCGCGAGGCAAATGGACTCCGAATTATGACGGCCCCTACGTGGTCACGAAAGCTTTCTCAGGTGGCGCCTTGAGACTTGCAACCATGGACGGAGAGGAATTTGCCTACCCCACAAACGTTGATGTAGTCAAGAAATACTTCGCCTAAAAAAAAAGAAAAAAACGTCTCGGTGGATTGAAAACCTGAAAGGGCGGTCCAACCAAAAGTTAGAGACAAAATAAAAAAAAATCATCCCGGTGGATTGGAAACATCACAGTACAATCCAGGCAAAAGTTAGGGATAATGGCAAGTAACTATGTTCAACAGAGGCAAGTCCCTCAGCAGCAGTTACACCATCCATCGGAGGAAAACTCCAGTCAAGGTCATCTTCGACAGAAGCTCAGGATGCCCAGAATTCAAAGTTGGTAGAAGGATAGTGGTCGTTATGTTTCAACGTAGCCCTTTTTCCCTGGAAATTACCATTTTCTAGCTTTGTATATACTCTTTGCAATCACGTGTTTGGCTGATCTCCATCTTATCAATAAAATTTGAGCCCTTGTGCTTTTGTTTGTAATTTTCATTTGTTTTAGCTTTACAGAACGACATTTTAACATGCTCAACGATTCTTGAAATGAAACAAAAATGAATTTACTTGTAAAATTTTTCTGCTTTTAAAATAAAGATGGCAATTTCTTTTGACTATTGAACATCAAAAGAGCATCAACCGCTTCTCCAGAAGTAAGCGAACTTCAAAGTACATAATCAAAGTACTCCTTCTATGCCAGTGCGCCTGAATGAAGGATCAATAGTGTCGGATGCAACTAATCCATCTGACATCTTCGACAGAGTCTTTATCTCCTAAGCCCGATTAACGGTATTCCCCACAAGGATTATCTCTCCTAAGCAAGGCAGAATTGCTATCGTGAACAAGTGATACTTTACATCTCCCACTGTGGCCGAGTATCCCATCATGTTCATCTATTAGTCTGTATGTCGCGTCAGTTCTGTCAGCATATACATACATACATCATGCATTTTATTTGCATTCACATTCATATTGCATCGCTATGACTCTAGTCGGTCTTGTCCCCTAGTGATAAAAGTCCTCTCAATCGAGTTGCCAGCCTTGACCTCGTCGGGAAATGCTGCGTCTGAACAATCTCTCTCCTCCAGTTTATTTCTGGATGGAAGTTGGCTCCTCGACCACTTTGATAACTTGAACCTATGAAAAACCAGAGAGCCCTCAGTCAACATCACTCTTCGCCATTGAAGATGATATCCTTGCTTTCCCAGATTAAGGAAAATCCCTAGAGAAAGCCCCTTTATCGGAGATTCGACAATACGGCAGTTTTTCTCCGAAAAAACCACTGATGAAAAGGTCATCGGCACCTCAAAATTGGATCCCATCATATGGCATTTCTCCGGGAAGATCCTGAGAAAAGTATGATGTAATATCCCCAAGTGTGGAAGCAGTCTCTCAAGGGACTCGCATTCCCCAAATAGAGTCAACAAATGACATCTCCAACAGAGAAGTTTGTACACCTCTACAACTCAGACGACTGGGTTCCCCAGCAAGTCTGACATCAAAATTTTTCTATCAAATGGCATCTCCCCAGGAAAATTCGGCGAGAAGTTTGAGGAAAACCGCTACAAATAGCGTCCCTTGTCAAGAAAGTTTATTGACAAGAGAAACCGAGACCAGTTCCTTGGTAGGAAACCAGGATCGAGGGGAAGTTTACATCAGAAACTAAGACCAGTTCCTTGGTAGGAAACCAGGATCGAGGGGAAGTTTATTTCAGAAACTGAGACCAGTTCATTGGTAGGAAACCAAGATCGAGGGGAAGTTTATTTCAGAAATTGAGACCAATTCATTCTTAGGAAACCAGGATCGAGGGGAAGTTTATTTCAGAAACTAAGACCAGTTCCTTGGCTGAAGACCAGGATCGAGGGGAAGTTTACCTTTTCTAAACATCATTGCTTAGCGAAAGAAGATGAATGTGTAAATTACCATTCATAGACGCCGTCAAAATTTCGGATATTCTGATATTTAATCCTCTTGCACCCCGAATGCCCGAATACCTTCGTCATTCACGCCTTCGGGTCCAAGAAGATTAAATAGGGGCATCTGTCATACCCAAAATTTTGACCACTAAGATTCCCATCATTGTGTAAATCCTCTCAGATTTTTTAGACAAAGGATCAATCAAGAAATGACATGATCTTCAATTTGTCTAAACCTCTCAAACATCCACAATGGATCAAGAGGACTCCCACTTCAAGGATTAAGCACAAGGTTGCCCCCTTCCAGGTGGATCAAGCTTCAAGATCGCCACTGTCACCAAATTAGGGTTTTGGTTGACTAGGGCCTCCAGATAGAAATTTTCATCTGGGCATGAGCCAAAGATCCAAAACATAACATAATATGCTCCATGGAACCTCATAAACCGAATCATTCAGTCAATCTTGCCTCAGGGGATGCATTCATAAAAAATCAGGAATTAGGGTTTCTTGACCTAATTCACCCCTAAGTTGACTTTTGGGACAAATTATGAACCAAGACCTCAAGAGAGGATTTGAGGGTCTCTAATACACCACATTGATCCATTTTCAACAATTGATTGATCCAAGAAGCTTGAGCAGCAAGTCTCAATTTCATCAGTACCACAATTAGGGTTTCTCAAAAAAAGTCAACTGTAACTTTGACTTTTAACCAGGACATGCTCCCAAGCCCTAATACATGATTCAACATACCCTATAACACCCATGGAACATGTACATCAAGTTTAATTTAGGTCAAGGACATGATTTCCTGAAGAATTGCATAGTTTGGAATTCATCTGACAAAAAGTCAACTGTGCACAAAAGTCAACTTTGACTTTTTGATATTTTTCACAAAAATCGATTTTTAACCCTAAAATGATGTTAATGTATGATTTGAATCATCATTCATCAAGAAAAATCAAAGAAAATGGGATAACTTGTAAAAGGGGTAACCATAAAAACTTAGAAAATTTTCTAAGTTATGAAAAAAAGTGACAAAGGTACCAACTTTGGAGGATCATAACTCCTAAACCACAAAGCCATTTTTTTCCATCCAAAGCTTGATTTGTAGATCTCATTGCCCTCTACAAAAGCTTCATACTAACCTATGTCCAAATTCCTCATGGATTTTGAGTTATGGAGTGATCAAAATCAAGAAAAGTCATACTAACCTATGTCAGATTTTACCTTACTTTTTTCCAAATGTAGGGACATTTTTCACTTGGATCCAAAAAGTATCAAAACCAAATATGATCAAACAGTTGTTGTATCATATAAGAGCTTTCCAAAATGGCCAAGAACATCACCAAATTCAACTTGAGCCATGAGATATGACATTGGCAAGTTGCCTTGCTGAAATCTGCCAAGGCAAGGCAGATTTTTGCACTTTTGGCCGATTTTCCAAAATAAGCCAATTCCAAGCCTTGTCATCACCTTGGACACATCTAAGGATTGAATCTAAAGGGGACAATCACTGAGCCAAGCCTCTAAAGTCCTTGGAACAAGAAATAGCATGCTAAACCTAGAAGTGCCCAAAATAAGGTCAAGACTCCAATTTTGGTTTGGAGCATTCAATGGAAGAACCAAGGTGGCATGGACTGAGCTATTAGCAACTGAATTCAATCAAGACTTATCCAAGACCAAGGGGACCAGCAACCTGTGTCCTAACCTCTAGTCAATGGCTAGAGGAGACTTGGATTTTCATTTGCCAACATCGGCCAAACCTACTCAGCAGTTGCCATTCACTATTCCTTGCAAAACAAACTTGCTCTACTATAAATAGAGCTCAATTGTGATCAGTTTAAGTACACCAAAGGCCTACAACACTTGCCTTTCTCAAAATCCACTTCTCACTCTAAAAAATGCCTTTCTTAGCAAGTCACTATCGGGTTTTTCATTAGAGAGCAATTCCACTCAAACCAATCACACACACACCTCATATACATCATATGTGAGCTGATCAAACACTTAAACAACATCTGGAATACTGATTTCTCAGAATCACCAGTCAATTGCTCAAGGTTTTAACCAAGTTGCAGTTGAGATGCCATGAAGTGATCCAGCCAATTTCCATAAAGTCCAAGCATTCAAACACACTCCATAGGGTGTAGGGAAGCTGTTCAGATCATCACAATTCATCTGTAACACCTCCTACTCTGAAATCAATTTTCTCTTGCTTTCACGACCTAGAGTAATTGCTTTGTTTGAATCGTGTATCAAAAATCCCAGCCTTCATGCAGAATTTAGGGTTCTTGAGGATTTTTCGTGATTTCTTGTTTTATGCTTAATTTAAATGAAATTAATTGCCATAGACATGATCGTGAGGTTGAAACGAGTTGATTGGTATGTGGATTGCATGATATGATCAAGTATTTAGTGAGATTGGATAGAAAATGCAAATCTGGGCAAAACTGGAAAACACGCGTGTTTTTCAGCTGTTCTTGGCGCCATTTCTCTCAAATTCAAATATTTGGATTTTGTGATTTTATTTAATTGATTCAAAAATTAATTTCTCTATGAGTTTTAATGATTTTGAGTTGATTCTTTTTTTAATAACTCACAAAAGTGTTAAAATATTTTATTTTTCCAAAAATTCCCAAAAATATTATTTATTTCATATAATTGATATTTTTGCAAAGAATTAATATTTTAATTGTTTTTTCACATTTTGAATATTTTTTCCACCTTGATTTTGCAACTTTTAATGCCTTCTAATTATTTTGTAGGTCAATACATAATTTTTGAAGCATTAATCCAAGATCACGATTTGTTTTCCATATGTTAAACAATTTTGATCATTTTAATTGAATTTTTATTCAATTAAAACACATTTTGAAAACAAATTAGGGTTTTTGATTAATTTAACCCTCATAAACCATTTTCAAAACACTTTGGACCTTTGTTAGAGTGTAAGACCCAACCCTTTGTAAATACAACCTATTTTGGGCCCCACATATTGTATAAGTCCCGTTGTATTTCAAAAAGTTCGACGCGATCGTCATCCGTTGAAAAACAAACCTTGGGCCTACCCTCGAGTAGTAAGACCCATTTCTTTTCTTTAAAACTCTTTGGGCCTCTTAATAGAGTGTAAGACCCAAACCCCCTTGTACAAACCATTTTGGGCCTCACTTATTGTAAAAGTCCCTCTGTACAAGTGAACGGCGCGATCGTCGCCTTTTAAAAATCAATTGGGCCTCTCCTCGAGCTATAAGACCCATTCAAAACTTTTTGGGCCTCTAATAGAGTGTAAGACCCAATCCCCTTTTAACCAAAACAACTTTGGGCCTCAGATATTGTATAAGACCCTTCGCGTTAAAAGAAAATCTCGGTGCGATCGCCATTTAAACGAAAAACCATCTGGGCCTACCCTCGTGTTATAAGCCCCACTCTTTTTTAAACCTTTTGGGCCTCTTGAGAAAGTGTAAGACCCATCCCTTTGTACAGAAAACAATTTTTGGGCCTCAGTCACTCATATAAGTCCCTCTGTATAAATTCAACAGTGCGCTCACTGATAAAACCCTGGGCCTCTCCTTGAGCTGTAAGCCCCAAATCTTTCTTTTTCAAAGCACTTTCCCCTTTGATTTTGAAATATACGGTTGTTTTCAATCTTTCTTTGTTGAACAACTAACAAACAACATGGAAGCTCTACAACCGAGTAAGTGTTTATATGCTTTCATTTACCGCTTTCATATACATATAACTGTATTGTGGGGCTGTTTCGCAGTAAGTCTTCTTTCATAAACTCATATCAACTGTGTAATAATAGTATAGATATTTAGAGTTTCCTCGGCAACTATATCTAGCATTAAGCCCGTTGATCACTCTTAGAAGTAGACGAAACTAGATCCCCATAGGATTACCAGATACAGTTTTCCCTCCTCTTGGGGTTAAACAATATGGAGACATGAAAGGTAGCATTTTCGGTGAACCCTTTCATAGACTGTCACTCGTAGAAATTGTCAAAGAAACTCTATTCCCCAGAGATGATCTCTTCTCCTTGAATTGCATCTCTTGAGTTTCTTCCAAATTCTCGAACTTTCCTGGCTTGATCTATTCTTTGTGAATAACCTGTCTTGAATTTCTCGGGGTTTGGGGACCCACAGGCTTCTTAAAAGCACTTGTCAAGAAACTCTACTCCCCAGAGATGATCTTTTCTCCGTGAATGGCATCTCTTGAGTTTCTTCCAAATTCTCGAACTTTCCTGGCTTGATCTATTCTTTGTGAATAGCCTGTCTTGAACTTTTCAGGGTTTGGGGACCCACAGGCTTCCTAAAAGCATCCCCGCCTCCTCTTGGGCGTTGTACAAGGACCCGTCGGCTTCTTAGAAGTATTCATAGCCTCCTCTTAGGCTTCATATAATGATTCTTCCCCCCGGGAATGATAGCCTCCTCTTGGGCTTCATACAAGGACCACTCGGCTTCTTAAAAGTTTCCAGCCTCCTTTTGGGCTTCGTACAAATTGTCTCGACGACCTCCTAGAGGTATAGGAACAGAAATCAGTCATCTTAATAGAGCAGTCTTTCCAAGAGTCTACTACTGTTTCTCAAAGCATAGTACAAAAGATGAGACTCTAGACTTGGACAGTCTAATTACCTTGAGTCTCAAAAGACATTCTCAAGCTCCTTCCAAAACTAGGAGATGAACCCCGTAGACTCGAACAGTCTCAATACCCTTGGATTTCCCATTTCCTTAAAGAACAGGAAATAACCCTGATCCTCGAATCAAATCCCTGAGTGCAAACATTAATCATATAAGAACTGATTTTCTCTTTAAATCAGCATATTGGATCTGTCACTCAACTGAAACAATCACAATAGCCTCCTCTTGGGCTTTGTACAATGATTCTCCCCAGCGGAGCTTACAATTTTAGCCTCCATCTCGGGCTTCGTACGAGATACAAAAGACTCTCTTGTTGAGTCAAACATTTTTAGCCTCCATCTCGGGCTTTATACGAGATACCAAAAGACTCCCTCGTTGGGTCAAAACCTTTTAGCCTCTCTCTCGGGCTTTGTACGAGACACATATTAGCCTCCTCTTAGGCTTTGTATAAGAAAACCACTGGTTGATCCAATCAAACTTTTAGCATCAAAGTTGTGCCTCGTTCACTGTACACAAACATCAACAACTCCTTCTCTTTCATCTAATCGCTGTAAGCGGCAAGCCTCTGGATTATTTACATCCAAGCCACTGTCCCTCTTTTAGCATGAGAAATTCCTAAGGAAAGATGGCATTGCTCTAAACTGAGTTAAAGTCTTCTCCTTCAGGTTGGAAATCCCCTATAAAGGAAATTATGGCATTGCCAGATTCACAAATCCCGGTTAAAGTAATTCTCCTTTATAAATAGCTGTGACATACAAACCCCTCTTTAGAGATGACAAATTCTCTCTAAAGTCAAACCCTTTTAGCTTCATATCTTGGGCTTTAAACAAGATACAAACTACCTTTAACTTCACGTCTTGGGCTTTGAACAAGACACCAAAACAACCATTTCCTCCCATAGAATAGGAGGAACTACGATCGCTCTGATTTCCTTGTTTCGGTAAACGGGAATACGTAGGCATAAGATTGAAAGAAAAATCTTAGCGAGCACCCTAAACAAAAAAAAACCCAAAATCTCATACTTTTATACATCCGTCCTAACATTTCAACTGATAGCCCTAAATAGTTTTTAACAAAATAACCTAAGAGAGACCCTGAATCTTTGTAGCATCTGTAAACCCACAGTTTTAATTGTTTAACCTCAGTATGCAAGCAGGGTTAGTTGGAGACATCTATTTCCCTTCCTTCATCAGCTTCAATAGGATAAAAAATGAATCGAGCTGTAGTACCAGAGCGATTGTGCTTCACAACCACATCCAAAAATCACTCGCTACAATTATCAGCAGTGGAAACATCAACCAAGTAAATATTTCAAAAATTCAAATATAATCATAACATAACCAAATTAAAGTAATTATCAAATCTGGGAGCCACACATAATAGCCTCCATAAAAAATAACATAATAAACAACGTTCTATTCCCCCCGGTGTTTCACATCAAAGCAGACGTCGACTTAATAAGAAAAAAGGAATAACACTCTCGTCCTCTCACATCCACGCCTCTAATGCGGATTATCTGTACGGTGCCCATGTAAAGGCATCATTCAAATAGAAGGGGTGAGAAATCACAAACATATAAAGAATTGCATAATTATATGTAAGCACACCAAGAATACATACAAAATCACCCAATCCACAGTTCACACCTCATACAAATCCACCTATACACCAATGCAACATATATACAAATGCAATGAGACTCTATCACGACTTAATGCATGTGGTATCAAATAGTGAACTCTCGGGTTCACTCGCTTAAATCCCCACCTAGGATCAGAGCACATCAAAATCGTTACCATCACCATATGTAACGCCTCACTAATTCCATCACCATAGGAATCATCTACTCACACCCAACCCATCACCATAGGATTGAGGCTCACCAAAATGGACAACCGTCCAACTCCATGATGCATGAAACATAATAGACATGCAACCACAACAGCGAGTACATTGACATTTACCTTAATCAATACACTCAACTATACTGGCTACCAACACACCAAAACACTTGCTATAACATTCCAGCAACAACAACAGAATAATACATCAGCAACAACAATGCATTCACGCATATTTTACACCACAACATAAACCCCACATATCATCCAACACCATCATGAAGCAGGTAAATCAATTCCAAGTACTGTAATTATTTTTAAAATAAAGTTCATCGCGTCAGCTTCTTAAAGCTTCGAACGACACTCGGAACTTAAGATATGATTTTTCAAAGTTTTACAAATTTTCTTCCCAGTGTAACCGTTTACACCAAATGCAGTAACCGGTTACACCCTGTAACCACGCCACTGCCTAGCTACTGTTTCAGTATAATTGATTACACAATATCTAGTAACCGATTACACCCCCTCAATTGCCCAGAAAACATATTTTTCAACAATGTAACCGGTTACACCAATTCTGGTAACCGGTTATACCTATAGCAGAAGCACTTTTCTGCAACTTATTAGTACGAAAATTAATTTTTAACCCATCCCAATACCTCCCTTTTTATATAAATCAATTACCATATTTTCCACACAAAAATCACTTTTAAAACGTCCTAAAACCCCAAATTTTATAAAAATTCACATGCTTAAGTTCCGACTCTGACTCGCAACAATGCTCAACAACAAAACATCCATCATCATGCAATTTCACCAATTCATGGTTCTACTAACATCAACACACAATTCAACAAACAATCACCATCACAACATCATCATGCAAGTTCGTAATTCATCAATTAAATTGCTCATCCAATACACACACAATTGCAACAATTCACATCAATTGATCACAACATAGAGAGAAGAGATAATCAAAGCACATATTATCATGCTAAACTCTATATGAATGGAAATCCCACCCTTACCTTGGTATTCCTAGCAATGAGTTCTCTTCTACCTCTAGCAATGCTGATCTCCTTTGCCCTGGCTTTCTTTCTTCTCTTTCTTCCTTTTCTCCAAAACATATATCTGACAGTTTCTACTATAATCCCTATTTTTCCTTTATTTTATTATTCTCCTTAATTCCAATTACACCTTATTTCAATAAAATAAAATAATTATTTAATCCATAGTGTCACCTTACTATAATAACTAAATAATTATTTAATTATTATCAGCCTTACTATTTTATATAAATAAATTCCAATTTAAATAATAATAATAATTGACACTCTCCCACCACCCTGATGTCTCTACACTTTTGCTCACCACACCCCCAACCCTTAATTCTAATTTTTGAGGTTACCACCCCTACACCAAAGGATCCTCTAACACACCAAAACATCAAACAACACCCAACATCACATAATTTAATTACGAAAAATAAATTAAATAAATAGGGGCATTACAAGCGACATTGTCAAGTGTCGGCACTTTGCACATCTTCACATATCCTCTATTTATTATCTCTCAAATGAGGTTATATCACCTAATTATGTGTTTGGATCATTGGTGAGATCTAGGCTCCTTAGCTTGCGTGATAGCATTATTTTTATCACAATGAGATCAATGGAATCCACAATGCTAGGGACTATGCTAAGTTCACTAATGAACTTATTGATCCAAACAACTTCCTTTTTTTTGCATTTGAGGTTGCAATATACCCGACCTCATTTGTAGAATTAGTAACTGTATCTTGCTTTGAACTTTTCCAGGTCATAGTGCCACCATTTAAGCAAAACACATAACTAGATTGTGATCTAAAGTCATCCTTATCTATCTTGAAGCTAGCATTAGTGTATCCAATTACAGCGAGCTCTTCCTGACATCCATATATCAAGAATGAGTCCTTGTCTTTCTCAAGTACTTAAGGATATTCTTAACAGATGGTCAACAAGCATCATCAGGATCAGATCGGTACCTACTCGTTGCACTTAAAGCACACAAGACATCTGGTTGTGTACATAACATGGCATACATGATAGATCCTATTGCATATGAATATGGAATCTTATTCATGCGATCCCTTTCTACCTTAGTTGAATGAGATTGTGTTTTTGAAAGTCACAATCAATGTTGCATAGCGTACTGGTAAAAAAGTACAGGTGTGCATGTTCCCCCTGCGAGGGCAGGGATACTCAGAAGCCTTAGTAGGTTTATAACATGATATAAGGATTAGGGATTTCCCAAGATGGTGAGAAGCCCTATACGGTGGTGTTTTGAGGTAGTTTAGGAGTCTTGCTCATGTGAGGTGAGAGGCTCTTCAGGTGACCGATGAAACTTAGGAGTAAGCGTATGGTTATGATCAGTTGTGGTGTTGTAACCTTAGTAAGCATTATGCTCTTTTAGTGTGTAAAGAATGATCCCTCTCTCCCCTTGGGAGAAAGAGTATTTATAGAGGCTCTTTGGACCTAAGGCTTGAGTCCTCCTTGGTGGCGTTAACCGTTCCCTTCTTATCAGGGGTGGTTATTGACCACCTATAATTCAAGAGTTAGTGGAGACTCCCTCTTTCTTGACCCACACATCATGAGTACCACTAGGCGGATCTTTGAGTCATCGCTTGGGTAATACGGTTCCTGGGCATGGGCACAATACTTTAGGACTTCCACAAATATAACACTACACATAAGTATGAATCCTTTCTTGAAATCATGCATATTAAAGCGTCTCAACACTTTGTGTATATATGTACTCTGACTTAGGCCAAACAGTCTTTATGATCTATCTCTATAGATCCTTGTTCATAATATATATGCTGCTTCACTCAGGTCCTTCATAGAAAAGCATTTCTCTACTCAATTTTTCACTTGCTGCATGGTGGGGGCATCATTTCTAATGAGTAATATGTCATCTACATATAATATGAGGAAGATGATCATGCTCTCACTAACCTTCTTGTAGACACAAGGCTGATCTTCATTTTTGATGAATCCATATTGTTTTACCGTTTCATCAAAACAAAGATTCCAACTTCTGGAAGCTTGCTCTAATCCATAGATTTATCGTTGTAACTTGTATATCTTTTGTGCTTCTTTTGGTATGTCAAATCCTTTAGGTTGTGTCACGTAAACATTCTCAAGAAGATTCCCATTAAGGAAAGCAGTCTTGACATCCATCTGCCATATTTCACAATCATGATATGCAACGGTAGCAAGTAAAATCTGAACAAATTTGAGCATTGCAACTGGTGAAAAGCTTTCATCATAGTATAAACCATGAATTTGCTTATAGCCCTTAACAACCATTCGTGCCTTATAGGTATGTACCTTACCATCCATGTCAGTCTTCTTTTTTAAGACCCACTTGTAAGACACATGAATTCACACACAAGAGAGAAGGGGGGGGGGGGGGGGGTGAATTGTGCATTTCAAAAAAACTTGGATTTAAAAAACTTTTTTCGTCAAGATATAAATTTGAAAACATTTTTTAGAAATATTTATGAATATACATTAAAAAATAAAAATTGCGGAAATAAAGAGTTTAAGAGATAAGAGAAGAACACCAGGACTTATATAGGTTCGGTAAAAAATGATATAATTATGTCCCCAAGAATTGATCTTGAGAGTATCCAATTAAACTTGAGAGCTTTTAGTAGGTATAACTCGCGAACCCCCTTATAAAAGGAAAATGAAGGTTATGACTAACTTCCAACCAAATAATAAACAAGGAGTGAAGCGGCAAGTCTTCCTTCCTAACGATGGATCGAAGCGGTTAGTCCTATTTCCACAAGAATCTTGGATTTTTTAGTCTCCAACCTTCTAAACAAAGATTTTACCACTGGCTAATATTAAACCTTGTAAAGCTTTTAATACCGGGATTTGCTCATGAACCTACTCTTGGTTTGATCACAAGATAACCAAGAACTTGGGATATTTTATCATGGGCTTATCTCAAACCTTACCAAGCTTTTAATACTGGGTTAAGCGTGAACTTAATCTTGGTTTTATCACGGGCTAACCAAGAACCTATAAGATTTTAACATCATGTTGATCTCGAACCTAAATGCAGACTTGATCACTCAACCCTCAAACCAAATCTTTTTAAGGGTTTAGCTTCTAACCCAAACAAACAATCCCTAAGTGGATAAAATTTTCAATCAAGGTGAAAATAAAAATTCCTTAGTAAACTTACAAAACTATCCTTTCACAATTACACTTTCCTCACTCACAATAGGACTTTCTCGAAAAGCAGTTTGACTAAACTTTTAGTGTGAGAAAGTAAACAAAAAGAATTTTTAGAGAGAGATAGTGGGAGGTGAGAAATGAAGTCACGTTTCTGGATGTGAAAAAGAGTGGAAAGGGACCTCTATTTATAGGATATAGGTTGGCACAAAAAGGAAATAATTTTAAGGCTTTTTATAACTTGTCAATCGATTGGCAATATGTTCCAATTGATTGGTAACCTTAAATTAATTGATTATCAAGATAAAAAAGGATAGGTAATATATTTATCCATTACAATTTGTTAAGATGTTTTCCTAACCGCTTAGGGCGCATTTTTGAATTGTTCCAGTTGATTGGGAGAGTTCCAAACGATTGGTAGAGACAAAAAAATCTCCTAGAGCTTTTATGATAGCTCCTAACTCATATGGCATGGATTCAAGGCATTTTAGAAAAATTTTACTTGAGAAAATAAGTTTGAAAACTAATTTATGCGTGTGTGTGAGATTTAGTCATGTACTTCTACGATAATGCCCTTATGTTTTACAATTTGTTCACTCAGGCATGTCAAGGCATGATTTAATATTTATCAGATGTTTTCTTTGTAGACACTTGCTTGAGTTTCCTTGAGATGAGACTTGATTTAGATTCCATTTGGTTGCCATCATTAGAGAGTCAAGTTCATCAAGCCCTAATAATTTGGTTTGCATCTTTAACCGCTTAAACCACTTATGCTTGACTTGTCATTAAGGACTAGTTGCCATCATTAGAGATTAGTTGTCATCTTTAAATTTATTTGTCATAATCAAAAGTTTTTGTCTTTATTAAAGGAATTTCACCTTTAAGTAACCTGCAAAACAAGGTTCCACACCACTTGCATCCTATAGGGTTCACTCCTACATGAGGCTCTACCAAGGTCTAAACATAGTTTATGTACATGGAATCCATTTCAGATTTCATGGCTTCTAGCCACTCATAAGACCCAGGACCAGTAATGGCCTATTGGTAGGTCACATGCTCATCTTGATACATGATTAATACATCAACTTGATTATTTATGAGATATCTATATATCTTAGGTTGGTAATGTGTCCTGTTGACCTACATTGGTCTTTTTCTACTCTAGCAGGTTGCTCTTCCACAACTACTTGTGTTTCCTAATCTATTTCCTCCATAAGTGTATCAATGATTTGTGATTATTGAATTTCTTCAAGCTTTACTTTCCTCCCACTGATTCCTTATGAAATAAAATCCCTTTCCAAGAATACTCCAGTTTGAACGACAAACACTTTTCCCTCAGAAGGATTGTAGAAATAATATTCTCTTGTTTATTTAGGATACCCAACAAATAAGCATTTGTCATATTTGGGCTCAAGATTAATTGAAATTTGTCATTTTACAAAAACTTTGTAGCCCCAAATCTTTGTGTAAGGCATACGCGGTCTCTTACCACTCCATATCTCATATGGTGTCTTCTGAACTTTTTTTGATGTAACACGATTAAGTGTGCAAGTTGTTGTCAATAAAGTATGTCCCCAAAAGGAGTTTGGAATATCAACATGACTAATCATGGATCGAGCCATGTCCAACACGGTTTGGTTTCTTCTCTTAGATGCACCATTCCATTGTGGTGTTCCAGAAGGAGTATGTTAGGATAAAATCCCTCATTCTTTTAGATGGTCACTAAATTCTAGGCTTAAATATTCACCACCTTGATCTGATTGAAGAGTTTTAATATTCTTGCCTAGTTGGTTTTGTACTTCATTTTTGAATTCCTTGAACATTCCAAAGGATTCAGATTTGTGTGTTCATTAAATACACATAACCATATCTGTAACGCCCCAGTTTTATTAGTTTTATTTAATCGAGTCGATTTGATTATTTGATTATTATATTATTTTATTCTTGATTTATATTTGATAATATATTATTTTTTGCCGTGAATATGTTTTATCGCGTTTTGAGAGCGTTTGCGAGATATTTGAGTGTAGGGGTAATTTGGTCATTTCACTTTATTTTTATTAAGTTAGTAAAAATAGAAAGAGAGAAAATTAGAGAGAAAGAAAAAGAGAAGAAGGAAAAGGGAAAGAAAAGAGAAAGAAAGAAGAAAAGAGAGAAAAACTTGGAAAGGAAGAAAATCAATCAACCGACTTTTCAAACACGATTAAATCGGGTAAGGGTGCGAAACTCGATTATCTTATACTTGTGTATGATTATGTATGTTTGTATTTGGTTGTTTTTGGATTGAAATGAGATATAGAACAAAAACTATAATATGTTGAAAAGGTTGAAAATTGATTCAAAATGTGTCTGAAATCATGTTAGATTTTAATGATCATAATTGTTAATACATGTTAGATAGGTGTTGTGGTACACTCTATTGGTAATTTTCAGGTGATTAGAGGACATTTGGGGTGGTTTTTAGTTGATCCCGTAGCAGAAAAAATTCTGCAGAAAAAATTCTGGGTTTCCTCTGCCGTTACGCGTATCAGGCATGTCCATACGCGTATTAACTTGGGCAATATGCGTATGGGAGGTGCATTTGAGGGCAATACGCGTAATGAATACCATTTTTCTCGGCCATCTGCTAAAACGCGTAATGGTACGTGTATGAGTTTGGGCAATACGCGTATGGCTCAGGGCAATATGCGTATGGCCAGCAGGGGTGCAAAATGTTGTTTTTTCGCGATTCCTTTTGTTTGTATGTCCGTAACTTGTGCTCCGATTATCCGTTTGAACATACTTGGTATTGTTGGAAAGCTATTGAGCTGTACTTTCTTATTAAAATGGTTTTGAGATTGTTGGCCGATTTAATTATGTCGGGAATTTGAAATAGTGTCATTTTGTCGACTTTTACCGTTTTAATTGTGTGTAATTGATGTGTATCACGCAATGTGCTGTTGATATGGATATCGTATAACTTGTGTGGTGGTTGTGTGATGAAAATGCATGTGAGGAAATGTTGTGATGATGATTTGTGGCCTAAGGGAAAGAAAATGCATTGTGTTGTATTTGAGGATATATGCATGATTATGGATGTGCATATGTGTGCATTTGAATGTCATGAGTCATTGTATGCCAAGCATCATGATATGCATTCTTGAGATGTCGTGTGCCCTTGTGGGGTGTGAGCGACGAATCGATTCCAGAGGGAATCCGCTATAACATCGTGTGCCTTATATAAAGAGGATCTAAAGCGATGATTATAGACGATCGTGTACCTTATACGAAGAAGACCTAAAGCGATCGGATCGTGTGCCTTATACAAAGAGGACCTAAAGCGATCCATAAACGTCGTGTGCCTTATACAAAGAGGTGTGAGCGACGGGGAACATCGTTTGCCCGACGAGAAGTTACATTAAGCAACAAGCGATGGTTCCAATAGTTCCTGAGTGAACTAATGATGAGATTGACGGATGGATGGTACCCGCATTTGCATAGAGTCGTTGTGTCGGTCTCTTTGCATTTGCATAAATCATGAATGGATTGATTTTGTGTGGAATTGTGAATGGAATTGATGAGTTGAGATATATATATATATATATATATATATGTTGTTGATCAATGCATTGAGCTTGATTATATATGCCTTGGTGATGGATGTATGAGATATGCATTGTGTTGTTTTGTGTTTGAATTCTGGTATAAGTTGTGGTGAGAATATTTCACATGTGTATTTTTGGTATTATTATATAATTATATTATGATTGTGTTTCTCACCCTTCTGCTGTTTTGAATGCTCTATGAGGCATTGCAGATTAGATGCTGGAGGTATTTTTGTGAAGCTTATGTCTTCATTCTTTTGTCGGTCGGCTCTGATATGTAGCACCGGGTAGTCGGGGAGATCGTTGTGATTTATGTGTATATGTATATATATCTTTTGGATTGTAGATGTATGAATCTGTGAATGTCAGACAAACTTTTTATGTGATATATATATGAGATTCAGTTGTAGATTTTCCGCTTTTATTCTGTATCTGAATTGTGGGTAGTAGGAACTAAGTTCCTCTGTTATTTGCTGCTTGATTGTTGGATATATTTATGAGCAGGTTTATTGTGTTTTGTCTTAATTGATGTGACGCCTTCGTCTATGCCATGAATGTTTAATTATACTCTGATGAAATTTTTATCGCTTTATTTAATTGGGGGTATAGAATGGGGGTGTTACAATATCTACTGAAATCGTTGGTAAATGTGATGAAGTATTAAAAACCTCATCTGGCCAGTGTGATTAGTGGCCCACATAAATCTGTATGTATGAGGGACAAAAGTTCATTATCCCTTTCACCCTGTCCTGTGAATGAGGACTTTGTCATCTTTTCAATTAATTAAGATTTACATGTCTCATATGATTCGTGATCAAAAGAGTCAAAGAGTCCATGTTTATGGAGTTTGGAAATGCATTTCTCATGTGGCCTAAGAGATAATGCCAAAGGTAAGTTGAATTTAACTCGTTAGGTTACATCTTTTTAGAATTAATGTTATATATAGGCATTTCAAGATCAAGGACATATAGTCCATTATTCATTTGTGCAGTAACATAGAATACATCATTCAAATAAACAAAACAACATTTGTTCTTTATTATAAATTAAAAACCAAACTTGTTCAAACAAGAAACATAAATAATATTCCTGCTAATTGCATGTACATGATAACAGTTCTCTAATTGAATTATTAAACCACTAGGTAAAGTTAATACATAAGTTCTTACAACTAAAGAAACAACCTTTGCTCCATTGCCACCTCGTAGATTAACTTCACCTTTTTCCAATTATCTACTCCTTTTTATCCCATGCATATTAATACAAATGTGAGAATCACATCCAGTATCCGATACCTATGATGCAGAAATAGATAAATTTATTTCTATAACAAAAATACCTAAAGTTGAAGTCCATACTTCATTCTTCTTATCTTTCAGGTACTTTGGGCAGTTTCTCTTCTAGTGTCCGATTTTACCGCAATAAAAGCAAGTGCTGATAACACTATTTTAGTGTGTCATTATGATCCATTTTTCTTATAGTTTTAGTTTAATTTTAATTAGGATTTATTTAAATTTATTTGTTTTAGTATGTTTTTACCTTAAGTGCACTAGGTGCACCATTTACGGTTTATTTGTATGTTTTTGTTTTAGAGAAAATCTGATGAAGGCAAGCTGAGGCATGACATCTCAATACAGCGTCTGGAGTAGAAAGAAGACTAAAGAAAAGAAGATGTTGATTCTCGTTATCAACAATTCACCAAGAGTTTCGAAGGATTTTATCATTAGGGCACACGTGGCAAGGATTTCTATAAAGGAAGGGCTAGAGCATAAAGAAAAGATTAAAGGAGCTTGAAGATAAAAGATAGTACGATGGGGACCACGCCTGCAAAAACGCATCCTGCACCTAGCCACCCACCGTATGCTCTGTGCCATTACCTGCTACAGCAGCCTGCCAAAGATACCTTGTCTCTCATTGTTGTCTGTACTGGATAACTTGCTCACGAAGGGATATTGGACAACTGGATATTTTAGTGATTTAATATGGGCTGAACTTTATTCCTATCAAAAGCCCATGATCCAAGACTCACCAACTTCTACTCTCATACTCAAAGTCTATAAAAGCAAGCCTTGCACATCAGAGGTAGAGAGACAAAGAGCTAGAGATTTTCACACACTCATATTTATTGTCAGTTTAAGTTTTTTTTTCCAATTTAAGGGTTAGGAAATACTTAGAGAGTTTTCTGCTTCTCATTTAATCCTACATACACTGTTTGGAGCTGTCGTGACTGAAGAGATCTGTTGCTGTTTATCCAACACAAGGGATCTTCAAGTTACTACTAGGTTGTCATTTCTTTTACATAATTTTCCTAAGAGTATGTCTTCCTGTAGTTTCATTCCAGTAGTTTGTATTCAACTAATTATGAGTTAAACTCTTGTTTGATGAGCAAAGTGAAGTTAATATAAAGTTGTTTTTATGTTGAAATGATGTGTTGACTAGTGTTTTATTTTGTTATCTGTTTTTATTCTATTCACTTGCTTCTTAGAATGATCAACTTAGAAAAAGGTACAAGCTTGTTGTTGAGAGAGATCCAACAACAAGTGGATTTCATAACAAAAGTGGTTAATAAAGTAGGATATAGATATTCACTTAATTTAGCTTGCTTAGAGATAAGAAGCTAAGGCCATAAAGATTTTAAGAATTAAAACTAGACGTATTTTAGGGTTATAAGCGAGGCTTAGAGATTTGTTCCCTTGCCCTAGTTATGCATGCTTTAATATTGTAGAGATACACCACTAGATCATGTTCTGACCTTTTGAGGCACGATACTTCACATCATGAATACATTTCAGCAATAACATATTAATGGATATTTTCTCATCAATCACTCTCTCTCTGATATTTTATTCCCTCTTTATTTAGTATTTTAAGTTGTTGTGTGAACCTCTTGCTGCTTATTACCTTTAGTATTTTGTTACCTTGCTCATACTTATTTTAAACAAAATTTGAATACTTAAAGTTCAAAGCTAAATCAATTTCAATCCATGTGGGTACGATATCTCTACTTTATTACTTGCTGCAATCAAACATACATGTATACTTGCATGTGACACCTTTGCTTTAAATCAACATAAAAAAGTAAACACGTAAGAAAGCACGAACAAGTGCCTTCCTTTGTTATACCTCCACTAGGCTTCAAATAATAAGAAGTAGGCTTGGTCCTGGAAACTTCCTTGCCTTTCCCTTTACCACCCTACTTGGTGGGCCTTTTGTTATGCTTCTTTCCATTGTTGACCATCATAATTGACTTCCTTTTTTACTTTAGATTCTGCTCAACAGTTCTCAACATGCCTAGCAACTCTGACAGACTTTTGTCCATATCATTCATATTGAAATTAATGGCAACCTGACTGAAAAGTAAACACGTAAGAATTTTGCATGTGACACCTTTGCTTTAAATCAACATCAAAAAGTAAACATGTAAGAAAGCACGATCAAGATTTTGGCGCCGTTGCCGGGAGTGTCAAGATCTACTTTGAACTACAGTATTTGTTATTTTTGTTTAAAAATTGTATTTGAGCCTTTAACGTTTTTGCTGTGATTTGGTGTCACGACAGGCTTAAGCTGTTGCATGCGCAAGTCGTTACATCTAGTTTACAGTGGTTATCCTGAACCTGAAAGAAATCTAAGAGCATGAAAGAGATTTTTGCGTTCTCAACAACTATCTGGAAATCCTTCAACATTAGTTGTGGCTGAGCTAGAGGTTGAAGTGCACATGGATACAGACGAAGAAGCTTCGTCATCATCAGACAAGTCACAACACAAAGTTGTCATGGCTGAGCAAGACATCATTGGCATTGCCAATGACAGGGCGCACAACATTAGGGATTATGCTGTCTTTGATCCTGCAGCCATGAGCACTGGTATTGTTAGACCAGAGATCACAACACCACAGTTTGAATTCAAACCTATGATGTTCCAAATGCTACAAACCACTGGTCAATACTCATGCTCTCCTCATGAAGATCATCACTTGCACTTGAGACAATTTCTAGATGTTGCTGATAATTTCAAGATTTCCTAGCGTGACTGATGATGCCTTTAGGTTAAGGCTATTTTCGTATTCTCTAAGGGATAGAGCCAAGAGCTGGCTAAATTCCTTGGAACCAAATTCCATTTCTACATGGAACACTTTGGCAGAAAAATTTATGGCCAAATACTTTCCTCCTTTGAAGAATGCAAAGATGAGAAATGAGATTACTTCATGTAGGCAAGGAGATGATGAATCGTTGTTTGATGCATTGGAAATATTTAAGGAGTTGCTAAGACAACGTCCTCATCATGGGATTCCCATCTGCATTCAACTTGAGACTTTCTATAATGGAATAATTCAGTCCTTAAGGAACATGCTAGATGCATTCAGTGGTGGAGCTCTTTTGTCTAAATACTATGAAGAAGGATACAAGATGATTGAGAGTATTACGACCAACACTTATCAATGGCATGTCACTAGGGCTACTGCAAACTCAACTCACAAGAAACCCGCTAGAGTTTATGAAGTCACTGAGACAACAACTCTTGCTGCTCAGGTGGCCCAAATCCAGCAGATGATGAAAAATATGATGACCCCTGAAGTGACAAAACCTGAGCCAATTAAGGTGGTTACTGACACGTCTGAAGTTGCCTGTGTCTACTATGGAGGACCCCATCTGGTCGAAGAATTTTCTTCAAATCCTGTTTCAGTCAACTATGCTGGCAACAACAACAACAATAGTTACAACAATCCTTACAGCAACGCATACAATCCAGGGTGGCGCAACCATCCTAATTTTTCTTGGAGTAATAATAAAAATCAACCGAAGCCTCAAGCACCACCAACGCCACAAGTTCCTCCTAGTTTTTCTACTCCCAGTTATGCTGAGGGAAATCAAGGAAACAATCGGCTGGAGAATGTTTTGAAGTCTTTTATTCAAGAAGCCAAAAATCAATTTCAAGCACAAGGAGTAAGTATCAAAAACTTGGAAAATCAAGTAGGGCAAATAGCCACTGCTTTGAGTTCAAGGAACATAAGAACTCTCCCAAGTTCTACTGAAACTCCAACTGTACCCTTTGGAGTAAAGAATGTTGCGACATGTCAAGTTATCAAGCTCAGAAGTGGGAAAAAAGTTGAAAATTCCGTTTCAAAGAACAAGGAGAGTACAAAATTGCCCGAGCTAGACAGTTCTGGAGCTAGAGAACAAACTGATGGGGAACCGTCTTATCTCGACATCGGAAACAGAATGAAGATGTCACTAATACAGACTTGACTTCTCAAGAGACACGAGAGGTCATGATTGACATCGACAAGAAGTCAAAATTTGTTCAAGAAAGGCCTCCACCACCTTTTCCCCAAAGGATTAGGAAGGCCAAAGAAGAACAACAATTTGGAAAGTTTATGGAGATCCTGAAGCAGCTTCACATTAACATACCCTTGATTTAAGCTATTCAACAAATGCCAAATTACTTAAAGTTCATGAAGGATGTGCTCACCAAGAGGAAAAGGGTAAGAGAATTTGTCACGGTTGCACTCACTCAAGAGTGTAGTCAATTTGTACAAGGCAAGCTTCCACCTAAATTAAAATATCCTGGGAGTTTCACTATTCCATGCACCATTGGAGATACTTTATGTGGAAAAGCTCTATGTGATCTTTGGGCCAGCATTAATCTTATGCCCTTGTCCATCTTTAAGAAGTTTGGGATAGGAGCTGCCAGGCCTACAACCATCACCTTGCAATTGGGAGATATGAGTATTTGTTACCCTCAAGGAAAGATAGAAGATGTGCTAGTTAGGGTTGACAAATTTGTCTTCCCTGCTGATTTCATTATCATGGATTTTGATGCTGATGAGGAAACACCCATATTATTGGGAAGACCATTCCTAGCAATGAGTAGAACCTTGATTGATGTGAAAAGATAATGAGAGTCAATGGACATCAAGTAATATTCAATGTCCTCAATGCTCTACAATATCCTAAAGAAGATGTAGCTGACTGTTCCATGATATCTAGTTAGGAAGGAATAATTCATAAAACCTTCTCAAGACTAGTGATGTGTTGAAACGGGAGCTAGGGAAATTTGAAGAAGAAGAAGAGTCAAAAGAAGGAATCATTTATGGTCCAATGAAGAAGCATGAGGAAGAATCTGTGGAAGTGATAGAATCAATAGCTGTTGCTCACAAGTAACATCTACCTTCCATAGAAGAACCACCTAAGCTGGAACTGAAACAACTGCCCGAGCACCTACAATATGCTTATCTGGAGGCAGGCCGGAAGTTGCCAGTCATCATTGCTACAGATTTGAAAGAAGATCAGAAAGATCAGTTAATAGCACTATTGAAGAAGAACAAAAAGGTAATTGCTTGGCAGATCTCTGACATTAAAGGAATCAGCCCAACAATTTTTGCATGCATAGAATTTTGTTGGAGGAAAATGCTAAGAATAACATTGAAAGTCAAATAAGATTGAATCCAATTATGAAGGAAGTTGTTAAGAAGGAAATTATTAAGTGGTTGGATGCTGGAATTATCTATCCTAACTCTGACAGTGTGTGGGTGAGTCCCATTCAATGTGTTCCAAAGAAGGGAGGCATGTCTGTGATTGTCAATGAGAAGAATGAACTAATCCCAACAAGAATGATTTCTGGCTGGAGAATTTGTATGGACTACAGAAAGCTGAACAAAGCAACAACGAAGGATCATTTCCCTCTACCTTTTATTGATCAAATGTTGGATAGATTGGCTGGAAAAGAATACTATTGTTTCCTATATGGATACTCGGGGTATAATCAAGTTGCCATAGCCCCGGAAGACCAAGAAAAGACAACATTCACCTGTCCTTATGGCACCTTTGCTTTCAGAAGGATGCCATTTGGATTGTGTAATGCTCCAGCCACCTTCCAACTTTGTATGATGGCCATATTTTCAGACATCATTGAGAATTCCATGGAAGTTTTTATGGACGACTTCTCTGTTTTTGGAGAATTATTCAAGAATTGCTTGGAAAATTTAGATATGGTATTGGCTAGATGTGAAGAGAATAATCTGGTCCTTAGTTGGGAAAAGTGCCATTTTATGGTAAAAGAAGGAATTGTTCTTGGGCTTGAAATCTCAAAGAAAGGTCTAAAATTAGATCAAGCAAAAGTGGAGGTAATAGAGAAATTACCACCACCTGTTAATGTAGCGCGATTTTTGTGGTCCTGAATCACTATCGCTGGGCACTACAGTTCGATTCATTTTTTATCCTATTGAGCTGATTAAGGAAGGGAAATAGATGTCTCCAATTAACCCTGCTTGCATACTGAGTTTAAACAGCGGTCTGTTAGGTTACAGATGCTATTAATATGTGGTTCCCTCTTCGGTTTATTTTGTTTAAATCAGAATGTCTGGATCATTTGCGAGGTTTTTGGCAAGATGTTAGGATTTGGTGCTTTTGTGTTGATATATGGGGGTACTAGATTTTTGGGTTTTTGATTAGTATGCTCGTTAAGATTTTCAATCTTATGCCTACATATTCCCGCAACAGGGAAATCAGAGCGATCGTAGTTCCTCCTATTCTGTTGTAGCGAGCGATTTTGGACGTGGTTCTTAAGCGCTGGTCGCTCTCTACAGTTTGTGCTTTGACTACAGGTCGATTCATTTTTTATCCTATTGTGAGCTGAATAAGGAAGGGAAATAAATGTCTCCAATTAACCCTGCTTGTATACTAAGTTTAAACAGCGGTCTGTTAGGTTACGAATGCTATCAATGTGGGGGGCCTTTGTACTGGTTATTTGTATTTTCGCCAATACGGTTTTCTTTCTTTCTAGGACTTTCTAGCGGGGAACAAGGATTAGGATGTTAGGACTGATGCTTTTGAATTACTGCTTTTGATTAATGGAGATATGAGATTTGGGTTTTTTGTTGATTGCGCTCGCTAAGATCTTTTCTTTCGATCTTATGCCTACGTATTCCTGTTTACCGAAACAGGGAAATCAGAGCGTTCGTAGTTCCTCCTATTCTATGGGAGGAAATTGGTTTTTGGTGTCTTGTTCAAAGCCCAAGACGTGAAGCGAAAGGTGGTTTGTATCTTGTTCAAAGCCCAAGATGTGAAGCTGAAAGGTCTATTTGTGTCTTGTTCAAAGCCCAAGACGTGAAGCTGAAAGACCTCGGCTTTAGAGAGAATTTGTCATCTCTAAAGAGGAGAGAAGGAGAATTACTTTAACTGGGATACGCGGATCCGAGCAATGCCATAATTTCCGAAGAAAGGGTTTTAACCTGAAGGAGAAGACTTTAACTCAGTGTAGAGCAATGCCATCTTTCCTTAGGAATTTCTCATGCTAAAAGAGGGGCAGTGGCATGGATATAGATGATCCAGAGGCTTGCCGCTTACAGCGATTAGATGGGGGGAAAGAGTTGTTGATGTTTGTGCACTGTGAACGAGGCACAACTTTGATGCTAAAAGGTTAATTGGATTAACCAGTGGTTTTCTTATACGAAGCCTAAGAGGAGGCTAATTTCCGCTAGGAAAATCATTATACAAAGCCTAAGCGGAGGCTATTTTGTGTCTCGTACAAAGCCCGAGAGAGAGGCTAAAAGGGTTGACTCAACAGGAGAATCTTTTATACTCAATAAGAGAGTGATTTTGTATCTCGTATGAAGCCTGAGATGGAGGCGAAAGGGGTAATTGACTCAACGGGGGAGTCTCTTATGTGTCTCGTACGAAGCCCGAGAGAGAGGCGAAAAGGTTGTTTCACTCCGCTAGGGAGAATTTTGGTATCTCGTACGAAGCCCGAGATGGAGGCTATTGTAACTGTTTCAGTTGAGTGACAAATCCAATATACTAATTTTAAAAGAGAAAATCAGTTCTTATATGAATAACACTGTGTACAGGGATTTGATTTGAGGATCAGGGATATTTCCTTCTCTTTGAGGAAACGGGAAATCCAAAGGGTGTCGAGACTGTCCGAGTCTGCGGGTTTCCTTCCTATTTTTGAAGGGGTCGCTTGAGAATGTCTTTGAGACTCAAGGCAGTTAGACTGTCCGTGTCTAGAGTTTTATCTTTTGTACTATGCTTTGAGAAATAGTAGTAGACTCTATGAAAGGACTGTTCTATGCAGATGACTAGGTTCTGTTCCTATACCTCTAGGAGGTCGTCGGGATAACTTGTACGAAGCCCAAGAGGAGGCTGGAAACTTTTAAGAAGCTGACGGGGCCTTGTACGAAGCCCAAGAGGAGGCTATCATTCCCGGAGGAAGAGATCATTATACGAAGCCTAAGAGGAGGCTGTGAATACTTCTAAGAAGCCGTAGTGTCCTTGAATAATGCCCAAGAGGAGGCCGATGCTTTTAAGAAGCCCGTGGGTCTATCATCTCCTTTCCATTAGGAGAGATAACTCTTTTAAAGATAAAAACCACTGGTAAACGTGCGAGGTTTACTATCCAGCAACTTTTAGCTTTTAAAGATGGTTCCTTAGTTAAGGTCCAAGATTATGACCGTAGTGGGTACCCAAACCCCGAGACATTCAAGGCAAGCTATCCACAAGGAATAGATCAAGTCAGGAAAGTTCAAGAATTTGGAAGAAACTCAAAGATGCCATTCATGGAGAATACATTCATCTTGGGGAGTAGAGCTTCTTGACGATTCCTAAGGAGGACAGCCGAAGAGAAGACTGTATCTGGTGCTCCTATTGGGGATCTAGGCGTCTATTTCTACGAATAAATGAAACGGTGTCACTTAGTTCTAGACGTAGTTGCCGGGGAAACTCGAAATATCTATACTATTATTACACAGTAGATATGAGTTTATGAAAGGAGACTTACAGTGAAACAGCCCCACAATACAGTTTATAATATGAAAGCAGTAAACGAAAGCGATAACCACTTACTCGGTTGTAGTGCTTCCATGCTGTTTGGTTAGTTGTTCAACAAAGAAAGATTGAAAACAACAGTATATTCAAAATCAAAGGAGAAAGTGCTTTGAAAAAGAAAGATTTGGGGCTTACAGCTCAAGGAGAGGCCCATGGGTTTATCAGTGAGCGCACTGTTTGACTTTGTACAGCGGGACTTATACAAGTGACTGGGGCCCAAAAAGGTTTTCTGTACAAAGGGATGGGTCTTACACTCTCTCAAGAGGCCCAAAAAGTTTTAAAGAAAAGAGTGGGGCTTATAACACGAGGGTAGACCCAAATGATTTTTTGTTTAAAAATGGCGATCGCGCCGAGGTTTTCTTTTAACGCGGAGGGACTTACACAATAAGTGAGGCCCAAATTGTTTTGGTTAAAAGGGGGACTGGGTCTTACACTCTAATAGAGGCCAAAAGTGTTTTTGAATGGGTCTTATAGCTCAAGGAGAGGCCCAGATGAGTTTTATTTTTAAACGGGCGACGATCGCGCCGTTTACTTGTACAGAGGGACTTATACAATGAGTGAGACCCAAAAAGTTTTTGTACAAGGGGGGAAGGGTCTTACACTCTCTCAAGAGGCCCAAAAAGGTTTGAAAATGATTTATGAGGATTGAATTAATCCGAAACCCTAATTTGTTTTCAAAATGTATTTAATTGAATAAAAATTCAATTAAAATGATCAAAAAATTGTTTAACACATTGAAAACAAATTGTGATCTTGGATTAATGCTTCAAAAATTAAGTATTGACCTACAAAATAATTAGAAAGCATTAAAAGTTGCAAAATCAATGTGGAAAAAATATTTAAAATGCCAAAAACAATTAAAATATTAATTCTTTGCAAAAATATCAATTATATGAAATAAATAATATTTTTGGGATTTTTTGTGAAAATAAAATATTTTAACATTTTTGTGAATTATTAAAAAAATAATCAACTCAAAATCATTAAAACTCAGAGAGAAATTAATTTTTGAATCAATTAAACAAAATCACAAAATTCAAATATTTGAATTATTCAAAAATGGCGCCAAGAACAGCTGAAGAACACGCGCGTGTTCTTGGTTTCTCAGATTTGCATTTTCTATCCAATCTCCATGAATACGTAATCATATCATGCAATCCTCATATCATTATGCTCGTCTCAACCTCACGATCATGTCTATGTACTTTAATTTCATTTAAATTAAACATACAACAAGAAATCACGAAGAAACCTCAAGAACCCTAATTTCTGCATGAAGGCCAGGATTTTTGATACACGATTCAAACAATGCAATTAATTGAGGGAAAACATTCCATGCATGATTATGAACATATGGCCAAATTATTGTGCGAGGAAATATGCATAGATCGAGAGATGACCAAGTATGTGCTTACCTCCAAGTCGTGACAGCAAGTTCAAAGTGATTTTTGATTTGGAGGTGTTACAGATGAGTAGTGATGATCCGAACAGCTTCCCTACACCCTATGGATTGTGTTTGGATGGTTGGACTTGATTGAAATTGGCTGGATCATTTTGTGGTACCTCAGCTGCACTTTGGTTAAAACCTTGAGCAACCAGCTGGTGATTTTGTGAAATTGATGTTTCAGAAGTAATCTAAGTGTTTGATCAGCTCATATGTGATGTATGTGAGGTGTGTGAGTGATTGGTTTGATTGGAATTGCTCTCAAACTCAAAACCCGATAGTGACTTGCCTTAGAAGGCAAAATTGGAGTGAAAGAAGAGATTTTGAGGAAAGCATCTGTTAGATGGCTTTGGTGTACTCAAACTGACCACAATTGAGCTCTATTTATAGTAGAGCAAGTTTGTTTTGCAAGGAATAGTGAATGGTAGCTGGTAAGTAGGTTTGGCCAATGTTGGCAAATGAAAATCCAAGTCTCCTCTAGCCATTGACTAGAGGTTAGGGCACAGAGCTTTGGTCCCCTTGGTCTTGGATAAGTCTTGACTGATTTCAGATGAGAATGGCTCAGTCCATGCCACCTTGATGGTTCCATTGAATGCTTCAATCCAAATTTGAAGTCTTGTCCCTATTTTGGCCATTCTAGGTTCAACATGCTATTCCTTGTGTCCTTGGACCTTGGAGGCTTGGCTCAGTGATTGTCCCCTTTAGATTCAATCCTCTGAGGTGTCCAAGTGGATAGGAGCAATTGAATTTGGCTGATTTTGGTAAATCGACCAAAGTTGCAAATTCTTCCTTGCCTTGACAGATTTCAGCAAGGCAACTTGGCAATGTTGTATCTCATGGTGTAGGTTGAATTTGGCAATGTTCTTGGCCATTTTGGAAAGCTCTTACATGATACAATAACTGTTTGAACAAGTTTGGTTTTGATCTCTTTTGATTCCAAGTGAAAAATCCCCCTACATTTGGCAAAAAGTGAGGCAGAATCTGACTTAGTGAAAATTTCACTAAGTGTTGGAAAAAGTGACATTTTCACTTTTCAGCCACTTTGATCACTCCATAACTCAAAATTATTAATGAATTGGAATGACTTGTAGTTGAAGTTTTTGTAGGTGATAATGAGGGCTACAAATCCATCTTTGGATGAGAAAAAATGGCCTTGTGGTTTAGGAGTTATGGTCCTCCAAAGTTGGTACCTTTGCCACTTTATTTTTAACTTAGAAAAATTTCTAAGTTTTATGGTTACCCCTTTTACAAGTTATCCCACTTTTCTTGATTTTTCTTGATGAATGATGATTCAAATCATACATTAACATCATTTTAGGGTTAAAAATCCATTTTGGTGAAAAATCTCAAAAAGTCAAAGTTGACTTTTGTGCACAGTTGACTTTTTATCAGATGAATTCCAAACTGTGCAATTCTTCAGGAAATCATGTCCTTGACCTAAATCAAACTTGATGGGCATGTTCCATGGGTTTCATAGGGTATATTCAATCATGTATTAGGGTTTGGGAGCATGTCCTGGTCAAAAGTCAAAGTTACAGTTGACTTTTCCCTTAAAACCCTAATTGTGGTGCAGATGAAATTGAGACTTGTTGCTCAAACTTCTTGGATCAATCCATTGTTCCAAATGGATCAATATGGTATATTAGAGACCCTCAAATCATGTCTTGAGGTCTTGGCTCATGGTTTGTCCCAAAAGTCAACTTAGGGGTGAATTAGGTCAAGAAACCCTAATTCCTAATTTTTGATGAATGCATCCCCTGGGAAAAATTGACTTGATGCATGGGTTCATGAGGTTCCATGAAGTATATTAGGTTATGTTTTGGATCATTGCCTTGTGCCCAGATGAAAATTTCCATCTGGAGGCCCTGGTCGACCAAAACCCTAATTTGGTGACACTGTCGATCTTGAGACTTAATCCACCTAGAAGGGAGCAGCCTTGTGCTTAATCCTTGAAGTGGGAGTCCTTTTTGATCCATTGTTGATGTTTAAAAGATTAGACAAGTTGAAGATCATGTCATTTCTTGATTGATCCTTTATCTAAGCACTCAGAGAGGGCTTGAAACCCTAATTTTGATTGTAGTGGATGCTCACCCATCCTTGGGGAAACTAATGAAGCATAAAGGTACATCCATATTGTGATGATGATTTTCACAATGATGGGAAATCTAAGTGGTCAAAATTTGGGGTATTACAGATGCCCCTATTTAATCTTCTTGGACCCGAAGGTGTGAATGACGAAGGGATTCGGGCATTCGGGGTGCAAGAGGATTAAATATCGGAATACCCGAAATTTTGATGGTGGTTATGAATGGTAGCTTATGCATTCATCTTCTTTAGCTAAGCAATGATGCTTAGAAAAGGTAAACTTCCCCTCGATCCTGGTTTCCTACCAAGGAACTGGTCTCAGTCTCTTTTGAAATAAACTTCCCCTCGATCCTGGTTTCCTACCAAGGAACTGGTCTTAGTTTCTTTTGTCAATAAACTTTATTGACAAGGGACGCTATGTGTAGCGGTTTTCCTTCAAACTTCTCGCCGAATTTTCCTGGGGAGATGCCATTTGACGGAAAAAGGTTTGATGTCAGACTTGCTGGGGAACCCAGTCATCTGAGTTGTAGAGTTGCACAAACTTCTCTGTTTTGGAGACGCCATTTGTCGATTCTACTGGGGAAAGCAAGTCTCTTAAGAGACTATTTTCATTTGGGATCTTTCATCATACTTTTCTCGGGATCTTCCCGGAGAAACGCCATATGATGGGGTCCAATTTTGAGGTGTCAATGACCTTCTCATCAGTGGTTTTTCGGAGCAAAACTGGCGTGCTGCCGAATCTCTGATCACGAGGCTTTCTCTGTGGATTTTCCTTAATTCGGGAAAGCAAGGATATCATCTTCAATGGCGAAGAGTGATGTTTATTGAAAGTTTTCTCTGGCTTTTCAGAGGTTCAAGTTATCAAAGTGGTCAAGGACCAACTTCTTTCCAGAATTAAACTGGAAGCGAGGTTGTTCAGACACAGTATTTCCTGACGAGGCAAGAACTGACAACTCGATTGAGATGACTTCTACCACTAGGGGACAAGACCGACTAGAGTGATAGTGATGCAATATGAAATGTGAATGCAAATAAAAAATGCATGATGTATGTATGTATATGCTGACAAAACAGACGCGACATACAGACTAATGGATGAACACAATTGGATACTCGGCCATCGCGGGGCGAAGAAGTACCATTGATTCAAAATAACAATTCCACCTTGCTTAGTAGAGATAGTCCCGTTGGGAGCTATGTTGATCGGGCTTAGTAGATGAGAACTCGGCCGAGGCGTGTCAGACGAAACAAGGTCCTTGACACAGTTGATCCCTTCATTCAAGCATACTGGCTTAGAAGGAGTACTTTGATTCTGCACTTTGAAGTCCGCTTACTTCGGGAGAAGCGATCGATGTTCTTCTGATGTTCAACAGTCAAAAGAAATGCCATCTTTAATTTAAAAGCAGAAAAAGTTTAACAAGTAAATTTATTTTTGTTTTATTTCAAGAATCGCTGATTAAGTTTAAACAACGTCGTTCTGTAAAGCTAAAACAAGTAAAGAATTACAAACAAAAGCACGAGGGCTCAAATTTTATTGATAAGACGGAGATCAGCCAAACGCGTGATTCCAAAGAGTATATACAAAGTTAGAAAATGGTAATTTACAGGGAAAAGGGCTACATTGAAACATAACGACCACTATCCTTCTACCAACTTTGAATTCGGGACATCCTGAGCTTCTGTCGAAGATGACCTTGACTGGAGTTTTCCTGACGGATGATGATGCAACTGCTGCTGAGGGACTTGCCTCTGTTGAACATAGTTACTTGCCATTATCCCTAACTTTTGCCTGGATTGTACTATGAGATTTCCAATCCATCGGGATGATTCTTTTCATGTCTCTAACTTTTGCCTGGACCGCCCTTTCGGGTTTTCAATCCACCGAGACGTTTTTTTTTTTTTTTTTTTTTTTTTTTTTTAGTTTTAGGCGAAGTATTTCTTGACTACATCAACATTCGTGGGGTAGGAAAATTCTTCTCCGTCCATGGTTGCAAGTCTCAAGGCGCCGCCTGAGAAAGCTTTCATGACCACATAGGGGCCATCATAATTTGGGGTCCATTTGCCCCGAGAATCAGTTAGAAATGATTGTATCTTCTTGAGCACAAGGTCTCCTTTCCTGAAGACACGAGGTCGGACCTTTTTGTCAAACGCCCTCTTCATTCTCTGTTGGTACAACTGACCGTGGCATAGTGCCGTGATTCGCTTCTCTTCGATCAGGTTCAGTTCGTCGTGTCGACTTTGACACCATTCAGCTTCGGTGAGCTTCGCTTCCATCAATACCCGGATTGATGGGATCTCTACTTCTATGGGGAGCACTGCCTCCATGCCATATACTAGAGAGAAAGGGGTTGCCCCTGTTGAAGTACGGACAGACGTGCGATAACCATGAAGAGCAAAGGGTAGCATTTCATGCCAATATTTATAGGTTACAACCATCTTTTGAACAATCTTTTTGATGTTCTTGTTAGCCGCTTCTACCGCTCCGTTCATCTTGGGTCGGTAGGGAGATGAGTTATGGTGTTCGATCTTGAACTCTGCACACAACTCTTTCATCATCTTATTGTTCAAGTTAGATCCATTATCAGTAATGATCTCGCTCGGAACACAATAACGGCAGATGATATTGTTTTTGATAAATCGGACCACCACTTGTCGGGTTACATTGGCGAATGACGCTGCTTCGACCCACTTGGTGAAATAGTCAATGGCCACAAGGATGAACCGATGTCCGTTTGAAGGCTTGGGCTCAATCATGCCAATCATGTCGATCCCCCATATGGAAAAAGGCCACGGGGAAGAAAGAACTTTGAGATGTGATGGCGGTACATGAATTTTGTCGGAGTATATCTGACACTTGTGACACCTCCTCATGTACTTGTAGCAGTCGGATTCCATGGTCAACCAATAATACCCGGCCCTGAGAATTTTTCTCGCCATTGTGTGTCCGTTGGCATGGGTGCCAGAGGATCCTTCATGAATTTCTTTCATGAGCATGTCTGCTTCTGGTCTGTCGACGCATCGGAGCAAGACCATGTCAAAATTTCTCTTATAAAGAGTGTCACCGCTCAGGAAGAAGTTTCCAGCCAATCTTCTGAGGGTCTTTCTATCTTTTCTGATTGCCCCAGATGGGTACTCTTGTTTCTGAAGGAAGCATTTGATATCGTGATACCAAGGTCTGTCGTCTATGACTGCTTCAATCGCGAAGATGTAAGCGGGCCGTTCAAGGCGCATTATGTCGATCTTAGGTATGTCATTCCATTGACCTACACTAATCATGGAAGAGAGAGTGGCTAATGCGTCATCCATGTGATTCTCATCACAAGGGATGTGATGAAACTCAACTCTGTTGAAGAAAGGTAACAACCTTCTTGCATAGTCTTTGTAAGGAATCAATCCTGATTGGTATGTGTTCCAATCTCCTGTGATCTGGTTGATAACCAAGGCTGAGTCGCCGTATACGTCCAAGTTTTTGATCCTTAAATCAATCGCTTCTTCGAGACCCATGATACATGCTTCGTATTCGGCCTCGTTGTTCGTACATTTGAACGTAAGTCTGGCAGTGAAAGGAATGTGGGAACCCTGAGGGGTAACAATGATTGCCCCAATTCCATTTCCATAATGATTGACTGCTCCGTCAAAGATAAGTCCCCACTGGGAACCTAGTTCTGGCCCTTCACTGGGTAGCGGTTCATCGCAATCTTTCATCTTTAGATACATGACATCTTCGTCTGGGAAGTCAAACCCGATTGATTCTTGATCGTCAATCGGTTGATGAGCCAAATGATCGGCTAAAATACTTCCTTTAATGGCTTTCTGAGCATGGTACTCTATGTCATATTCTGATAGTAACATCTGCCAACGAGCAATCCTTCCCGTGAGAGCAGGTTTTTCGAAAACGTACTTGATTGGATTCATTTCGGAGACCAACCAAGTAGTATGACGAATCATGTACTGGCGAACACGTTTGGCTGCCCAAGCCAAAGCGCAACAAGTTTTCTCAAGCATTGTGTACCGAGTTTCGCAGTCGGTGAATTTCTTGCTTAGATAGTAAATGGCAGACTCTTTCCGTTTAGTTTCGTCTTGTTGGCCAAGTACACATCCCATTGAGTCCTATAGGACTGTGAGGTAAATGATCAGTGGTCTTCCTTCCACTGGAGGTGATAGAATCGGAGGATTCAACAGATATTCCTTGATACTGTCGATGACGGTTTGGCAATCTTCTGACCAAACGCAATCCTGGTTCTTTTTGAGTAATTTGAAAATCGGCGCACACGTCGCGGTCATAAGGAATATGAATCTGGAGATGTAGTTCAAACGTCCCAGGAATCCTCTGACTTGTTTTTTCAGTTTTCGGAGAAGGCATTTCTTGAATGGCCTTGACCTTGTCAGGATCAACCTCAATTCCTTTCTGGCTGACGATGAACCCTAGTAGTTTCCCCGAACGGACACCGAAGGTGCACTTGTTGGGATTCAAGCGGGGCTTGAATTTTCTTAGACGTTCGAACAATTTTGACAGATGTTCAACGTGCTCATCCTCTGTTCTTGATTTTGCAATCAAATCATCGACATATACCTCAATTTCTTTGTGTATCATGTCATGAAACAGAGTAGTCATGGCCCTTTGATAGGTTGCCCCGACATTCTTCAAACCGAACGGCATTACCTTATAACAAAAGGTACCCCATGGGGTAATGAACGAAGTTTTCTCCATGTCTTTCGGCGCCATTTTGATCTGGTTATAGCCCGAGAATCCATCCATGAAGGAGAATACTTTGAACTTTGCTGTGTTGTCAACCAGCATGTCAATGTGTGGTAAAGGAAAGTCGTCCTTTGGACTTGCCTTGTTCAGATCCCTGTAATCAACACACATTCTGACCTTTCCATCCTTTTTGGGAACAGGTACGATGTTGGCTAACCATTGAGGATATTCAGATGTAGCGAGGAAACCCGCGTCAACCTGTTTCTGTACTTCCTCCTTGATTTTGATGGTCATGTCCGGGTGAGTCCGTCTCAACCTTTGCTTTACTGGCGGACATTCTGATCTCAACGGTAAGTGATGTTCCACGATGCTGGTATCCAACCCTGGCATGTCCTGATCGGACCAAGCGAATACATCGGGGAATTCTTTGAGAAGCTTTATCAAACCTTCTTTGGCAGTTGGACTGGGCAATGCGCCGATCCTGATTTCTTTTTTCTCTTTTTCTGAACCCAAGTTTACCGTTTCCAACGGCTCTTTGTGAGGTTCGATGGACCTTTCCTCTTGTCTGAGTAGTCGGGAGATCTCTTCTGGAATTTGGTCGTCATTTTCTTCTTCAGCCTCGAATACCGGGAACTCAACGTTGGAAGAAGGCATCGGATCGTATGTTTCAACGGGGTATAAAACAAACAATCTGCATGACATGATGATTCGTGTTTATAAGAGATAGAGAAAATGTAAGTGGGTGCAGTGTATTTATTTTACTGCTTGTTTTTATCATTGAATGTTTTTTAGGATTACCATTTTCTGAAAAAGCAAAAAGAGAAAACAGCAATTAATGCGGAAATTACAGAACGACGTTATTTTATTAATGAACAAGTCGAATCTTGAAACTACAACCCTATAAAACAAAACTCTGTCACTTTGGGCAAAGCGAAGAGGGAAATTTACAGAAAACGAGCCCTATCAAAATATCCGTTTCACCTGGGCAGGGTGAAAGGTTTAAAGATGGCAATTACTTTGACTGATGAACGACCTTCGGAATCTCGGCGGTAACCCATTGGCAGCAAACTCCTCGGTGAATCACAAAGTCTGGCACCTTCCTTGATTTGTCTTCAGAAATGACGCTGATTTCTGGTGGAGCAGGATCGTTAGAATCTGTCTCCCAAGCATAATTGTCGTAGGAGGATTCCTCTGTTGTATTTTGCATAGTATTTGTGCTCTCAGCTGTATCTCCCCATCCAGTTGGCTGGATATCTTCGAGCCTGATACGAGAGCTTTCGGGAGCGGTGTACTTGACCATATAGTCGAATTTTCCACTCGGTTGTCCCAAGGTGTCCCACACTTCTGTGGAATTAGAGGAGTCATTTCTCTCGATGACGTTGACCTCGGGAAAAGCATAGTTGATGAATTCTAGTCCTGCAAACGTTGCAAATTCATCTTCATGTTGAGTAGTTTCTGAATGACCTGAGTGTTGATCCCATAACATGGTGGGGACACAGGTATTCTGTTCAATGACGCTCAGCTGAGTTTCATTACTCGGCTGACTTTCTTGCCCCAAGTTTCCTGGGTAAGGCTGCCACATTGGCAGACCATCCATTGGGCCATAGTAGTTGTAGTCAAAATTGTCTTTCATCAGAGTGTCTTCCTCTAATGAATTTGGCAGAGCACGGCATCCTTCCGGATCACAATCTCCGTAGATCATTTCGACATCTGATCTTGGTATAAATCTCAAACTTTCTGTAGGAAATCAAAAAGGCATAGGCACCTCTTCCTGAGACATATAACCGTCCTCGTTAAGGTAGGACTTCCATTCTTCATCTGTGTCAGAGGGATCTTCCTCATTGATAGCATGAACTGTCTGAGACACTGGGTGAAGAAAACCTCCACTGTGGAAGAAGTTTTGAAGGGGATGAAGACTTTCATCGCTAGCAGCTGTCTGGGTACAGGTTGCAGAAAAACCAAGACCCTTCTTTGTTTTATTGTCAATAGGAACGACAAGCCATCCCCATCCTGTCGTATCGGTACTCTCGACCGCTTTGATAACATCTTTGTATGAGGAAATTGAGGTTCCTCCTTTGAACTGATTGTCCTTGCTCACTGATAGTGCTTGGAACTAAGTTCCAATAACCTCCTCGGGTTCCACACAAGTAGGTGATGATAAGTTGCTCACAAGCAAGGCTTATTCCCCACAAACCGTGATAAGTTGATCGTTCTTGACGAACTTTAGCTTTTGGTGGAGGGTTGAAGTAACCGCTCCAGCCTGATGTATCCAAGGTCTTCCTAATAAACAACTGTATGTTGCCCGGATGTCCATGACCTGGAAAGTGATTTGGAAAGTGTGAGGACCAATAGGTATGGGAAGATCAACTTTGCCGATAACTATTTTTCTGGATCCGTCGAATGCTTTGACGATGACCTTGCTGACTCTCATCGGAGGGCCCTTGAATGATAATTGCATCAAAGTGGACTTTGGCATAACATTCAGGGCTGACCCTGTGTCTACCAGTATGCTGGCTAAAGCATCGTCCTGGAAGTTAACTGTAATGTTGAGCGCCATGTTATGACGACGACCCTCTTCAGGTAGTTCCTCATCACTAAATCCCAAATTATTGCAGTAAGTGATGTTAGAGACAATACTATCAAACTGTCTAATTGTTACATCCTGTTCCACAAAGGCTTGCTCCAAGACTTTCTGTAGAGCCTCTCTGTGTGCTTCTGAACTGAGTAACAGTGATAATACTGAGATCTTTGAAGGAGTCTGTAACAGTTGATCAACAATGTTGTATTCACTCCTTTGGATGAGCTTTAGCATCTCATCTTTGTCTTTTGAAAAGTCTGGATTACTAGATTGACCGACTGGCGGATCAGGAATTTCTGCCTGAAGTTCCTTTTCTTTGTTGGATTCTCCAACCCCTCGGTTGAAGATTCGACCACTCTGTGTTACACGACTGATGTCTGCAATATTCACGACGGGGGGTAATGGAATTTCCTTTCCATTCTCGATTATTGTTGCACCGTATTTGTAAGGGATTGCCTTAGCTGATTCATACGGTAGTGGCCCCGGTAGATAGATGACTATGGGAACCTTCTGATTTTTTTGACCATCATAAGTAACCTCGATCTGTTCCTGGTTGGGAACTTTAGATTCATCAAATAGAGGGACGATGGCAAAAACATCCCTGGTCTGGTGACGACCAGAGATGGTGACAACATCCTCAACTTGCTCGGCAAGGTAGTTCGGCGACCAAATGATGGGTCCTGAACCTGGATATGGACGAATTTCTCCGTGATCGACCTGACCCTGGAGAGCTGCTCTCACAAGGTAACACCCTTGGTTACTTTCCGAACAGACGCTACAACTGTCATAGTTGTGTGGTGGCACCTGGCCACGCCCACTTTGAATATAATGTAACCTCACTAGGTTACCTTCCATTGATCGGACATCCTGACTTTGACGACAGTAGGATTCCTATTATTAATACTAATCTGCTGAGTATCTTCATCCATATAGATTGGCATCCACCAGTGATTTAACAAGTGCTAAAGTGCCTCCTGGACAAGGGTACAACCTCGATCGTTTTCGCAACCCGCTTTACAGCTTTGGTAATCATGTGATATTAAGAATCCGAGTCGGACCTGCTCAGCATGTAACTCTACCAGGTTGGTATTCATTACGCGGATATCGAAGATCTGAACCATGTTGATTTGATAGGAGTTCCTATCATGGTAGTCTTGGATCCATCCAAGATCCATCTGACGCTGGAGGGCCTCTTGTATGAAAGAGCATCCCTGTTTGTTTACCGAGCAAATCAGACAGGAACTGTAATCGTGCCGCGGCAGATTATGATACTGGCTTTACCTTGAGTGCATCGCCACCAAGTTGACATTCATTGCACGGACGTCGTGGTTCTGAATGACGTTGGAATTCGTGTAAACCATGTTAACTCCACGAACTCGGTGCTCCTGGATCCATCCGAGATCCATTTGTTCCTGTAGAGCTACTTGCACTACAGAACATCCCTGGTTGTCTTTAGAGCAGCTATCACACTGGTGATAGCTATGAGGTGGCACATGGCCATATCTGCTATGTCTACAATGCATCTTAACCAGATTGGTCTTCAACAAGAGTACATCGTGAATTTGATAGACATCATTAGTCTCTTTCTCAATCAGATTGACTGCAGCCTTCTCATGTTGAGGCAGCGGGTTCGTAAGAACATTAGGGTTCGTATCTTTGAAAGATAAGAGCCCGCTCCTAACAAGCTTTTGCACGTCGGATTTGAAATTGAGACAAGTCTCAATGTTATGCCCTGAACCTCCTTGATGATAAGGGCATGTCTGATCCACCTTAAACCAAAAAGGCGGATTTTCCGAAACTGAAAGGGGAGACTTAGTCTGGATGTGCCCCTTAGCCAGTAGTAACGGAAACAGCTCTGCGTACAACATGGGTATAGGATCAAACCCTGATGGTCGTGTTGTACGGTTGTTGTTATATGGAGGACGAGCCTGCTGAAGAGGCTGTTGTGTCCTTTGTTGGTCAGGTTGGCTCTGCACAACCTGAGGTTGATACGTAGGAATAGGCGCGGGGCCGATAGCAGGAGTAACAGCTGCTACTGGCTGATAACGTCGCCTTTGCTTTCTGAGAGAGATATTCCCAATATCTTGCTCTTTTTTCTTAGGGAGAGCACTACCGTATTTTTTAGTACCACTCGTTGATCCAGTGTCTTTTACCAAACGTCCTTCTCGGACGGCTTCCTCAAGACGTACACCCATGCCGACCATTTCGGTGAAATCACTGGGTGCACTGGCAATCATTCGGTCATAGTAAAATGAGCTTAAGGTCTTTAAGAATATTTTTGTCATCTCTTTTTCCTCAAGAGGTGGACAAATTTGAGCGGAAATTTCACGCCACCTTTGAGCATACTCCTTAAAGGTTTCCTTGTCCTTTTGTGACATTGATCTGAGTTGATCTCTGTCGGGTGCCATGTCCAAATTGTACTTGTATTGTTGGACGAAGGCAGTACCAAGATCTCTGAATGTGCTGATCGAGGCACGGTTTAAACCCATGTACCATTTAAGTGCGGCACCGGTTAAACTATCCTGGAAGTAGTGAATCAGCAGGTCCTGATTTTTCGTCTGAGCTGACATCCGCCGAGCGTACATCACCAGATGGCTCTGAGGGCAAGAGTTACCCTTGTATTTTTTCAAAGTCGGGCACTTGGAACTTGTGCGGGACTTTCACATTTGGGACCAAGCAAAGGTCTGCGGCATCCTTTCCAAATAGATCCTGACTGCGAATGGCTTGCAGCTCTTTCTGCATTTCCAAGAACTGCTCCTGGAATTCATCCATTCTATCAAACATAGTTTCCTTCTTATCAGAAGACGTCTGTGGAATCTGTCCTTCCGGGATAGTGTGCACCACAGGGGGTGGTACCGTGACTACGGTAGTAAGTCTTGGCGCCTCCCAAAGTTTGTAACCTTCAGGAGTCTTGAGTATGCCCCTGGCATCTTCGCTTTCCCGAAGTTTGTAACCTTCAGGCCCAACGGCTTCTGTTGCGACTCCCAGATCTTCAGTGATCGGCGGAACATATCCTTCCGGGATATAGTTAACAGGCATGCCCCAAGGACGATCTTTCGGCATCTGATACCTAGGATCATACTTTTCTATGATGGGCATTGAGGTAATCTCTGAGATCACAGTTCTTTGTAGCCGAGCTTCTGCCATGGCTTGCATGTCGTTACGAAGCTTTCTCATATCCTCTCTCAGAGCGTCGATCTCTTCTTTCAACTCTCTGTTTTCTTCCTCAAGATCATCCATCTTTTTCTGACGATTGGCCCGAGTATTATACGAATGAGACAGTTTGACTCTAGAATCGAGACACAAACGTGAGATTCGTAGGGAAGAAGAATACGCGATGTGAGAATGATGAATGCAATGATTATATTAATTGTTGTTTTCTTGTTTAATCAAAATAAACTTCGACAATTAGATTGCAAATATCAAATAGTGGGGAAACCCCTTTTTATTGAATTCCAAAGGATTACAGAAATGGAAATACAGTAGATTACAAAGTGCAGAAACAGAAACCTAAACTAATGGGTCCCTAGTCCTCTTCTTTGACCGGGGCGCTTGGGCCGTTGTCGGGTTGTCATTCCTTTGCCAGGTGAAAGGAGCGAGCAAATTCCTTTGGTCATCTTGATTCTCCACAGAATGCTGCTCCAAAATTTCAATCAGAGCATCTTTCTCTTTTAGTAGTTGCTGTATTTGGATACACTCTACGTCGAGGGTGCGGTATTTGTTCTTCCAAGATCTTCTTTCCTTTTGAACTTTGTTGAGAGTAACCTGAAGCTTTTCAGTTTCCGTCACGAAGTACATAACAATTTCCCTCGGTGGAAGAATTCCGTAACGCGGATAAGGCATCTTTAGCTTGAGAGCTCTAGTTTGTACCCAATGGAGATAAGGCTCCACCGAGACACAGTCTGGTTTTCCTAGAGACTCTCGTCCTTTCTTATGAACATGTTTCCAAGCTTGCACTATTTCCATCTTTAGTGCTCTGTCGTTTTCTCCTTCCTTGAAGAAAAGACCTTCCAGATGAACACCCAGTGGGATGTGTCTCATCGGGTATCCAAATTGACGGCGAACCAATACCGGATGGTAGTTGATTCCTCCTTTAGTTCCTATGAGGGGTACGCTAGGGAAGTTTCCACAACGGTCAATGATTCTAATTCCCTCATAAATCCTATTACACCAATCTATATCAGAGTTGGTAAGAGACATGATCTTCTGCGACCAACGTAAGACACTCTTGCAATCCCAAAAAGCAGCAGACTTGGGCAAGTGAGAGATAAACCATTTGTAGAGCAAAGGTACACAGCATGTGATATCTCCTCCGCTGTACAAATTTCCCAAGTGTACAGAATGATACGCATCTGCGAGCAAAGTCGGCACAGGGTTTCCAATGAGAAAAACCTTAATAGCGTTGATATCGACGAAGTTATTGATGTTGGGAAACAAAAATAACCCGTAGGTGAGAAAGACAAAGATGCTTTCAAAAGCAGTCCCGTTCCCTATACTAGCGAAGTACAGAGCTTTCTTTGTCAAGAATTGGGCTGGCAAACCTTGGATGCCACCCTTAGTGGTCATGTGAGTCCTGACCTCAGACTCGTCCCAATGAATTGCTATTGCAATAGTCTGATTCTTTGGAATTTCTTCCAGTCCAGAAAATGGAGCTCGATCAGTGATATGTAAATCAGTCAGATGAGAATACTCCTCCAGCGTTGGTGATAACTGGTAATCCGGGAATGTGAAACAGTGATAAACCGGATCGTAGAATTGAATGAGCGCGTCCATGATCCCCTTAATCACATGGACTCTTAATAGTGGTAGCAAACCACCGTGCTTGGCTCTGAAAGCCTCTGGGTTAACGATCATCCTCGCTAACTTTCTCAAATCCGCTAGCTTTGGAACCTTGAAGGTATACTGGTGAGTTCTCCTTCTACCGAAATCCATTAGCGTAATTTTTTTCTCTGATATTTGCAATCACAGTCTTAGTTTAATTTTAAAAACAGAGAGACTAGAAGAGAAGTTTTTTGAATGTTTTAATGTTTTATTAAATGAATGCATGAATGCAGCACACAAAAACATAGAAAAAACATGGGGTCAGAGGGTCGTTGTCATGAAGTCAAGGCTCTACCCATCCCCAAAGGTTTATACTAGGGTGATTTTTGTACCTGTACTCATTATCATCAGCTCCTCCCAGGAAAGCAAAACAACAAACGGATCGCCAGCGAGTTGTAAAGCAATCTTAGAGTAAGTGCCATTCACCCAGAATAGATCACCAGCCTCAAATGAGGGTAGTATCGCGTAACAACTATTTCCGATAATTTCCGCACTACGAAAGGGTTTGGCTCCTCAGCTTCTCAGACTTAAAAACTGGCCCATTGGCTAGAAGAGTGAATGGGTTGCGTTGGTCAGCCTCCACTGAGGTTGATGGTCGACCCCGTCACCATCACTTATCTTAAGTGTATACTCATTCTCACCACATGCGGCATCACACGCATTCCTAGTAGCAGAAAAATAAACACGTATAGCAATTAGAAAAAGTAGTATATATATTTGTCCTAATCATCCTAGACTTATAAAGCTATGATTCCTAAGTTCCTGACAGAAAATGGGTTCCCCGGCGGAAGCCCCAATCTGTGGTTTTCACATAAGTGAAGAAAAAGGAAAAAGGAAAAAGAAAGACAGGCCCCACGGTGGGCGCCATTTTTTTCTGTAGCGAGCGATTTTGGACGCGGTTCTTAAGCGCTGGTCGCTCTCTGCGGTTTGTGCTTTGACTACAGGTCGATTCATTTTTTATCCTATTGTGAGCTGAATAAGGAAGGGAAATAAATGTCTCCAATTAACCCTGCTTGCATACTGAGTTTAAACAGCGGTTTGTTAGGTTACAAATGCTATCAATGTGGGGGGCCTTTGTACTGGTTATTTGTATTTTCGCCAATACGGTTTTCTTTCTTTCTAGGACTTTCTAGCGGGGAACAAGGATTAGGATGTTAGGAATGATGCTTTTGAATTACTGCTTTTGATTGATGGAGATATGAGATTTGGGTTTTTTGTTGATTGCGCTCGCTAAGATCTTTTCTTTCGATCTTATGCCTACGTATTCCCGTTTACCGAAACAGGGAAATCAGAGCGTTCGTAGTTCCTCCTATTCTATGGGAGGAAATTGGTTTTTGGTGTCTTGTTCAAAGCCCAAGACGTGAAGCGAAAGGTGGTTTGTATCTTGTTCAAAGCCCAAGATGTGAAGCTGAAAGGTCTATTTGTGTCTTGTTTAAAGCCCAAGACGTGAAGCTGAAAGACCTCGGCTTTAGAGAGAATTTGTCATCTCTAAAGAGGAGAGAAGGAGAATTACTTTAACTGGGATACGCGGATCCGAGCAATGCCATAATTTCCAAAGAAAGGGTTTTAACCTGAAGGAGAAGACTTTAACTCAGTGTAGAGCAATGCCAGCTTTCCTTAGGAATTTCTCATGCTAAAAGAGGGACAGTGGCATGGATATAGATGATCCAAAGGCTTGCCGCTTACAGCGATTAGATGGGGGGAAAGAGTTGTTGATGTTTGTGTACTGTGAACGAGGCACAACTTTGATGCTAAAAGGTTAATTGGATTAACCAGTGGTTTTCTTATACGAAGCCTAAGAGGAGGCTAATTTCCGCTAGGAAAATCATTATACAAAGCCTAAGAGGAGGCTATTTTGTGTCTCGTACAAAGCCCGAGAGAGAGGCTAAAAGGGTTGACTCAACAGGAGAATCTTTTATACTCAACAAGAGAGTGATTTTGTATCTTGTATGAAGCCCGAGATGGAGGCGAAAGGGGTAATTGACTCAACGGGGGAGTCTCTTATGTGTCTCGTACGAAGCTCGAGAGAGAGGCGAAAAGGTTGTTTCACTCCGCTAGGGAGAATTTTGGTATCTCGTATGAAGCCCGAGATGGAGGCTATTGTAACTGTTTCAGTTGAGTGACAAATCCAATATACTGATTTTAAAAGAGAAAATCAGTTCTTATATGAATAACACTGTGTACAGGGATTTGATTTGAGGATCAGGGATATTTCCTTCTCTTTGAGGAAACGGGAAATCCAAAGGGTGTCGAGACTGTCCGAGTCTGCGGGTTTCCTTCCTATTTTTGAAGGGGTCGCTTGAGAATGTCTTTGAGCCTCAAGGCAGTTAGACTGTCCGTGTCTTGAGTTTTATCTTTTGTACTATGCTTTGAGAAACAGTAGTAGACTCTATGAAAGGACTGTTCTATGCAGATGACTAGGTTCTGTTCCTATACCTCTAGGAGGTCGTCGGGACAATTTGTATGAAGCCCAAGAGGAGGCTGGAAACTTTTAAGAAGCCGACGGGGCCTTGTACGAAGCCCAAGAGGAGGCTATCATTCCCGGAGGAAGAGATCATTATACGAAGCCTAAGAGGAGGCTGTGAATACTTCTAAGAAGCCATAGTGTCCTTGAATAATGCCCAAGAGGAGGCTGATGCTTTTAAGAAGCCCGTGGGTCTATCATCTCCTTTCCATTAGGAGAGATAACTCTTTTAAAGATAAAAACCACTGGTAAACGTGCGAGGTTTACTATCCAGCGACTTTTAGCTTTTAAAGATGGTTCCTTAGTTAAGGTCCAAGATTATGACCGTAGTGGGTACCCAAACCCCGAGACATTCAAGGCAAGCTATCCACAAGGAATAGATCAAGTCAGGAAAGTTCGAGAATTTGGAAGAAACTCAAAGATGCCATTCACGGAGAATACATTCATCTTGGGGAGTAGAGCTTCTTGACGATTCCTAAGGAGGACAGCCGAAGAGAAGACTGTATCTGGTGCTCCTATTGGGGATCTAGGCGTCTATTTCTATGAATAAATGAAACGGTGCCACCTAGTTCTAGACGTAGTTGCCGGGGAAACTCGAAATATCTATACTATTATTACACAGTAGATATGAGTTTATGAAAGGAGACTTACAGTGAAACAACCCCACAATACAGTTTATAATATGAAAGCAGTAAACGAAAGCGATAACCACTTACTCGGTTGTAGTGCTTCCATGCTGTTTAGTTAGTTGTTCAACAAAGAAAGATTGAAAACAACAGTATATTCAAAATCAAAGGAGAAAGTGCTTTGAAAAAGAAAGATTTGGGGCTTACAGCTCAAGGAGAGGCCCAGGATTTTATCAGTGAGCGCACTGTTTGACTTTGTACAGCGGGACTTATACAAGTGACTGGGGTCCAAAAAGGTTTTCTGTACAAAGGGATGGGTCTTACACTCTCTCAAGAGGCCCAAAAAGTTTTAAAGAAAAGAGTGGGGCTTATAACACGAGGGTAGGCCCAGATGATTTTTCATTTAAAAATGGCGATCGCGCCGAGGTTTTCTTTTAACGCGGAGGGACTTATACAATAAGTGAGGCCCAAATTGTTTTGGTTAAAAGGGGGATTGGGTCTTACACTCTAATAGAGGCCCAAAGTGTTTTTGAATGGGTCTTATAGCTCAAGGAGAGGCCCAGATGAGTTTTATTTTTAAACGGGCGACGATCACGCTGTTTACTTGTACAGAGGGACTTATACAATGAGTGAGGCCCAAAAAGTTTTTGTACAAGGGGGGATGGGTCTTACACTCTCTCAAGAGGCCCAAAAAGGTTTGAAAATGATTTATGAGGGTTGAATTAATCCGAAACCCTAATTTGTTTTCAAAATGTATTTAATTGAATAAAAATTCAATTAAAATGATCAAAAAATTGTTTAACACATGGAAAACAAATTGTGATCTTGGATTAATGCTTCAAAAATTAAGTATTGACCTACAAAATAATTAGAAAGCATTAAAAGTTGCAAAATCAATGTGGAAAAAATATTTAAAATGCCAAAAACAATTAAAATATTAATTCTTCGCAAAAATATCAATTATATGAAATAAATAATATTTTTGGGATTTTTTGTGAAAATAAAATATTTTAACATTTTTGTGAATTATTAAAAAAAGAATCAACTCAAAATCATTAAAACTCAGAGAGAAATTAATTTTTGAATCAATTAAACAAAATCACAAAATTCAAATACTTGAATTATTCAAAAATGGCGCCAAGAACAGCTGAAGAACACGCGCGTGTTCTTGGTTTCTCAGATTTGCATTTTCTATCCAATCTCCATGAATACGTAATCATATCATGCAATCCACATATCATTATGCTCGTCTCAACCTCACGATCATGTCTATGTACTTTAATTTCATTTAAATTAAACATACAACAAGAAATCACGAAGAAACCTCAAGAACCCTAATTTCTGCATGATGGCTAGGATTTTTGATACACGATTCAAACAATGCAATTAATTGAGGGAAAACATTCCATGCATGATTATGAACATATGGCCAAATTATTGTGCGAGGAAATATGCATAGATCGAGAGATGACCAAGTATGTGCTTACCTCCAAGTCGTGACAGCAAGTTCAAAGTGATTTTTGATTTGGAGGTGTTACAGATGAGTAGTGATGATCTGAACAGCTTCCCTACACCCTATGGATTGTGTTTGGATGGTTGGACTTGATTGAAATTGGCTGGATCATTTTGTGGTACCTCAGCTGGACTTTGGTTAAAACCTTGAGCAACCAGCTGGTGATTTTGTGAAATTGATGTTTCAGAAGTAATCTAAGTGTTTGATCAGCTCATATGTGATGTATGTGAGGTGTGTGAGTGATTGGTTTGATTGGAATTGCTCTCAAACTCAAAACCCGATAGTGACTTGCCTTAGAAGGTAAAATTGGAGTGAAAGAAGAGATTTTGAGGAAAGCATATGTTAGATGGCTTTGGTGTACTCAAACTGACCACAATTGAGCTCTATTTATAGTAGAGCAAATTTGTTTTGCAAGGAATAGTGAATGGCAGCTGGTAAGTAGGTTTGGCCAATGTTGGCAAATGAAAATCCAAGTCTCCTCTAGCCATTGACTAGAGGTTAGGGCACAGAGCTTTGGTCCCCTTGGTCTTGGATAAGTCTTGACTGATTTCAAATGAGAATGGCTCAGTCCATGCCACCTTGATGGTTCCATTGAATGCTTCAATCCAAATTTGAAGTCTTGTCCCTATTTTGGCCATTCTAGGTTCAACATGCTATTCCTTGTTCCTTGGACCTTGGAGGCTTGGCTCAGTGATTGTCACCTTTAGATTCAATCCTCTGAGGTGTCCAAGTAGATAGGAGCAATTGAATTTGGCTGATTTTGGCAAATCGACCAAAGTTGCAAATTCTGGCTTGCCTTGACAGATTTCAGCAAGGCAACTTGGCAATGTTGTATCTCATGGTGTAGGTTGAATTTGGCAATGTTCTTGGCCATTTTGGAAAGCTCTTACATGATACAATAACTGTTTGAACAAGTTTGGTTTTGATCTCTTTTGATTCCAAGTGAAAAATCCCCCTACATTTGGCAAAAAGTGAGGCAGAATCTGACTTAGTGAAAATTTCACTAAGTGTTGGAAAAAGTGACATTTTCACTTTTCAGCCACTTTGATCACTCCATAACTCAAAATTATTAATGAATTGGAATGACTTGTAGTTGAAGTTTTTGTAGGTGATAATGAGGACTACAAATCCATCTTTGGATGAGAAAAAATGGCCTTGTGGTTTAGGAGTTATGGTCCTCCAAAGTTGGTACCTTTGCCACTTTATTTTTAACTTAGAAAAATTTCTAAGTTTTATGGTTACCCCTTTTACAAGTTATCCCACTTTTCTTGATTTTTCTTGATGAATGATGATTCAAATCATACATTAACATCATTTTAGGGTTAAAAATCCATTTTGGTGAAAAATCTCAAAAAGTCAAAGTTGACTTTTGTGCACAGTTGACTTTTTATCAGATGAATTCCAAACTGTGCAATTCTTCAGGAAATCATGTCCTTGACCTAAATAAAACTTGATGGGCATGTTCCATGGGTTTCATAGGGTATATTCAATCATGTATTAGGGTTTGGGAGCATGTCCTGGTCAAAAGTCAAAGTTACAGTTGACTTTTCCCTTAAAACCCTAATTGTGGTGCAGATGAAATTGAGACTTGTTGCTCAAACTTCTTGGATCAATCCATTGTTCCAAATGGATCAATATGGTATATTAGAGACCCTCAAATCATGTCTTGAGGTCTTGGCTCATGGTTTGTCCCAAAAGTCAACTTAGGGGTGAATTAGGTCAAGAAACCCTAATTCCTAATTTTTGATGAATGCATCCCCTGAGGCAAAATTGACTTGATGCATGGGTTCATGAGGTTCCATGAAGTATATTAGGTTATGTTTTGGATCATTGCCTTGTGCCCAGATGAAAATTTCCATCTGGAGGCCCTGGTCGACCAAAACCCTAATTTGGTGACACTGTCGATCTTGAGACTTGATCCACCTAGAAGGGAGCAGCCTTATGCTTAATCCTTGAAGTGGGAGACCTTTTTGATCCATTGTGGATGTTTAAAAGATTAGAAAAGTTGAATATCATGTCATTTCTTGATTGATCCTTTGTCTAAGCACTCAGAGAGGGCTTGAAACCCTAATTTTGATTGTAGTGGATGCTCACCCATCCTTGGGGAGACTAATGAAGCATAAAGGTACATCCATATTGTGATGATGATTTTCACAATGATGGGAAATCTAAGTGGTCAAAATTTGGGGTATTACATCTATGGGAGGAAAAAAGGTTGTTTTGGTGTCTTGTTCAAAGCCCAAGACGTGAAGCTAAAGGTGATTTGTATCTTGTTCAAAGCCCAAGATTAGAAGCTAAAGGGACCCTGAATGAGAGGGATTTTGTCATCTTTAAAGAGGAATGGTTGGTGTTTGTATGCTGTGATCAAAGCGTGATTTGATGCTAAAAGGTTGATTGATTCAACCGGGGATTTCCTTATACAAAGCCTAAGAGGAGGCGGGAAGTTTGACTTTTCCGGGGAAAATGTTCTTTCTGTCTTGTACAAAGCCCAAGATCGAGGCTGAAAGGGTTCACTCAACAAGAGAGGATTTTCATGTGTCTTGTACAAAGCCCAAGACGGAGGCTAAAGGGGTGACTGACTCAACAAGAGAGTCTTTTATACTCAACAAGAGAGTGGTTTGCTGTCTCGTACGAAACCCGAGATTGAGGCTAAAAGGGGATTGACTCAACAAGAGAGCCTTTTATACTCAACAAGAGAGTGTTTATGTGTCTTGTATGAAACCCAAGACGGAGGCTAAAAAAAGGGTTTAACTCAACAAGAGAGTCTTTTATACTCAACAAGAGATTTTTTATATGTCTTGTACGAAGCCCAAGAGAAGTCTAAAGGAAAAAAGGTTTTGACACAACAAGAGAGTCTTTTATACTCAACAAGAGAGTTTTTTGTGTGTCTTGTACGAAGCCTAAGACGGAGGCTAAAGGAAAAAGGTTTGACTCAACAAGACAGTCTTTTATACTCAACAAGAGAGTTTTTTATGTGTCTTGTACGAAGCCCAAGACGGAGGCTAAAGGGGTTGGACTCAACAAGAGAGTCTGAAAAGGTTAGCTTCGCTGGGGGGATCATTTGTACAAATCCCAAGAGGAGGCTGTCTTACTGCCGAAAGTCACTGAGATTCCTAGGCAGATCCAAGTGTGGGGAACTCTCATGAGAGAGACTGGGTTTCTGCTTATGTTTTAGAGGAACTTGAGAATGTCTTTGAGACTCAAGAGGTTTAGGCTGTCCAAGCCTAGAGTTCTATCTTTTGTACTATGCCCAAGAGGAGGCACGGGCATTGAGGGATGGTTATCAACCCTACAACGGCCGGAGTTTTGGCGTTGGAAAGACTGCTCTAGCAAAGGATGACTAAGTTTTGTCTTATACCTTCAAGAGGTCATCAGGGTCCTTGTATTAAGCCTAAGAGGAGGCATGAGAACTTCTAAGAAGCCGAAGGGTCCTTGTACAACGCCCAAGAGGAGGCGGGGATGCTTTTAGGAAGCCTGTGGGTCCCCAAACCAAGAGAAGTTCAAGACATGCTATTCACCGAGAATAGATCAAGCCAGGAAAGTTCAAGGATTTGGAAGAAACTCAAGAGATGCCATTCACGGAGAAAAAATCATCTATGGGGAGTTAGAGTTTCTTTGACAATTTCTAAGGGTGACAGTTTCTTTGAAAATTTCACCGAGAATGCTGCCTTTCATGTTTCCATATTGTTTAACCCCAAGAGGAGGGAAGACTGTATCTGGTAATCCTATGTGGATCTAGTTTTGTTCGTATTTAAGAGTGACCAATAGGGCTTTACCTAGTGCTAGACGTAGTTGTAGCACCCCAAAATTTTCCCTACCTTTTTCTGGCTTGTGTTTCGCATCCATCTGCATATCCATTAGGTCATAATTCATTCTTTCATTTGCATTGGGTTCATAAGACGTGTGATCAAGGCATCTTCCTTTGGTTTGAGCTTTCCGTATTCAGAAGGTTATCAGTCCGCATTCAAAGTGGTTAGTTCTCAAGCGGGGTATATTCAAGGTCAAGTTGTGGGTGGAATTCATCAGGTCAACAAACAGTGGGCCATGTGAGGTATAGGTTCAGAAAGTCAGGTTTCCATTGATCGGAAATTCAGAAGATGTTTGCAGTTAATCAGGTGCTTGTGAAGAGTTCAAAATGGGCTTTGGATTCATTTGGTCATTCATCCTTTGAATTGAGTCTGTAAACCTTTTTTATCCACCAATATCCGTTTTCCCTAAAGTCCACCCTAATTTTCATATCCATCTATTATCCATCTTATTCAAAATATCACTAAATATCCATTTCTTTCTTCTAGTTCTTTTTCTACCATATCCAAAATCCATATCCATTTCATAAACCAATTTCTAAACCCATTTTATCTTATCCACATTTCCTGATCCAATTTCCAATTATCCATTTACACATCCATTAAATCTATTTTGAATTTCCATAATCATAGCCACATCTATCCAATCCAATTTACCTTTTTATTTTTATTATCCAAAATCCAATACAAGGCCATTTACATTTTAAAATAAACAAATAAAAAATGAACCAAAAGCCATACAAGTTGTAATTCCACATGACCAAAATATCACGCATTGCCAAGCTACCACTTATTATTTTTCTAAGCCATGTCACAGCCTTGCACAACGTCCTACCACACGCAGCAAGTCAACAGTCTATGCGAACACCACACTGTCACCATCTCAGCCAAGCTTTAACCAAAATTATATAATCCATGCTTCAGCAAACAAAATATTGATGGCAGTGAAAGAAAAAAAATCAAAAAGCAAATAAAAAGAAAAGTACATTGCGCAGGGATCTTAAAGGAAAGAAACAAATTCCCACATCCTTACACTTAGGATAACCGAAAAATACAAGAGAGAACTCCATTTTTTTTTCTAGTAGAACTAACACTTCCTTCAACAAAACTTCTAACAGATTTCTCTAATCTCCTAACCATTTCCTAACCGCTTCTAACTGAAAAAAAACTGCTAACATTTTCTCCCTAATTTCCTAACAGCATTTGCTAACAGAACCTAACCAATCTCTAACAATCGTCATCGTTCTTAAATCTTCTTCCCTTTCGATTCTATCTTCTATCATCCTTCATCTTCAATTCTCATTATCAATCCAGAAAAGAATCGACATCGTCATCTTCATAACTTGCAGAACAATCATTCGCGCAACATTCCATCAAAAAAATCAGAAAAAGAGGAATTTGCAGGGAATGTCTATAACAGAAAAGAAAAAATAATAGATGGCATTGAGAAGAAGAACGAAGCAGCATCAACAACAACGCTCAGAATCGAAGTCTTCACCGATTCATTCACCAATTCAGAATCCGCAGTGAACCAGTGTGACCGTTTCGTCATGGATTCGCATCACCTGCAAAATTCACACGTGTAACATCAAGTACCCGCAACAACAATACGTACCAACGATTTTCAGATTCGCGGAAGAAAGATAGAAGAGGAATTTGCGGAATCGGAGCGAAACAAACGAGCTCACATATTAACATTGAAATTCATACCTGAAAAGACTTTGATTCAATGTAAGTACGTTCATTCGATTTCATCTTCTGGCATGCGTCTTGATTCATAGCCTAGGTTTTTCTCGTGTTTATCTCCGATTCGCGATCTTGAGAGGAAATCAAAATGGATTGCGACGGGTGCTGATATTAGAGAGCCAAATGATCTGAGGCGCGATGAGTTTTCACCACCGCAGCCGATAGAAATCACGGTGCGACAAAGGTTGTTGTAGGTGTTGTGTTGCAGTGAGACAGAAGTGAATGAAGGAAACGGAAAGAGAAAGAAATCGGCGGCGGAGATAGGTTTATTCCGGCGAAGACACATTGAGAGGATGAAGAACGAGGAATAGCGAAGAAAGTGGTAAACGTCACCGAAAAGGTTGGAAAGGAGACTGAGACGGCACCGAGAAGGAGACAAGTGCGTCACGGAGAGATGAAATTGAAGAAGAAAAGACGTAGGAGATTGAGAATGAGGTTGAAACGCAGGGAATTGAAAGGAGAAAGAACACGATTGTTGAGGGTGGTAGTGTGAACGGAAAAGGAGAGGGAGGACGGTGTTCGTTAAGGAGGAAGAAGTTTGTCACAAAGATTAGGGTTTTGCCACTTGTTAAGAAGACGAATTAGGTGGACCAGGTTTGGGTCTGTAAGCCCTATTCCATGGAAACACTATTCACACACCATATGCACCCACTGCACCTCCTATTCTGGTTTGATTAATTTTCTTTTTAGAGATTTTGGGTAATTAGGTTTTAATTAGATTAGATATTAATTTTAACATTAGGTTTAGAATTTAGTTTTATCACGGTGATTAAAATTTGATTGTAATTCTCTCCATGGTGATTAAAAACTCAGAATTAATTCAACAATTAGAATTTCTTTTAGATTAGAAATTGCTTAATATTAGAATTAGATTTTCAATTTGACATTAATCCCAACTAGTTTTTTTTTCTTTTAACTAGAGATAGTTTTAGAAATAAATCATGATTTGTAGAATTTGTTTTCAAATAGAAAAGTAACTTTGATTTTGATCATGTTTCTAATGTGGCTTTTTACATGGTTTAATAATTGACTTTGTAGACTAATGTCGACATAGTTTCGACTAATTAGATTAGACTAATCATTTTTGGCTTAATCATTCATTAATTGTTTTTTTGGCTTAGTCACTTCCTAATCGATTTTTGTTCACTAGCTTACTAATTGTTTTTTAGCTTAATTGCTTGATAATTGTTTTGTAGCTTGATGACTTGATAATATGTTTTTGGCTTAATTGGCCACTAATTGTTCATTAGAATTAGAAACTGATATTGAACTAATTGATTTTGACATAGTTTGATTTGACTTTGTTCTAACATTGACTAACCTTTTAATAGCTTCATTTGATAACTTTGTTAATAGTCCTTAATACTTGATACATGTTAATTTTTGACTAATTGTTGTTTGCATTTTAGTATTGATTTCAATTACTTCTTATTGACAATTTCCATTTGAACTTTGACTAATCTTTGAGTTTGTTTTGTAGTGTTTCTCACTTGACTTAGTTAATTGAATAAAGGTAGAAGTTGCTGTAGCATACACTGCTGTAATGGACAAAGTGTGCTGCAAAATGTTACTATTCTGCCTGGTTGTATACACACCCATTCTGTTCTGTAAATAGTAGCTGTTATAGACTGTTTTTACTTGTTGCTATTTTTTACAGCTATGCAGGTGCTGGAGCGCTGTTGTTGCTGCTGTTTATGCTTTATTGTCTTGTTTTATTCCTTTTGAAGAGCATTTGTTTCCATGCCTTTCACGGATCCATTCCACTTTCTGACACCTTTGTTCATTTATGCTAGGTTACTAGAAGTTTGCCGGTTTGCTAATACTTTGCTTGCGTTGCTACAGATTAATATCCGTTCGGTGTCACTTCTCTTCTCTTTTACTAATTCCGCATTTTTCCTTTTTATGCCATGAGAAGTAGGATTGGGAGTCCGTGCCACTTGGTCGGCAATGATGAAAGTCCTCAAAGGAGGCTCTGCTTGTGATTGTTTAATATTGTGCCTGAAGACCTCTATGAGGCATCCCATTTCCATTCCCCCTGGCAAGACCTTCAAGAAGGCAATTGACGGAAGTTAGGGTTTGTAATCGACCCCCGTTATTCTAGTCCCAGGTCGTTCTTAGCTCTCATTATATGATTGAAGCTTTGAACATAACTCACTCTTGTTATCGAGTCGGTCAAGTGGAAGATAGGGTTCGCAACCAACCCCCACGCCTTGTCTATAGCTCGCATTGATTGATGTTGATGCTTATGTGATCTGACTCACATCTTCCCCTTTCTTACTCTGCTCTCCATGGTTCTCGATACCATTGGATGAGTACCTACTTCCCACAGCTAGCTTGTTTGCCTCGGTTGATATGACCCCTTGGCTAAAGCTTCCCTTTTCTCCCTTTGGTTGTGTGATACTATTGCTGACTGGTATTGTTTGTTCCTTCGTTGCTTTTAATTCATTTTGTGATTGATTTATCCTGTGTTTACTTGTCTGATGACATGATCCCTTAGGATTCCTCGCTCCACTTAATTTTTTATTAAGTCGGAGGTAGGAGAGACATTAGGATAGCAATCCATGCCTGACAACATTAGGTAGAATTCCCTTGGTCCCGACCTTAGGACCATCATTACATGCTGACTTGTAGGACCGATTTTCCCCTTAGACTTTCTGTGTGTCCTTCCCTTTTGTTCTCTCGCACCCGTGCGATCGAGACCATTTCCTGTCCGCCCGTAGTACCGTGAACTACGGATGCTCTGATTCCTCATTCCCTAATGAGGATACGTAGGCACGAGGATCCCTATCCTTGGCGAGCACACTAACAACTAATTTCCGTTTTCTCTTACACTTTGAGTCTCTTCTCCTTTCTTTTAGGATTAGATTTGTTAAACCACACAAACCTTTAGGATCACTCCCTTAACTAATCAATTAGGAATGAGTCTAAGTTCACATAGATTTTACCTTTCTCCTCTCTTGAGTCTCTTTTCTCATCTCTAAGAAAATTCAAAATATCTAATAAAGGTAGGCACTTATTGCATTTAGGCCTTTCATATAAAGAAGAGATTATAAAGGGGTCTTCTCTTATAATCTTAGAATGTGTAACATATAGCCCATCTTGGGTCAATGTGTTAAACATTTGATCTTGTATGAGGGACTTAAATGCAATACTTGTTGAAGGTACAAATAAAAAACACTTCTTCATTTCTAAATCAACAAAAACACTTAATAAACACAAGTATGCTAGTGTGTTTGAACCTTAATAATTGGAACTAAGTGTGGGGGTCGTCTTCACACTTAGTGTACTTTCTTACTCATTCCATCTTGGAATGTGAGAATGTACGCATTCCAATGGCTACGATTTGGATACACTATCATATGCAAACAAACGAAAAAACTCTTAAAAGACAAAAACAAACAATAACGTCTTTCCTTCGGGAATTCTTTTCTCATCTCATTCACTCCTTCCGTAAGGATGCGTCATTTCCGTTCTACCGCAAACAGGTAACGCCTAAGTCTCCCTACAGCGAGCTGCAACACCTAAACTGCTAGGACGCGAACGTTGACGTATTCCACTAAAAAACACAAACAACCGTCCCTAGTGAGGGGAACTACGTCGCTCTGATTCTCATGTCCCCGATGAGATACGTAGGCAGTGGGGTAGGGCCCATGCGAGCACTTCTTTTATTTTCCCTACATTTGTTTCTCTTTCTCTTTCTCTTTCTTTCTTTTAGTTCCTTTTTTCCAGCATTCTTTTCTTACACCCTTTGATTGAAACAAGCAAGCGTGGATCCCATCGGGTACGATGGACGCGTGGGGGTGCTAATACCTTCCCCTAGCGTAACCGACCCCCTTACCCACTTCTCTTGGTCGTAAGACCATGCTCTTTCCTTCCCCTCAGGTTTATGCAGTGTTTCCTTCCCTCTCTTGGGATAAATACACATTGCTGGCGACTCTGTTTGGTGCCACTTTCGCGTTTGTACTTGTATGAAAATCCCGGGAGCGACAGCTGGCGACTCTGCTGGGGACAGGTTGACCTCTTGCTGGTCCATCCTAAGCGAGTCAATCCTAGCGCTTGTCTGTTTTTCTTTCAGTGGGTGTTTACTGTACTTTGTGCTGTATTTACTGTTTTTTACTGTATATTACTGTATTTACCGCATTTTAGCATTTTTTATTTCATATATTATGCTATGCTGGACTGTGCTGGTTTTCTGTTTGGCGGGATGGGATTTCTGAGAGATGAGCTCAGTACACAGGCTCAAGTATACACTTAGATGTAGAGTGGAGAGTAGTGGGACCTACGTGCCATCTGTGTACGTTGGGTAATCACGAAATTCACAGCTAGACGAGGCTATCTTGGGACCCATCATGGCGTGCGCATCTTGCGTATTCCAGGATGTTGATCTAGAGAGCTGTCGACTCTGGTGGCCATTCCCGAGGACTCAGTTGCGGCACTCCTCCGGAGATGTGATAGTGGCAGACCACATTTTATGGCAAACCCATTGCACATTCTCGATCCGAGGACCCAATGCTGGGAACTCGCTATAGGATATCTTTTTTTGAAAGAGAATCAGTGGAGGCACTCCTCGATTGGCGATAGTACTGTACCCCCAAGGGATGAATGTACTATTGTTTCTCGACCTCAGTGCCAGAAGCTGAGGACCTTTCGTATTGGAGAATCAGTTGAGGCCTCCTCAATTGATGATGATGCCAAACCAGAAATGGTGAATGTATCATCATTTCTCGACCTGAGAGCCCGGGATACTGAACATCCTAGTACCCACATGTGAGAAGGGCGGGTTGTTTACAGGTTTGCAGGTAACCTTGACCTTCAACATACCCGGTATTTTGGATTTCCTATCAGTGTGGACTTATCAGCCTGGTATTCTGGTATTCTGATCATCCGGTTTTCTGGTTATTCGGATATTCTGGTATTCCGGTATTCTCTTCAGAACAGACTCACGAGCTTATTCAGTCATCAGCACAGCACAGTGATTATTCAGATTATGTGGAAGCTTTGATCCCATGTCTTATTGCATTCATATTATTGCATTGCATTTGCATCTTGCATCATTTTGCATATCCTTCTTCAGGCCAGACCAGTGAGCTCATCCATCCTTTATCTGAACTGCAGTTTGATTTCCTGACTTTCGTATTAGACTTGAATCAGCTTCTGGAAGAATCATGAACTCAGGAGAGCAGAATCAGCTTGTGACTAGGGCCGATGTTGAATTGATGAAGCATCAGTTGGACCAACTTATGGAAGCTATGGCCGCCATGACAAGGGGAGATGCCAATATTCAAAGAAATGAGAATGTCATTCCACCTCTGGTGAGCAATGTTGCCCAAACTCAGACTGTGCAGATCCTGGTTAAGAATCATGCTATACACGAGCGTACCATCTTCCGAGACGGACATTCTTCTTCTCTTGATGCCACAGATTATAAGAGCTTTGCCTTTTCTATGCCAAATGTCCAAGGGGTAGTTCCGAAGATGAACCCTAATGACCCACGATCTGTTGATGATGAAAGATACCGTGTGTTGGACGAGAAAATTAAAGCCCTGGAGAGGCGTGATAATCTTGAGTGGAATGCTTCGAGCATGTGTTTGGTACCTGACCTTGTGATGCCTCCAAAGTTCAAGATGCCAAAGTTTGAGCAATACAAAGGAGATAGTTGTCCGATGCTACATTTGGTGATGTTCTGCAGAAGAATGACCTCACATGTCGACAATGATAAGCTCATGATTCACTGCTTTCAGGACAGTCTGAGTGGGGCATCACTGAATTGGTATATGCAGTTGCAGAGTGGTAGTATCCGATCATGGTCAGACCTAGCCAACGCCTTTGTGAAGCAGTACGATTATAATCTTGACATGGCTCCTAGCCGGATGCATTTGCAAGACTTGTCTCAAGCAGATAACGAATCATTCCGAGAGTATGCTCAGAGATGGAGAGAGTTAGCCACTCGTGTTCAACTGCCACTTTCGGATAGAGAATTTGTTGATTTGTTCACGGATACCTTGCAAGGGCCGTACTTGGAAAAGATGATTGCCAATGGGGCAGCAAAATTTTCTGACCTGGTGATGGTGGGAGAACGCATCGAGAGACTGATCAATTGTGGAAAGCTCCAAGGCCTCTCGAACTTCCGAGCTAATGAAAATGAATCAGTTGTCAGTTCTCAGGAAGATTTCGAGGAAGAAAATAGTTCCATTCAGGAATCTTTACCACCTCGTTCTCAGCGTTCAGACATATCAACTGTTCAGAGTCAACAGTCTTATGGGTCTTCATATCAAGGACAATATTCTTCTGCAAATCAGAGACCTCCTCAGAATCAACGGTCATATCACCGTCAGCCGCGTCAACACGCCCGACAAAGACCAAGAAAGCCAGAGAGGCAGTTCACTCAGTTGCCAATGTCGTACAGTCAGATGTTGCCGGATTTGATCAGAGGTGGATTGATAGTGCCGAAGGAATTGAGGCCGGTGCCTTTTCCGTATCCACCAGATTTTGATGTCAACGCCCATTGTGATTACCATGCTGGGGAACAGGGGCATTCAACTGAAGACTGTAAGGTGTTCAGGAGCAAGGTTCAGACTCTTCTTGACTCCAATATGTTCTCGTTCACACCTCAGGGTATTCGAATTAACGATCCTCCTTCGTCCAGTCAGGTGGGTTCATCAATCCAAGTCACTGAGAGCAGTTGTGCAGATGATTATCAGATTGACTTCGACGAGCAATACTGAAGATGGCTAGCTCATTAGCAAATCAAGCTTGGAAAGCCCAGTTCCTCAAAGCTGGAAGCCATTTAGATCATGTCATTTCTTTGCATTTGTAGTTTCTTTTCTGTTAAAGTACAAACTCATTTGTAAAACTTGTTGTTTTCGATTGATAATGATAATGAAATGAATATGCATGTTTTGATTAAATCCAGTCGTGTTCACTCATATTTTTTCATCAATATCCTATGCTTGTTTAAGCAGGATCTTAGGGAGGATGATGATATTCAAAGACGCAGAACTTCCAATTGTATGCTTTTGGGACAAAACTCTGCTGATGATGTACATGCATTGTTTCAATTCCTCAAACACCGGAGACATAAGGAAGATAATCCCTTGTCAACCCCGTTGAGCCTAGAAGCAGGAGTTTCTTTTTGAAAATGAAAAAACCCTCAATCTTAACCTGGGGTAGGGTAGGTGTCAGTTAATTTGACCGTGCGTTCAAATTTCAAAAGGAGTGTCTTGTTCGAGGATCAATTACATCCATGGTTATCCCTCACCAACCGAAGAGTGAGACGGTCTCAACCCTTTATAAGTCAAGACAAACTTGTGTCACACAATTAGTTCAAAAAAAAAAGGGAATCAAAAGGAAAAAGAAAAAAAAAGCCCGCTAAGTCAAGACTTAAAAACAAGTGACTTAGGCAAAAGATAGGGCATCCCGCTGGACTCCAAAATCGAAAAATTCAAAAGACTCAGTCCAGGCAAAAATCAGGGATATCAAAAAACAAAAGAATGAAAAAGTGAAAAGCGGAAAGGATGACAAAAGAAAAATCCTCAAGCAAAGAACAAATCGTGTGACCACAGACACCAAAGTAAAAAAGGGTGACTGTCACTCTAAAAATCGTGTGGGTTCCTTCCATCCTCTTACCATTCATTAACCTTTTGAAAGGAGAGTGCTTGTGTCAAGTTAGCTGAACGTAGGACTGGAGAACATCAAGAAGATTGGGTGGGTTAAAACAAAACTCTGAGCCTTAAATCCTTTCTTTCTTAAACCACGAACCAGACCACGTTACAACCTTCGAAAGACCTAATTGAAGCAGGGTTGTTTCGAAAGTATACTTTGGTAAAGATCGCGGCGAAGCTGACTCCTAAAAGGATCTTCTTACCATTCATGTTGGTATCAGTGGCATTTTGATTAATGATTCGTTCATTATATGCCACAAATTTTTTCCAGTGAACAGACTTGGATTTCAAAACTATCATATGCATTGCATCAAAATTATCTTTTCAAAACGAATTGTTTTACTTGTGAGTTAGTACTTGGCATCAGGAAAGTTTCTACAGGGGAAAGATTGATTAATCTAAGGTCCAAAGTGCCCGAGTACTCCGTTGAGCCGGGGCAAGTCATACCATACGGGCGATCCATTCCAAGATTCAGTTAATCTGGGACAATTATGTTGAGAATCTGGGGCAATCAAGTCGAGATTCAATAAATCTCTCAAAGATCAGTTAAAGGTACTCCTTCACATATCAGCCAGACAGGGGCACAAATCATTCCAAGGTTGGGGCAGGCCACCCAAAGACCAGGAAGCTATTCTCTCCGGAGGACGGTTAATCAAAAGCCATGGGGCAATAGATGTCGGATCTTCACGAGACATCCTGAAGACATGTTCATTTACAGGTCATGCTGCATCGAGACACCTCTTTTGGTCATATCACGTCTGCAGGGTTCACGTTGATAGTTAACACGTGACGTCCCCAGTAGAGTTTCTCGCCTCAGCAGAGATGGCTGAAGTTTTATCACTCAGCAGAGCATTATGAAAATTGTGAATCATTCTCCCTGGCAAGAATTCAGGAGTTCGCTCTCCCCTAGCCAGTGTGGCGAAGTTTACTGCTCTCCAGCAAGAGTTTATATTCCTGTACAGAGTGTTGGATTTGTGCTTCCTCAGTTTGCTGTAATGTTTGTCTCCCCCACGGAGTAATGGTAAAAGGTAGATTCCAAATAGAGGACCCAGTCTGATCTTGTCCCATAGCAGGGCTAACATCATCAACCATCGCTCCCCAAGCATATTTTTGAGAGGTGGTTAGCTTTCCCCAGCAAGTCAAAGGTCGATTGTCATTGGTACTTTTCTTCAGCGGATTCCCGAGATGTTTCTCCAGCAGACGTTTGTTGTTCATATTTTCCTGCAGAATGGAGGTTTAGTCAGGATCTCGAGCATTTATGACCTTGAAGGCGGTTCAGTTTGTTATCCCCAACGGAGTTGGCCTCGTCTCTTCAGCATTTATTTTGCTGGAGTGCCCCTGTTGCATATCATGGCATAATCATCATCGCATATCATTTGCATAGCATTGCATGAATCCGTGTAAAACCAAACAGAAAATCATAGCCCAACCTCGCTCGGCATCCTTCATCCGCAGTCCACTTTGCTGGTATATTTTAAAAACCTGAAATCCTATCCCTATTGGCGTTCCCTTCAAACCTGAAGTCCAATCCCTATTGGCACTTCATTCAAAATCCAATCCCCATTGGTACCCAGAAAGATTTCGCCTTTAAAGAAACAATCACCATCAGGTTTCACCTATCCTTGTCAGCAAAGTCCAATTGTACTTGGCACATTCTTCTTTTCCCGGTAGCCCGAGCATGTGTCGGTTTTCAGCATATAGTGATCATTGCATCCTCAGATCGCGTAGCATTTCCATTTCGTGTGGAGCATTACGCCATAGAAAGAAAATTCAAACATATGCATGCGAAGCATAAGCCAGATTTGGGTACCTTGTGTGAAAGCCCGAATCAATGTTCAGTCAAGTCGGTGACATATCCCCAACAGACATTACAATCAACCCAGCCGGTTACCTTTCTTTTGGGTCGTAGATCATACGTCGATCTTACCCTCGACCAGTCATTGTCCATCAACCCTTTGATGACGGCATTTCGGTCAAGTTTCCTTTCCATCAAACCCCTTTGATGATGTGTTTCTGCGTATGGTTTTCTTTCTGTCATCCCTATGACAATGTGATCCCTAAGTCAGGTTTTCTTTCTGTCATCCCTATGACAATGTGTCTCCTTTGGTCGAGTCTTCTTCTCGTCAACCCTTTGACGATGTGTTCCAAGCTCAGGTTTCGTACCTTCGGATGTTTTCAATTTCTTTCCGTCAACCCTTTGATGATGTGTTCCGAGCTCAGGTTTCGTACCTTCGGATGTTTTCAGTTTTCTTTCCGTCATCCCCATGACGATGTGTTCCTACAGTGGAGTTTCCTTTTTGTCATCCCTATGACAATGTGTTTCTTCGCATAGAATTTCTTCCCGTCAACTCTTTGACGATGTGTTTCGAGCTCAGGTTTCGTACCTTCGGATGTTTTCAATTTTCTTCCCGTCAACTCCTTGACGATGTGTTTCTTGGGTTTCATCCTCTTTCTGTCATCCCTATGACAATGTGTTATCTTTTCAGATTTTCTTTCCGTCATCCCCATGACGATGTGTTCCTATGGGGGAATTTTCTTTCCGTCATCCCCATGACAATGTGTCCCTACGATGGAGTTTTCTCTCTGTCATCCCTATGAGAGTGGGTTATCTTCAGTTAGGTTTTCCTTTCTGTCATCCCTATGACGATGTGTTCCTTTGAGTCAGGTCTTCTTCCTGTCATCCTAATGACAATGTGTTCCTTCAGTTGAGTCTTCTTGTCGTCATCCCTATGACGATGTGTCCTTTCAGTCGGGTTTCATTTTTCTTTCCGTCAAACCCCTTTGACGATGTGTTTCTCTGGGTATGTTGTCTTTCCGTCAAAATCCTTTGACGAGGTGTGACTGGGCTCTAGTTCTATTTTTTCTCCTGGCGGCTAGCAAATTTTGCGGTTCTTTTTGTATTCAATCACCTTGTACCTTGAATGTCTGAAAGCAGTTGCTATCATCCTTTCAGGTCCAAGTTGATTGAATAGGGGCAGCTGTAGCACCCCAAAATTTGCCCTACCTTTTTCTGGCTTGTGTTTCGCATCCATCTGCATATCCATTAGGTCATAATTCATTCTTTCATTTGCATTGGGTTCATAAGACGTGTGATCAAGGCATCTTCCTTTGGTTTGAGCTTTCCGTATTCAGAAGGTTATCAGTGCGCATTCAAAGTGGTTAGTTCTCAAGCGGGATATATTCAAGGTCAAGTTGTGGGTGGAATTCATCAGGTCAACAAACAGTGGGCCATGTGAGGTATAGGTTCAGAAAGTCAGGTTTCCATTGATCGGAAATTCAGAAGATGTTTGCAGTTAATCAGGTGCTTGTGAAGAGTTCAAAATGGGCTTTGGATTCATTTGGTCATTCATCCTTTGAATTGAGTCTGTAAACCTTTTTTATCCACCAATATCCGTTTTCCCTAAAGTCCACCCTAATTTTCATATCCATCTATTATCCATCTTATTCAAAATATCACTAAATATCCATTTCTTTCTTCTAGTTCTTTTTCTACCATATCCAAAATCCATATCCATTTCATAAACCAATTTCTAAACCCATTTTATCTTATCCACATTTCCTGATCCAATTTCCAATTATCCATTTACACATCCATTAAATCTATTTTGAGTTTCCATAATCATAGCCACATCTATCCAATCCAATTTACCTTTTTATTTTTATTATCCAAAATTCAATACAAGGCCATTTACATTTTAAAATAAACAAATAAAAAATGAACCAAAAGCCATACAAGTTGTAATTCCACATGACCAAAATATCACGCATTGCCAAGCTACCACTTATTATTTTTCTAAGCCATGTCACAGCCTTGCACAACGTCCTACCACACGCAGCAAGTCAACAGTCTACGCGAACACCACACTGTCACCATCTCAGCCAAGCTTTAACCAAAATTATATAATCCATGCTTCAGCAAAAAAAAGATTGATGGCAGTGAAAGAAAAAAAATCAAAAAGCAAATAAAAAGAAAAGTACATTGCGTAGGGATCTTAAAGGAAAGAAACAAATTCCCACATCCTTACACTCAGGATAACCGAAAAATACAAGAGAGAACTCCATTTTTTTTTCTAGAAGAACTAACACTTCCTTCAACAAAACTTCTAACAGATTTCTCTAATCTCCTAACCATTTCCTAACCGCTTCTAACTGAAAAAAAACTGCTAACATTTTCTCCCTAATTTCCTAACAGCATTTGCTAACAGAACCTAACCAATCTCTAACAATCGTCATCGTTCTTCAATCTTCTTCCCTTTCGATTCTATCTTCTATCATCCTTCATCTTTAATTCTCATTATCAATCCAGAAAAGAATCGGCATCGTCATCTTCATAACTTGCAGAATAATCATTCGCGCAACATTCCATCAAAAAAATCAGAAAAAGAGGAATTTGCAGGGAATGTCTATAACAGAAAAGAAAAAATAATAGATGGCATTGAGAAGAAGAACGAAGCAGCATCAACAACAACGCTCAGAATCGAAGTCTTCACCGATTCATTCACCAATTCAGAATCCGCAGTGAACCAGTGTGACCGTTTCGTCATGGATTCGCATCACCTGCAAAATTCACACATGTAACATCAAGTACTCGCAACAACAATACGTACCAACGATTTTCAGATTCGCGGAAGAAAGATAGAAGAGGAATTTGCGAAATCGGAGTGAAACAAACGAGCTCACATATTAACATTGAAATTCATACCTGAAAAGACTTTGATTCAATGTAAGTACGTTCATTCGATTTCATCTTGTGGCATGCGTCTTGATTCATAGCCTAGGTTTTGCTCGTGTTTATCTCCGATTCACGATCTTGAGAGGAAATCAAAACGGATTGCGACGGGTGCTGATTTTAGAGAGCCAAATGATCTGAGGCGCGATGAGTTTGCACCACCGCAGCCGGTAGAAATCACGGTGCGACAAAGGTTGTTGTAGGTGTTGTGTTGCAGTGAGACAGAAGTGAATGAAGGAAACGGAAAGAGAAAGAAATCGGCGGCGGAGATAGGTTTATTCCGGCGAAGACACATTGAGAGGATGAAGAACGAGGAATAGCGAAGAAAGTGGTAAACGTCACCGGAAAGGTTGGAAAGGAGACTGAGACGGCACCGAGAAGGAGACAAGTGCGTCACGGAGAGATGAAATTGAAGAAGAAAAGACGTAGGAGATTGAGAATGAGGTTGAAACGCAGGGAATTGAAAGGAGAAAGAACACGATTGTTGAGGGTGGTAGTGTGAACGGAAAAGGAGAGGGAGGACGGTGTTCGTTAAGGAGGAAGAAGTTTGTCACAGAGATTAGGGTTTTGCCACTTGTTAAGAAGACGAATTAGGTGGACCAGGTTTGGGTCTGTAAGCCCTATTCCATGGAAACACTATTCACACACCATATGCACCCACTGCACCTCCTATTCTGGTTTGATTAATTTTCTTTTTAGAGATTTTGGGTAATTAGGTTTTAATTAGATTAGATATTAATTTTAACATTAGGTTTAGAATTTAGTTTTATCACGGTGATTAAAATTTGATTGTAATTCTCTCCATGGTGATTAAAAACTCAGAATTAATTCAACAATTAGAATTTCTTTTAGATTAGAAATTGCTTAATATTAGAATTAGATTTTCAATTTGACATTAATCCCAACTAGTTTTTTTTTTCTTTTAACTAGAGATAGTTTTAGAAATAAAGCATGATTTGTAGAATTTGTTTTCAAATAGAAAAGTAACTTTGATTTTGATCATGTTTCTAATGTGGCTTTTTACATGGTTTAATAATTGACTTTGTAGACTAATGTCGACATAGTTTCGACTAATTAGATTAGACTAATCATTTTTGGCTTAATCATTCATTAATTGTTTTTTTGGCTTAGTCACTTCCTAATCGATTTTTGTTCACTAGCTTACTAATTGTTTTTTAGCTTAATTGCTTGATAATTGTTTTGTAGCTTGATGACTTGATAATATGTTTTTGGCTTAATTGGCCACTAATTGTTCATTAGAATTAGAAAATGATATTGAACTAATTGATTTTGACATAGTTTGATTTGACTTTGTTCTAACATTGACTAACCTTTTAATAACTTCATTTGATAACTTTGTTAATAGTCCTTAATACTTGATACATGTTAATTTTTGACTAATTGTTGTTTGCATTTTAGTATTGATTTCAATTACTTCTTATTGATAATTTCCATTTGAACTTTGACTAATCTTTGAGTTTGTTTTGTAGTGTTTCTCACTTGACTTAGTTAATTGAATAAAGGTAGAAGTTGCTGTAGCATACACTGCTGTAATGGACAAAGTGTGCTGCAAAATGTTACTATTCTGCCTGGTTGTATACACACCCATTCTGTTCTGTAAATAGTAGCTGTTATAGACTGTTTTTACTTGTTGCTATTTTTTACAGCTATGCAGGTGCTGGAGCGCTGTTGTTGCTGCTGTTTATGCTTTATTGTCTTGTTTTATTCCTTTTGAAGAGCATTTGGTTCCATGCCTTTCACGGATCCATTCCACTTTCTGACACCTTTGTTCATTTATGCTAGGTTACTAGAAGTTTGCCGGTTTGCTAATACTTTGCTTGCGTTGCTACGGATTAATATCCGTTCGGTGTCACTTCTCTTCTCTTTTACTAATTCCGCATTTTTCCTTTTTATGCCATGAGAAGTAGGATTGGGAGTCCGTGCCACTTGGTCGGCAATGATGAAAGTCCTCAAAGGAGGCTCTGCTTGTGATTGTTTAATATTGTGCCTGAAGACCTCTATGAGGCATCCCATTTCCATTCCCCCTGGCAAGACCTTCAAGAAGGCAATTGACGGAAGTTAGGGTTTGTAATCGACCCCCGTTATTCAAGTCCCAGGTCGTTCTTAGCTCTCATTATATGATTGAAGCTTTGAACATAACTCACTCTTGTTATCGAGTCGGTCAAGTGGAAGATAGGGTTCGCAACCAACCCCCACGCCTTGTCTATAGCTCGCATTGATTGATGTTGATGCTTATGTGATCTGACTCACATCTTCCCCTTTCTTACTCTGCTCTCCATGGTTCTCGATACCATTGGATGAGTACCTACTTCCCACAGCTAGCTTGTTTGCCTCGGTTGATATGACCCCTTGGCTAAAGCTTCCCTTTTCTCCCTTTGGTTGTGTGATACTATTGCTGACTGGTATTGTTTGTTCCTTCGTTGCTTTTAATTCATTTTGTGATTGATTTATCCTGTGTTTACTTGTCTGATGACATGATCCCTTAGGATTCCTCGCTCCACTTAATTTTTGATTAAGTCGGAGGTAGGAGAGACATTAGGATAGCAATCCATGCCTGACAACATTAGGTAGAATTCCCGTGGTCCCGACCTTAGGACCATCATTGCATGCTGACTTGTAGGACCGAGTTTCCCCTTAGACTTTCTGTGTGTCCTTCCCTTTTGTTCTCTCGCACCCGTGCGATCGAGACCGTTTCCTGTCCGCCCGTAGTACCGTGAACTACGGATGCTCTGATTCCTCATTCCCTAATGAGGATACGTAGGCACGAGGATCCCTATCCTTGGCGAGCACACAAACAACTAATTTCCGTTTTCTCTTACACTTTGAGTCTCTTCTCCTTTCTTTTAGGATTAGATTTGTTAAGCCACACAAACCTTTAGGATCACTCCCTTAACTAATCAATTAGGATTGAGTCTAAGTTCACATAGATTTTACCTTTCTCCTCTCTTGAGTCTCTTTTCTCATCTCTAAGAAAATTCAAAATATCTAATAAAGGTAGGCACTTATTGCATTTAGGCCTTTCATATAAAGAAGAGATTATAAAGGGGTCTTCTCTTATAATCTTAGAATGTGTAGCATATAGCCCATCTTGGGTCAATGTGTTAAACATTTGATCTTGTATGAGGGACTTAAATGCAATACTTATTGAAGGTACAAATAAAAAACACTTCTTCATTTCTAAATCAACAAAAACACTTAATAAACACAAGTATGCTAGTGTGTTTGAACCTTAATAATTGGAACTAAGTGTGGGGGTCGTCTTCACACTTAGTGTACTTTCTTACTCATTCCATCTTGGAATGTGAGAATGTACGCATTCCAATGGCTACGATTTGGATACACTATCATATGCAAACAAACGAAAAAACTCTTAAAAGACAAAAACAAACAATAACGTCTTTCCTTCGGGAATTCTTTTCTCATCTCATTCACTCCTTCCGTAAGGATGCGTCATTTCCGTTCTACCGCAAACAGGTAACGCCTAAGTCTCCCTACAGCGAGCTGCAACACCTAAACTGCTAGGACGCGAACGTTGACGTATTCCACTAAAAAATACAAACAACCGTCCCTAGTGAGGGGAACTACGTCGCTCTGATTCTCATGTCCCCGATGAGATACGTAGGCAGTGGGGTAGGGCCCATGCGAGCACTTCTTTTATTTTCCCTACATTTGTTTCTCGTTCTCTTTCTTTTTCTTTCTTTCAGTTCCTTTTTTCCAGCATTCTTTTCTTACACCCTTTGATTGAAACAAGCAAGCGTGGATCCCATCGGGTACGATGGACGCATGGGGGTGCTAATACCTTCCCCTCGCGTAACCGACCCCCTTACCCACTTCTCTTGGTCGTAAGACCATGCTCTTTCCTTCCCCTCAGGTTTATGCAGTGTTTCCTTTCCCTCTCTTGGGATAAATACACATTGCTGGCGACTCTGTTTGGTGCCACTTTCGCGTTTGTACTTGGATGAAAATCCCGGGAGCAACAGTAGTTGCCGGGGAAAACTCTAAATAACTATACTAGTATTACATAGTGGATATGTGACAAGTATATAAAAGGATGTGAAAGAAGACTTATAGTGAAACAACCCCCACAATACAGTTATATATATGAAAGCGGTAAATGAAAGCGGATAAACACTTACCCGTTGTAGAGCTTCCATGTTGTTTTGTTAGTCGTTCAACAAAGAAAGTCTGATAACAACATATATTTGGATTCAAAATCAAAGGGGAAAGTGTTTTGAAAAGATTGTTGGGGCTTACAACTCGAGGAGAGGCCCAAGGTTTTATCAGTGATTGCACTGTTGTTTTGAATTTGTACAGGGACTTATACAAGTAACTGAGGACCAAAAAGGTTTTCTGTACAAAGGGATGGGTCTTACACTTTCTCAAGAGGCCCAAAGGTGTTTAAAGAAAAGGAATGGGGCTTATAACACGAGGGTAGGCCCAGATGATTTAATTTTTGAACTGGCGATTGCGCTGAGATTTTTCTTTTAACGCGGAGGGACTTATACAATATCTGAGGCCCAAAGAGTTTTGGTTAAAAGGGGGTTGGGTCTTACATTCTATTAGAGGCCCAAAGAGGTTATTTTTGTATAAGAGGTGGGGCTTACAACTCGAGGAGAGGCCCATGGGTTTTCGTTAAAAAGGCAACGATCGCGTTGAACTTTTTGATGGTATCGGGACTTATACAATACACTGAGGCCCAAGTTATTTTGGTTTTCAAAAGGGGTTGGGTCTTACACTCTACTAGAGGCCCAAAGATTATTTATAAAAGTTTTGTTTGAGTGAAAATCAAGGAAACCCTAATTTCATCATTTTAAAAGTAAATTCTCAAAGAAAATCAATAAAAATGATAAAATACCAAATAAGTTTGAATAAACAACTTGTGATTTTTGGTTGAGATTTAAAAAATTATGTTTTAATCACAAGATAAATTAAAATTCATTTAGTTTTGATTTTCAACATGAGAATTCAATTTTAAAATGTTTAAAAAACAATTAAAATGAATTTATTCACAAAAATACCAACTATATTAAATAAATAATATAAACTTGATTTTTTTGTGGAATAAAATATTTCAATATTTTTTTTATTTTTTGCAAAAAGAACCAATAAAAAATAATTAAAATTGAGGGAGTTATTAATTTTTCAAATCATTAAAAATAATATGAAAAATAATAAAAAAGTGGAAAAAACATTAAAAAGGGGTATGGGGCGAGGGGGATTCGAACCCCAGACCTCTTGTGTGCAGTGCGCGCCTCCTACCACTGGGGTGGTGATACATCCGTGTATTGAAACACAACCACAAATATACAAGGCTTGCCTTGTTTTTGGCCTGGCCCAAGGCAAGACAAGATTTTGGTTAGAAACGTGAAGGCCATAACTTTCTCATTTCTCCATGGATTGAGACAAAATTTATATGTATCTGGCCTATAATTTCATAAGCAATCCAATGGTGGTGGTGGTTTTTCTAGAAAACAAATCCTCCTCAAAACCCGATAGTCGTTTTGAAATAGGCCATGTTTTGCATTTTCTGTGCTACCTCTTGGTACAGGTGTGAATTACATGATAAATTGGTGCAAACACAACACATATAACATGTATAAGAGACGCATGATCAGTGGACTTCAAAGCAAGGCATATTTCAGAGGGTTCAAGTTATGATACTTACCTCTTTTTGGAGCTTTTGGGCTATCTACCAAGTGCTTTATTCCTGAAATGTTTTGATGCTTTGGACACCCTCAAATGATCCCTTAGAAGCTTTTAGATTGGTTGAAACCAGCTGGAAACTGCAGGAATGGAAATTTGCCCTTTCTTGCAAAAGGGGCAAAAGTGGCCAAAATAGAAACTCTCTCAAATGATGTTCCAGATGTGTAGAACCATTTGGGACAGTTCAAAGATGATATTTGGAGTGTGTTTGAGGCTTTATCTGGTTTGGAAAGTGACTGAATCAAGACATGGCTTGAAAAATGCAAAAAAGGCCCTATTTTGAGGTTTTGAGAGGGGACTTTGTGATTTTGGTGTTACAGGTCACTTGTGAGAGTTTGGACAACTTAGATATGACATATTGGACGTGTTTGGATCATGAGCTATGATGAAATTGCTCTCTAACTCAAAAACTCAGAGTTACCTTGCTAAAGAAGGCATTTTTGCCTAGAGAAAGAGATTTTGAGGAAAGCAAGTGTTGTAGTGCTTTGGTGTACTCAAACTGACCACAAATGAGCTCTATTTATAGTGTGTCAAGTTTGTTTTGGCTGTAATAGTGAATGGCAACTGCTGCTGAAGTTTGGCAAATGTTGATCAATGAGAATCCAAGTCTCCTCTAGCCATTGACTAGAGGTTAGAGCACAGAGCCGTGGTTCCCTAGTTGTTGGATAAGTCTTGACTGATTTCAGTTAGAAGAGGCTCAGTCCATGTCACCTTGGTGTATCCATTGAATGCTCCAAAACAAAATTGGAGTCTTGTCCCTCTTTTAGGCATTTCTAGGTTTTACATGCTACTTTTGGTTCCAAAGACTTGGGAGGCTTATGGATCAGAGTTGGTTCCTCCTTGGTCCCCCTTGAGGTGTTTAGATGGATAGATTTGCTTTCCCTTTGCAAAATTTGAGTAAATTGAGCAAAATCCCCAAATCTGCCTTGTTATGACAGTTGCAGCAAGGCATATTGCCATTGTCATAACTTCTTGCTCAGATTGAGTTTGGTGAAGTTCTTGGTCATTTTCGAAAGCCCTCATATGATACAACATATGTGTGATCATAGTTTGTTTTGACACTTTTTGGATTCAAGTGAAAAATGCCCTTACATTTTGGAAAAATTGAAACATATTCTGACTTAGTGAAAATTTCACTAAGTGTTGGAAAAAGTGACATTTCATGTTTTCAACCATATTGATCATTCCATAACTCAAAATCCATGATGAATTGGAATGAGGTGTAGTTGAAGCTTTTGTAGAGGGCCATGAGAGCTACAAATCTAGCTTTGAATGGGGAAAAATGGCCTTGTGGTTTAGGAGATATGATCCTGCAAAGTTGGTACCCTAGCCACTTTGTTCCATAACTTAGAAAATTTCTAAGTTTTTATGGTTACCCCTTTTACAAGTTATCCCACTTTTCTTGATTTTTCTTGATGAATGATGATTCCAATCACACATTAACATCATTTTAGGGTCAAAGAACCATAATTGAGAAAAATCTCAAAAAGTCAAAGTTGACTTTTGTGCACAGTTGACTTTTTGTCAGATGAACTCCAAACTGTGAGATCCTCTGTGAAATCAAGTCCTTGACCTAAATCAAACTTGATGGATTGATTTCATAGGTGTTATAGGGTGTATTGAATCATGTCCCAAGGTTTGGGAGCATGCCTGGGTCAAAAGTCAAAGACACAGTTGACTTTTTTCGCGAAACCCTAACTGTGGTTCTGATGAACTTGAAACTTGTTGGTCAAGCTTCTTAGATCAATCCATTGTTGCAAATGGATCAATGTAGTGTGTTAGAGACCCTCAAATCCTCTCTTGATGTCTTGGCTCATGTTTTGTCCCAAAAGTCCACTTAGGAGTGAATTAGGTCAAGAAACCCTAATTCCTGATTTTTTGATGGATATCTCCCCTGAGACTAAATTGACTTGATGATTGGGTTTATGAGGTCCCTTAGAGAATTTTTTATTGTGCTTTGAAGCATTGGCTCATTCTCAGAGGAAAATATTCCATCTGGAGGCCCCAGTCGACCAAAACCCTAATTTGGTGACACTGGCGATCTTGAGGCTTAATCCACTTAGAATGTTGCAGCCTTGTGCTTAATCCTTGATGTGGGAGTCCTATTGATCCATTGTGGATGCTTGAAAAGTTTAGACAAGTTGAAGATTTGAGAGGGCTTTTAGAGGGCTTGATTATTTGTCTAAGGCTTTTAGAGGGCTTGAAACCCTAAACTTGATTGTAGTGGATGCTCACCCATCTTTAGGGAGACTAATGAGGTATGATGGTTCATCCATATTGTGATGATGCTTTGCACAATGATGGGGAATCTTAGTGGTCAAAATTTGGGGTATGACAGATTCCCCTATTTAATCTTCTTGGACCCGAAGGTGTGAATGGCGAAGGTATTCGGGCATTCGCGGTGCAAGAGGATTAAATATCGGAATACCCAAAATTTTGATGGTGGTCAAGAATGGTAGCTTACACATTCATCTTCTTTTGCTAAGCCATGATGCTTAGAAAAGGTAGAAAACTTCCCCTCGACTCTGGTCTTCAGCCAAGGAACTGGTCTCAATTTTCTTTTGAAATAAAATTCACCTCGATCCTGGTTTCCTACCAAGGAACTGGTCTCAGTTTCTGATTTAAACTTCCCCTCGATCATGGTTTCCTACCAAGGAACTGGTCTCAGTTTCTTTTGAAATAAACTTCCCCTCGATCCTGGTTTCCTACCAAGAAATTGGTCTTAGTTTCTTAAATAAACTTCCCCGCGATCCTGGTTTCCTACCCAGGAACTGGTCTCAGTTTCTGAAATAAACTTCCTCTCGATCCTGGTTTCCTACCAAGGAACTGGTCTCAGTTTCTTTTGTCAATAAACTTTCTTGACAAGGGGTGCTATTCACAGCAGTTTTCCTCAAACTTCTCGCCGAAATTTCCTGGGGAGATGCCATTTGATAGGAAAAAGTTTTGATGTCAGACTTGGTGGGGAACCCAGTCGTCTAAGTTGTAGAGGTGTACAAACTTCTCTATTGGAGATGCCATCCGCCGACTCTACTAGGGAAAACGAGTCTCTTGAGAGACTGCTTCCGCTTGGGGATATTACATCATACTCTTCTCGAGGTCTTCTCAAAGAAATGCCATATGATGTACCCCAATTTTGTGGTGCCGATGACTTTGTTAACATTGACTTTCTGGAGAGAAGAACCAATGTGCTGCAGAGAGTCTCTAGTTGCGAGGCTTCCTCTGGGGATTTTCCTTAATCCGGGAAAGCGAACACATCATCTTCAATGGCGAAGAGTGATGTTTATCGAATGTTTTCTTGCCTTTTCAGAGGTTCAAGTTATCAAAGTGGTCGAAAGCCCGCTACAATCCAGAAATAAACTGGAAGAGGGACTGTTTGGACGCAACATTTCCTGACAAGAACAGAACTGACGACTCAATTGAGAGGACTTTTATCACTAGGGGGATGCAATATGAATATGAATGTAAATAAATAATGCATGATGTATGTATGTATATGCGGACAAAACTGACGCGACATACAGACTGATAGATGAACATGACTGGATACTCGGCCAATGTGGGAGATGAAAAGTATCACTGGTTCACGATAGCAATTACGCCTTGCTTAGGAGAGATAGTCCACGCAAGGAAAACCGTTGGTCGGGCTTAGGAGATAAGAACTCTGTCAGGAATGTCAGACGAAACAAGGTCTCTGACACAGTTGATCCTTCGTTCAGACGTACTGGTTTAGAAGGAGCACTTTGATTCTGCAATTTGAAGTTCGATTACTTCTGGAGAGGCGATCGATGTTCTTTCGATGTTCAATAGTCAAAAGAAATTTCCATATTTATTTTAAACGTAGAAAAAGTTTAACAAGTAAATTCATTTTTGTTTTATTTCAAGAATCGTTAACCATGTTAAAATGTCGTTCTGTAAAGCTAAAACGAATAAGAATTATAAACAAAAGCACTAGGGCTCAAATTTTATTGATAGGATGGATATCAGCCAAACGCGTGATTCCATAGAGAATTTACAAAGTTAGAAAATGGCAATTTTATGGGAAAAGGGCCACATTGAATTCTGGACATCCTGAGCTTCTGTCGAAGATGACCTTGATCGAGATTTCTATCGAATGGCGCGACTGCTGAGGAGTTAAACTGATCAGACGTAGTTACTTGCCATGAATCCCTAATTTTTGCCTGGATCGTACTTTGAGATTTCCAATCCGCCGAGATGATTTTTGATCATGTCTCTAATTTTTGCCTGGACCGCCCTTTCGGGTTTTCAATCCACCGAGACTCTTTTTTTCTTCTTTTTTTTTAGGCGAAGTATTTCTTGACTACGTCAACATTTTTGGGGTAGGAAAATTCTTCTCCATCTATGGTTGCGAGTCTCAAGGCGCCGCCTGAGAAAGCTTTCTGGACCACATAGGGGCCATCATAATTCAGAGTCTATTTGCCCCAAGAATCAGTGAGGAATAATTGCATCTTCTTGAGCACGAGGTCTCATTTTCTGAAGACACGAGGTCGGACCTTTTTGTCAAACGCCCTCTTCATCCTTTGCTGATACAATTGACCTTGGCATAATGCCGTTATTCATTTCTCTTCGATCAGATTCAGTTCATCGTGTCTGCTTTGACACCCTTCAGCTTCCGTTAACTTGGCTTCCATCAATACTCGGATTGATGGGATCTCTACTTCAATGGGGAGTACTGCCTCCATGCCAAATACTAGAGAAAAAGGGGTTGCCCCTGTTGAAGTGCGGATAGATGTGCGATAACCGTGAAGAGCAAAGGGCAGCATTTCGTGCCAGTCTTTGTAGGTTACAGACATCTTTTAAACGATCCTCTTGATGTTCTTGTTAGCCACTTCCACCGCTCGTTCATCTTGGGTCTGTAGGGAGATGAGTTATGGTGTTCGATCTTGAACTCAGTGCATAACTCTTTCATCATCTTGTTGTTCAAGTTAGATCCATTATCAGTAATGATCTGGCTTGGAACACCATAACGACAAATGAGATTGTTTTTGATAAATCGGACCACCACTTGTCGGGTTACATTGGCGTATGACGCTGCTTCGACCCACTTGGTGAAGTAGTCAATGGCTACCAGGATGAACCGATGTCCGTTTGAAGCTTTAGGTTCTATCATGCCAATCATGTCGATTCCCCATACGGAAAAAGGCCATGGGGAAGAAAGAACTTTGAGATGCGTTGGCGGTACATGGATTTTGTCTGAGTATATATGACACTTGTGACATCTCCTCATGTACTTTTGGCAGTCGGATTCCATGGTCAACCAATAGTACCCTGCTCTAAGAATTTTTCTCGCCATTGTGTGTCCGTTGGCATGAGTGCCAAAGGATCCTTCGTGAATTTCTTTTATCAGCAAGTCTGCTTCTGGTCTGTCTACACATCGGATCAAGACCATGTCAAAGTTTCTCTTATAGAGTGTATCACCGCTCAGGAAGAAGTTTCCAGACAGTCTTCTGAGGGTCTTTATGTCCTTCCTGAATGCCCCAGGAGGGTACTCTTGTTTCTGAAGGAAGCATTTGATATCGTGATACCAAGGTTTATCGTCTATAACTGCTTCGATCGTGAAGATGTAAGCGGGTCATTCAAGGCGCATTATGTCAATCTTAGGTAAGTCGTTCCATTGACCTACACTAATCATGGAAGAGAGAGTATCTAAGGCATTAGCCATGTGATTATCCTCGCGAGGGATATGATGAAACTCGATTCTGTTGAAGAATGGTAACAACCTTCTCGCATAGTCTTTGTAAGGAATCAATCCTGATTGGTATGTATTCCAATCTCCATTGATCTGATTGATAACCAAGGCTGAATCGCCATATACATCCAAGTTCTTGATCCTCAAATCGATCGCTTCTTCGAGACCCATGATACAAGCTTCGTATTCGGCCTCGTTGTTCATACACTTGAATGTCAGTCGGGCGGTGAAAGGAATGTGGGTACCCTGAGGTGTTATGATGATTGCCCAAATTCCGTTTCCTTAATGATTGATAGCTCCGTCAAAGATTAGTCCCCATTGGGAACCTGGTTCCGGCCATTCACTGGGTAGTGGTTCATCGTAGTCTTTCATTTTTAGATACGTGACATCTTTGTCTGGGAAGTTAAATCCGACTAATTCCTGATCGTCAATCGGTTGATGAGCAAAATAATCGACTAAAACACTTCCCTTAACGACTTTCTGAGCGTGGTACTCGATGTTGTATTCTGATAACAATATCTGCCAACGGGAAATCCTTCCCGTGAGAGCAGGTTTTTCAAAGACGTATTTGATTGGATCCATTTCGGAGATTAACCAAGTAGTGTGATGAATCCTATACTGGCGAAGACGCTTGGCTGCCCAAGCCAGAGCACAGTAAGTTTTCTCAAGCATAGTGTACCGAGTTTCACACTCGGTGAATTTCTTGCTCAAATAGTAGATGGCAGACTCTTTCCTTTTTGTTTCGTCTTGTTGGCCAAGTACACAACCCATTGAGTCTTCCAAGACTGTTAAGTAAATGATCTGTGGTCTTTCTTCCACTGGAGGTGATAGAATCGGTGGATTCAACAGGTATTCCTTGATACTGTCGAAGGCAGTTTGACAGTCTTCTGTCCAAACGCAGTCCTGATTCTTTTTGAGTAATTTAAAGATTGGCGCACAGGTCGCGTTCATGAGGAATATGAATCTGGAAATGTAATTCAAATATCCTAGGAATCCCCTAACTTGTTTTTCAGTCTTTGGGGAAGGCATCTCTTGAATGGCCTTGACCTTGTCAGGATCAACCTCAATTCCTTTTTGGCTGACGACGAACCCTAAGAGTTTTCCTGAACGGACACCGAAGGTGCACTTATTGGGATTCAAACGGAGTTTGTATTTTCCCAAACGCTCGAATAATTTTGAAAGGTGGGTCACATGCTCCTCCTCTGTTTTAGATTTGGCAATCATGTCATTGACATATACCTCTATTTCTTTGTGTATCATGTCATGAAAAAGAGTAGTTATGGCCCATTGATAGGTTGCCCCGGTGTTCTTCAACCCGAACGACATTACCTTGTAACAAAAAGTACCCCATGGGGTGATGAAAGAAGTTTTCTCCATGTCTTTCGGCGCCATTTTGATTTGATTATAGCCCGAGAATCCATCCATGAAGGAGAAGACTTTGAACTTTGATGTACTGTCTACCAACATGTCAATGTGTGGTAAGGGAAAGTCATCCTTTGGACTAGCCTTGTTTAGATCTCTGTCCACACACATTCTGACCTTTCCGTCTTTTTTCGGAACTGGCACTATGTTGGCTAACCATTGAGGATATTCTGATGTGGCGAGGAAACTCGCGTCAATCTGTTTCCGTACCTCCTCCCTGATTTTGATAGCCATATTCGGGTGAGTCATTCTCAACCTTTGTTTTACTGGTAGACATTCTGACCTTAATGGTAGATGATGTTCCACGATGCTGGTATCCAATCCGGGCATGTCCTGGTAGGACCAAGCGAATACATCGGGAAACTCTTTGAGAAGCTTTATCAAACTCTCTTTGGTAGTGAACTGAGCAGTGCCCCAATCCTGAACTCTTTTCTTTCTTCCTCTGAACCCAAGTTGACTGTTCCCAACAGCTCCTTCTGAGGTTTAATGGACCTTTCCTCTTGTCTTAATAATCGGGAGATCTCTTCTGGAATTTCTTCGTCATCCTCTTCTTCAGCCTCAAATACTAGGAATTCAAAGTTGGGAGAAGACATCGGATCGTATGTTTCAATGGGGTTTAAAACAAGCAATCTGCATGACGTGATGATTTGTGTTTAGAAGAGATAGAGAGAATGCAAGAGCGTGTGAAGTGTATTTTTTTACTGCTTGTTTTTATTATTTGAATCGTTTTTTAGGATTACCATTTTCTGAAAAAACAAAAAGAGAAAACAACAATTAATGCGGAAATTACAGAACGACGTTGATTTTATTTATGAACTTGTCGATTCTTGAAACTACAACCCTATAAAACAAAACTCTGTCGCTTTGGACGAAGTGAAGAGGGATATTTACAGAAAGTGAGCCCTATCAAAACATCCGTTTCACCTGGGCAGGGTGAAAGGTTAAGATAAAGACGACAATTACTTTGACTTATGAACGATCTTTGGAACATCGACTGTAACCCATTGGCGGAGTACTCCTCGGTGAATCACAAAGTCTGGTACCTTCTCTCTTGGCCTGTCCTCAGAAATGACGCTGATTTCTGGCAGAATTGGATCATTGGAATCGGTCTCCCAGGCGGAGTTGTCGTAGGAGGATTCCTCTGTTGTATTTTGCATAGTATTTGTGCTCTCAGGTAGATCTTCCCATCCAGTCGGCGGAATGTCTTCAAGCCTGATACGAGAGTTTTCAGGAGCGGTATACTTGACCAAGAAGTCGTATTTGCCACTTGGTTGTCCCAGGGTGTCCCACACTTCTTTGGAACTGGATGAGTCATCTCTTTCGATGATGTTAACCTCTGGAAAAGCATAGTTAATGAATTCTAGTTCAGCAAATTTCGCGAATTCATCGTCATGTTGGATATTTTCCGAATGACTTGAGTGTTTATCCCATGACATGGTAGGGACGCAGGTATTTTTGTCAATGATGCTCAGCTGATTTTCATTGTTCAGCAGACTTTCTTGCCCTGAGTCTCTTGGGTACGGCTGCCAGATCGGCAGGCCATAATAATCGTGGTCAAAGTAGTCTTTCATTAGAGTGTCCTCCTCTAATAAGTTTGGTGGAGCACGACATCCTTCCAGATCACAATCTCCATATATCATTTTGACATCTAGCCTTGGTATATATCTCGGACTCTGTGCGGAATAGCAAAATGGCGGAGGCAGCTCTTCCTGAGACATATAACCGTCTTTGTTAAGATAGGACTTCCATTCCTCATCTGTGTCGGAGGAATCACCCTCGTTGATGGTATATACTTCTTGAGACACCGGGTGAAGGAAACCTCCACTATGGAAGTTCTGAATGGGATGAAGACTTTCATCGTTAGCAGCTGTCTGGGTACAGGTTGCAGAAAAACCAAGACCCTTGTTTGTTTTATTATCAGTAGGAATGACAAGCTGTCCCCACCCTTTTGTATTGTTACTTTCAATTGCTTCGAGAGCATCTTTGTACGAGGAAATCAAGGTTCCTCTTTCTGCCTGATTATCATTGCTTACTGAAAGTGCTTGGAATTGGGTTCCGATTATCTCCTCCGGTTCCACACAGGTGGATGACGATAAGTGACTCACGATCAAGGCCTGTTCTCCGCAGACCGTGGCGAGTTGGTTGTTTTTGACAAACTTCAGCTTCTGGTGAAGTGTCGAAGTGACTGCCCCAACCTGGTGTATCCAAGGTCTTCCTAATAAGCAGTTGTATGTTGCCCGGATGTCCATGATTTGGAACGTGACTTGGAACGTGTGAGGACCGATAGTTATGGGAAGATCGACTTCGCTGATAACTGTTTTTCGGGATCCGTCAATGCTCTGACGGTGACATCACTGGCCCTCATCGGAGATCCTTGATATGATAATCATATCAATGTAGATTTCGACATAACATTCAGAGCTGATCCGGTATCTACCAGCACGCTGGCTAATGCATCGTCCTGGCAGTTGACTGTAATATTGAGTGCCATATTGTGACAGTGGCTCTCTTCTAGCAGTTCTTCATCAATGAATCCCAAGTTATTGCAGGAAGTGATGTTGGAGACGATGCCATCAAACTGTCTGATCGTTACATCCTGTTCCACAAAGGCTTGCTCTAAGATTTTCTGCAGAGCTTCCCTATGAGCTTCTGAACTAAGTAAAAGTGATAACACTAAGATTTTTGAAGGAGTTTGCAACATTTGATCGACAATGTTGAATTCACTCCTTTGGATGAGCTTCAGCATCTCATCGTCGTTTTTTGAAAGGTCGAGATCATTGGACTGACCGACTGGTGGATCAGGAACTTCTTCCTGAGGTTCCTTTTCTTTCCTGGGTTCTCCAACTCCTCTGTTGAAGATCCGACCACTCCGTGTTACTCGAATGATGTCTGCAATATTCACGACGGAGGGTAATGGAGTTTCTTTTCCATTCTCAACTGTTGTTGCACTGTATTTGTAAGGGATAGCCTTAGTTTATTCATACGGTAGCGGTCCCGGCAGATAGATACCTACAAGAGCCTTCTGATTTTTCTGACCATCGTAAGTGATTTCAATAGGTTCCAGGTTAGGAACTTTTGAAGCATCAAGTAGAGGGATGATGACACAAACATCTTTGTTCTGTTGATGATCAGAGATTATGACAACCTCCTTGATTTGATCAGCGAAGTAGTCCGACGTCCAGTTGATTGGCTCGGAACTCAGACATGGTTGAATCTCTTTACGATCCAACTGACTTTGAAGAGCTGCCGGCACAAGGTAGCATCCTTGGTTATTCTCCGAGCAGACTCTACAACGTTCATAGTTGTGTGGTGGCACTTGGCCACGTCCGCTTTAGATGCAGTGCAACCTTACCAGGTCAGTTTCCATAGATCGAACATCCTGACTTTGACGTCTAGTAGGGTTCCCATTAGTCACAGTAATTTGTTGTGTGTCTTCGTCTAGATAGATCGGAAGCCACCAATGGTTTAACAATTGTTGTAAAGTTGTTTGAACGAGAGCACACCCTTGACTGCTTTCACTGCATACTTTACAGCTCAGATAATCGTGAGAAGTGAGAAAACCAAGTTGGACTTGTTTGGCGTGTAACTCCACCAAGCTGGTATTCATTAAACGGATATCGAAGATTTAAATCATGTTGATCTGATAAGGATTTTTATCATGATAGTCCTGGATCCATCCAAAATCCATCTGACGTTGGAGGGCCTCTTGTACAAAAGAGCATCCCTGATTATTTACCGAGCAAGTCAGACAGGAATTGTAATCGTGCCGCGGCAGATTAAGATACTGGCTTTACCTTGAGTGCATTGCCACCAAATTGACATTCATTGCCAGAGTGTTGTGATTCTGAATAATATTGGAATTTGTGTAGGGCATGTTGACCCCACGAACTCGATGCTCTTGGATCCATCCGAGATCCAATTGTTCTTGCAGAGCTGATTGCACCACAGAATATCCTTGATTGTCTTTAGAGCAGATATCACACTGCTGATAATTATGAGGTGGCACATGGCCGTATCCGCTCTGTCTACAATGCATCTTGACCAAATTGGCCCTTAATAAGAGTAAATCATGAATTTAATAGATGTTGTTAGACTTTCCCTCTGTCAAATTGACTGTAGCTTTCTCATGTTGAGGCAGCGGGTTCGTGAGAACATTAGGATTTGTATCCTTGAAGGATAAGACCCCGCTCCTAACAAGCTTTTGCACATTGGATTTGAAACTGAGATAACTCTCAATGTTATGCCCTGGTCCTCGTTGATGGTAAAGACAAGTCTGATACGTTTTGAACCAGAACGGCGGAATTTCCGGTATTGCGAGAGGAGCCTTGGTCTGGACATGCCCCTTGACCAGCAGTAACGGAAATAGCTCTACGTACAACATGGGTATAGGATCAAATCCTGGTTGCCGCGTTATAGTTGCTATTGTACGGGGGACGAGCCTACTGAAGAGGCTGTTGTGTCCTTTGTTGGAATTGTTGTTGATTCAGTTGGCTTTGAGCAACCTGAGGTTGATACGCAGGTACAGGGGCAGAGTTGATAGCAGGAGTTACAACTGCTACTGGTTGGTATCGTCGCCTTTGCTTTTCGAGAGAGATATTCCCAATATCCTGCTCTTTTTTCTTAGGGAGGGCATTACTGTATCGTTTTGTACTACTAAACGTCCTTCTCGGACTGCTTCCTCGAGACGTACCCCCATACCGACCATTTCGGTGAAGTCGCTGGGCGCACTGGCGACTATTCGATCATAGTAGAATGAGCTCAAGGTTTTTAAGAAAATCTTTGTCATCTTTTTTTCCTCTAGAGGTGGACAAATCTGAGCGGCAATTTCACGCCATCTCTGAGCGTACTCCTTAAAGGTTTCCTTGTCCTTTTGTGACATTAATCTGAGTTGATCTCCGTCCGGTGCCATGTCCAAATTGTATTTATATTCTTGAACGAAAGCAGCACCAAGATCTCTGAATGTACCGATCTTAGCACGGTTTAAACCCATGTACCACTTTAATGCGGCACCAGTTAAACTATCCTGAAATTAGTGAATGAGTAGCTCCTGGTTCTTTGTCTGAGCTGACATTCGTCGAGCGTACATCACCAAGTGGCTTTGAGGGAAAGAGTTACCCTTGTACTTTTCAAAATCGGGCACCTGGAACTTGTGTGGAACTTTCAGATTAGCGACCAAACAAAGGTCTGCGGCGTCCTTTCCAAATAAATCCTGATTGCGAAGGGCTTGCAGCTCTTTCTGCATTTCCAGGAACTGTTCCTGGAACTCCTTCATTCTGTCATCCACACTTGTGTTTCCAACAGAAGGTATCTATGGAATCTGTCCTTCCAGGACAGTGTGCACCACGGGTGGTGGTATAGTCATCATGGCAGTGACTATAGGTCCTTCCCTCTCCTGAAGTTTGTAACCTTCAGGAGTTGCTGTCATGCGCCTGGCATCTTCGCTTTCCCGAAGTTTGTAACCTTCATGCCCAGTGGCTCCTGCTGCGGTTCCTTGATCCCTAGTGATCGGCGAAACATATCCTTCCGGGATATAGTTAATAGGCATGCCCCTGGGAAAATCTTTCGGTATTTTGTACCTAGGATTATACTTCTCCACTATGGACATTGATGTGATCTCTGAGATCACACTCCTTTGTTGTTGTATTTGAGCTTCTGCTAGAGCTTGCATGTCGTTATGAAGCTTTCTCAAATCCTCTTTCAGAGTGTCAATCTCTTCCCTCAACTCTCTGTTTTCTTCCTCGAGATCATCCATCTTTTTCTGACGATTGACCTGAGTATTGTACGAATGAGACAGTTTTGACTCTAGAATCGAGACACAAATATGAGATTCGTAGGCAAGAAGAACGCGTTACGCGAAAATGATGAATGATATGCAATGATTTAATTATTTTTTTATTCAAAGTAAACTTCGACAATTAGATTGCAAATATCAAACAGTGGGAAAGACCCCGTTTTATTGAATTTAAAGATTGCGGAAATAGAAATACGGTATTTTACATAGTGTTGTAAAAGGAAATCTAAACTTATGGGTCTTGAGTCCTTTCTGAAGCGAGCTCGGGTGCGGGTTCTTTCCTTTTCTTTGACCGTGGCTATTGAGCCATTGTCGGGTTGTCATTCCTTTGCCAAGTGAAAGGAGCGAGCAAATTCCTTTGGTCATCCTGATTTTCTACAGCATGTTACTCTAAAATCCCGATCAGAGCATCTTTATCCTTTAGTAGTTGCTGTATTTTCTTACACTCCACATTGAGAATACGGTACTTGTTCCTCCAAGACCTTTTCTCCTGTTAAACTTTGTTGAGAGTAACTTGAAATTTTTCTGTCTCAGACATAAAATAAAGGATAGGGTCCCTTAATGGAAGAACTTCTTGACGAGGGTAAGGCATCCTCAGTTTGAGAGCTCTAGTTTGTACCCAGTGGAGATAAGGCTCCACCAAGACACAGTCTGGTTTTCCTAGAGACTCTCGTCCTTTTCTATGAACGTGCTTCCAGGCATGCACTATTTTTGTCTTTAGTGCTCTGTCGTTTTCTCCTTCCTTGAAGAAAAGACCTTCCAGATGAGCATTACGCGGGACATGCCTCATCGGGTATCCAAATTGACGCCGAACTAAAACTGGATGATAATTGATTCCTCCTTTAGTTCCTATGAGGGGTACATTAGGGAAGTTTCCACAACGGTCAATGATTCTGATCCCGTCATAGATGCGATTGTACCAGTCGATGTCAGAGTTGGTAAGAACCATGATTCTCTACGACCAACGTAAAGAACTCTTAGGATTCCAAAATGTAGCAGACTTAGGTAAATGGGAAGTGAACCATTTGTATAATAGGGGTACACAACATGTGATCATTCCTCTGCTGTACAAATTCCTCAAGTGTGCAAAATGATACGCATCTGCGAGCAAAGTTGGTACAAGGTTTCCAATAAGAAAAACCTTAATGGCGTTGATATCTACGAAGTTATCAATGTTGGGAAACAAAAATAACCCGTAGGTGAGCAAAACAAAGATGCTCTCGAAAGCGGCCACGTTCCCTATACTAGCAAAGTACAGAGTTTTCTTTATCAAGAACTGGGCTGGCAAACCATGGATTCCCCCCTTTGTTGTCATGTGAGTCCTGACTTCTGACTCATCCAAATAGATTGCTCTTGCAATGGTTTGATCCTTCGGAATTTCTTCCAGTCCGGAAAAGGGAGCTTGATCAGTAATGTGTAAATCAGTCAGGTGAGAGTACTCCTCCAGCGTTGGTGCTAGTTGATAATCCGGGAATGTGAAACAGTGATAGACCGGATCGTAGAACTGGATTAGTGTGGACAGGATTCCTTCAATTACATGGACCCTTAACAAGGACAGCAGTCCTCCATACTTGGCTCTGAAAGCCTCAGGGTTGGTTATCATCCTTTCCAACCCTCTCAAATCCTCTAATTTTGGAACCTTGAAGGTATACTTATGAGTTTTCCTTCTACCAAAATCCATTAGCGCAACCTCTTTATCTGACATTTGCAATCATTATCTTAGTTTAATTTGAAAAAGAGAGACTAGAAGAGAAGATTTTTCTTTGTTTTTTAATGTTTTTTAGATGAAATGAATGCATGAATGCAGCACACAAAAACATAGAAAAACATGGGGTCAAAGGGTCGGTGTCATGAAGTCAAGGCTCTACCCATCCCCAAAGGTTTTATACTGGCGATTTTTGTACCTGTCCGCAAAATCATTAACCCCCTTGGGATAACAACAGCAAGCGGATCGCCAGCGAGCTGATGTATCTTAGAGTGACCTCAGATGAGGGTAGTATTGCGTAACAACTATTTCTGATAGCTTCCGCACTACAAAATGGTTTCAGTCTACTAAACACCTTAGCTTCTCAGATAACCCAGTCGACCACACTACTTTCAACAACCGAAGTCATATAGGCAATGTATCTGCAAAGAGAGTCTCCCATGAGTTTGATGGTCGACCGGGGACTCTTAACTGGGATTCACTCCTCGCAAGATTACCCGTATAATGCCATCACCTATCTTAGGTGTATACTCAATCTTTCCACATGCGGCATCACACGCATTCCCATTAGCAGAAAAATAAACATGGATATCAATTAGGAAAAGCAGTATATATATATTTGTCTTAATCATCCTAGACCTCTAGTCTTATGATCCTATACAGACAATGGTTCCCCAGCAGAGTCGCCATTTCTGTGGTATTTTGTTGAATTTAAAGGTTTCCACCGAAGATTGTAAGAAAGAGAACTGGACCCCACAGTGGGCGTCATTTTTTCTGTAGCTCGATTTTTCTGGTCCTGAATCACTATCGCTTGGGCACTACAGTTCGATTCATTTTTTATCCTATTGAGCTGATTAAGGAAGGGAAATAGATGTCTCCAATTAACCCTGCTTGCATACTGAGTTTAGACAGCGGTCTGTTAGGTTACATATTCTATTAAGATGTGGGTCCCTCTTTGGTTTATTTTGTTTAAATCAGAATTTCTGGATCATTTGCGAGGTTTTTGGCAAGATGTTAGGATTTGGTGCTTTTGTGTTGATATATGGGGGTACTGGATTTTTGGGTTTTTGATTAGTATGCTCGCTAAGATTTTCAATCTTATGCCTACATATTCCCGCAACAGGGAAATCAGAGCGATCGTAGTTCCTCCTATTCTATGGGAGGAAAAAAAGGTTGTTTTGGTATCTTGTTCAAAGCCCAAGACGTGAAGCTAAAGGTGAATTGTATCTTGTTCAAAGCCCAAGATTTGAAGCTAAAGGGACCCTGAACGAGAGGGATTTTGTCATCTCTAAAGAGGAGTGGTTGGTGTTTGTATGCTGTGATCAAAGCGTGATTTGATGCCAAAAGGTTGATTGATTCAACCGGGGATTTCCTTATACAAAGCCTAAGAGGAGGCTGGAAGTTTGACTTTTCCGGGGAAAATGTTCTTTCTGTCTTGTACAAAGCCCAAGATCTAGGCTGAAAGGGTTCACTCAACAAGAGAGGATTTTCATGTGTCTTGTACAAAGCCTAAGACGGAGGCTAAAAGGGTGACTGACTCAACAAGAGAGTCTTTTATACTAAACAAGAGAGTGATTTGCTATCTCGTACGAAGCCCGAGATTGAGGCTAAAAGGGGATTTACTCAACAAGAGAGACTTTTATACTCAACAAGAGAGTGTTTATGTGTTTTGTACGAAGCCCAAGACGGAGGCTAAAAATAAGGGTTTGACTTAACAAGAGAGTCTTTTATACTCAACAAGAGAGTTTTTATGTGTCTTGTACGAAGCCCAAGACGAAGGCTAAAAAAAGGGTTTGACTCAACAAGAGAGTCTTTTATACTCAACAAGAGAGTGTTTATGTGTCTTGTACGAAGCCCAAGACGGAGGCTAAAAAAAGGGTTTGACTTAACAAGAGAGTCTTTTATACTCAACAAGAGAGTTTTTTGTGTGTCTTGTACGAAGCCCAAGACGGAGGCTAAAGGAAAAAGGTTTGACTCAACAAGAGAGTCTTTTATACTCAACAAGAGAGTTTTTTGTGTGTCTTGTACGAAGCCCAAGAAGGAGGCTAAATGGGTTGGACTTAACAAGAGAGTCTGAAAAGGTTAGCTTCACTGGGGGGATCATTTGTACAAAGCCTAAGAGGAGGCTGTCTTACTTCCGAAAGTCACTGAGATTCCTAGGCAGGTCCAAGTGCGGGGAACTCTCATGAGAGAGACTAGGTTTCTACTTATGTTTTAGAGGAACTTGAGAATGTCTTTGAGACTCAAGAGGTTTAGGCTGTCCAAGCCTAGAGTTCTATCTTTTGTAATATGCCCAAGAGGAGGCACGAGCATTGAGGGATGGGTATCAACCCTACAATGGCCAGAGTCTTGACGCTGGAAAGACTGCTCTAGCAAAGGATGACTAAGTTCTGTCTTATACCTTTAAGAAGCCGAAGGGTCCTTGTACAACGCCCAAGAGGAGGTGGGGATGCTTTTAGGAAGCCTATGGGTCCCCAAACCAAGAGAAGTTCAAGACATGCTATTCACCGAGAATAGATCAAGCCAGGAAAGTTCAAGGATTTGGAAGAAACTCAAGAGATGCCATTCACAGAGAAAAGATCATCTCTGGGGAGTTAGAGTTTCTTTGACAATTTCTAAGGGTGACAGTCTGAGAAAGGGTTCACCGAGAATGCTGCCTTTCATGTTTCCATATTGTTTAACCCCAAGAGGAGGAAAGATTGTATCTGGTAATCCTATGGGGATCTAGTTTTGTTCGTATTTAAGAGTGACCAACAGGGCTTTACCTAGTGCTAGACGTAGTTGCCAGGGAAAACTCTAAATAACTATACTAGTATTACACAGTGGATATGTGACAAGTATATAAAAGGATGTGAAAGAAGACTTACAGTGAAACAGCCCCACAATACAGTTATATATATGAAAGCGGTAAATGAAAGCGGATAAACACTTACCCGTTGCAGAGCTTCCATGCTGTTTTGTTAGTCGTTCAACAAAGAAAGTTGGATAACAACATATATTTGGATTCAAAATCAAAGGGGAAAGTATTTTGAAAAGATTATTGGGGCTTACAACTCGAGGAGAGGCCCAAGGTTTTATCAGTGATTGCACTGTTGTTTTGAATTTGTACAGGGACTTATACAAGTAACTGAGGACCAAAAAGGTTTTTTATACAAAGGGATGGGTCTTACACTCTCTCAATAGGCCCAAAAGTGTTTAAAGAAAAGGAATGGGGCTTATAACATGAGGGTAGGCCCAGATGATTTGATTTTTGAACTGGCGATTGCGCCGAGATTTTTCTTTTAACGCGGAGGGACTTATACAATATCTGAGGCCCAAAGAGTTTTGGTTAAAAGGGGGTTGGGTCTTACACTCTATTAGAGGCCCAAAGAGGTTATTTTTGTATAAGAGGTGGGGCTTACAACTCGAGAAGAGGCCCATGGGTTTTCGTTAAAAAGGCGACAATCGCTCCGAACTTTTTAATGGTATCGGGACTTATACAATACACTGAGGCCCAAATCATTTTGGTTTTCAAAAGGGGTTAAGTCTTACACTCTACTAGAGGCCCAAAGATTATTTAAAAAAGTTTTGTTTGGGTGAAAATCAAGGAAACCCTAATTTCATCATTTTAAAAGTAAATTCTCATGGAAAATAAATAAAAATGATAAAATACCAAATAAGCTTGAATAAACAACTTGTGATTTTTGGTTGAGATTTGAAAAATGATGTTTTAATCATAAGATGAATTAAAATTCATTTAGTTTTGATTTTCAACATGAGAATTCAATTTTAAAATGTTTAAAAAATAATTAAAATGAATTTATTCACAAAAATACCAACTATATTAAATAAATAATATAACCTTGATTTTTTGTTGAATAAAATATTTCAATATTTTTGTGATTTTTTGCAAAAAGAACCAATAAAAAATAATTAAAATTGAGGGAGTTATTAATTTTTCAAATCATTAAAAATAATATGAAAAATAATAAAAAAGTGGAAAAAGCATTAAAAAGGGGGTATGGGGCGAGGGGGATTCGAACCCCAGACCTCTTGTGTGCAGTGCGCGCCTCCCACCATTGGGGTGGTGATACATCCGTGTATTGAAACACAACCGCAAATATACAAGGCTTGCCTTGTTTTTGGCCTGCTACCTCTTGGTACAGGTGTGAATTACATGATAAATTGGTGCAAACACAACACATATAACATGTATAAGAGATGCATGATCAGTGGACTTCAAAGCAAGGCATATTTCAGAGGGTTCAAGTTGTGATGCTTACCTCTTTTTGGAGCTTTTGGGCTATCTATCAAGTGCTTTGTTCTAGAAATGTTTCGATGCTTTGGACACCCTCAAATGATCCCTTAGAAGCTTTTAGAGTGGTTGGAACCGGCTGGAAACCTCAGGAATGGAAATTGGCCCTTTCTTGCAAAAGGGGCAAAACGTGGCCAAAATAGCAACTCTCTCAAATGATGTTCCAGATGTGTGGAACCATTTGGGACAGTTCAAGGATGATATTTGGAGTGTGTTTGAGGCTTTATCTAGTTTGGAAAGTGACTGAATCAAGACATCGCTAGAAAAATGCAAAAAGGCCCTATTTTGAGGTTTTGAGAGGGGACTTTGTGATTTTGGTGTTACAGGTCACTTGTGAGAGTTTAGACAGCTTAGATATGACATATTGGATGTGTTTGGATCATGAGTTATGATGAAATTGCTCTCTAACTCAAAAACTCAGAGTTACCTTGCTAAAGAAGGCATTTTTGCCTAGAGAAAGAGATTTTGAGGAAAGCAAGTGTTGTAGTGCTTTGGGGTACTCAAACTGACCATAAATGAGCTCTATTTATAGTGTGTCAAGTTTGTTTTGGCTGCAATAGTGAATGGCAACACTTGGTGTATCCATTGAATGCTCCAAAACAAAATTGGAGTCTTGTCCCTCTTTTAGGCATTTCTAGGTTTAGCATGCTACTTTTGGTTCCAAAGACTTGGGAGGCTTATGGATCAGAGTTGGTTCCTGCTTGATCCCCCCTTGAGGTGTTCAGATGGATAGATTTGCTTGCCCTTTGCAAAATTTGAGCAAATCGAGCAAAATCCCCAAATTTGCCTTGTTATGACAGTTGCAGCAAGGCATATTGCCACTGTCATAACTTCTTGCTCAGATTGAGTTTGGTGAAGTTCTTGATCATTTTGGAAAGCCCTCATATGATACAACATATGCGTGATCATAGTTTGTTTTGACACTTTTTGGATTCAAGTGAAAAATGCCCTTACATTTTGGAAAAAGTGAAACAGATTCTGACTTAGTGAAAATTTCACTAAGTGTTGGAAAAAGTGACATTTCATGTTTTCAGCCATTTTGATAATTTCATAACTCAAAATCCAAGATGAATTGGAATGAGGTTTAGTTTAAGCTTTTGTAGAGGGCCATGAGAGCTACAAATCCAGCTTTGAATGGGGAAAAATGGCATTGTTGTTTAGGAGATATGATCCTCCAAAGTTGGTACCCTAGACACTTTGTTCCATAACTTAGAAAATTTCTAAGTTTTTATGGTTACCCCTTTTACAAGTTATCCCACTTTTCTTGATTTTTCTTGATGAATGATGATTCCAATCACACATTAACATCATTTTAGGGCCAAAGAACCATAATTGTGAAAAATCTCAAAAAGTCAAAGTTGACTTTTGTGCACAGTTGACTTTTTGTCAGATAAACTCCAAACTGTGCGATCCTCTGTGAAATCAAGTCCTTAACCTAAATCAAACTTGATGGATTGATTTCATAGGTGTTATAGGGTGTATAGAATCATGTCCCAAGGTTTGGGAGCATGCCTGGGTCAAATGTCAAAGGCACAATTGACTTTTTTCGCGAAACCCTAACTGTGGTTCTGATGAACTTAAAACTTGTTGGTCAAGCTTCTTAGATAAATCCATTGTTGCAAATGGATCAATGTAGTGTGTTAGAGACCTTCAAATCCTCTCTTGAGGTCTTCGCTCATGTTTTGTCCCAAAAGTCCACTTAGGGGTGAATTAGGTCAAGAAACCCCAATTCCTGATTTTTTGATGAATGCATCCCCTGAGGCTAAATTGACTTAATGATTGGGTTTATGAGGTCACTTAGAGTATTTTGTATTGTGCTTTGAAGCATTGGCTCATGCTCAGAGGAAAATATTCTATCTGGAGGCCCCAGTAGACCAAAACCCTAATTTGGTGACACTGGCGATCTTGAGGCTTAATCCACTTGGAATGTTGCAGCCTTGTGCTTAATCCTTGATGTGGGAGTCCTCTTGATCCATTGTGGATGCTTGAGAAGTTTTGACAAGTTGAAGATCATGTCATTTCTTGATTGATCCTTTGTCTATGGCTCTTAGAGGGCTTCAAATCCTAAACTTGATTGTAGTGGATGCTCACCCATCTTTGGGGAGACTATTGAGGTATGATGGTTCATCCATATTGTGGTGATGCTTTGCACAATGATGGGGAATCTTAGTGGTCAAAATTTGGGGTATGACAGTTAACATCAAGGGAATCAGAAGTTTTCTAGGGCATGCTGGCTTCTACAGAAGGTTCATCAAAGGTTTTTCAAAAATTACTAAACCTTTGTGCCAGCTGCTTCAACATGACGTGCCATATGTCTTCAGTCAGGAATGTTTGGATTCCTTTAATCTGTTGAAGGAAGCCCTCATTTCTGCGCCCATTGTGAAGACTCATGATTGGTCAAAACCCTTTGAGTTGATATGTGATGCAAGTGATTTTGCTATTGGAGTTGTGCTAGGTCAAAGGTATAACAAAGTTTTTCATACCATCTACTACGCTAGTAAGACCTTGATTGAAGCACAAATCAACTACACCACAACTGAGAAAGATCTGTTTGTTGTAGTGTTTTCATTTGACAAGTTCAGACCCTACCTGGTTGGAACAAAAGTCATTGTATACATAGATCATGCAGCCATCAAGTACTTGATTGCTAAAAAAGATGCTAAACTGAGGCTCATAAGATGGATCCTCTTGTTGCAAGAGTTTGATCTTGAGGTGAGAGACAAGAAGAGGATAGAAAATTCTGTTGCTGATCATCTCTCCAAATTACCAGAAGAAGTTCAAAATAATAACATTGGAGAAATTCAAGAAACTTTTCCTGACGAGAAGTTACTGTTGATAAGCACTGGCGTGACACCATGGTACGCTAATATATAGTGAATTACCTGGTCAGCAGATATGTGCCCCCTGATTTCAACTTTCAGCAAAGGGAGAGGTTCTTTCATACGATCAAGAGGTACTTCTGCGATAAACCTTTCCTCTACAAAAAGTGTGTAGACCAATTGCTAAGAAGACGTGTAGATCATCCAGAGGCACAACATATCTTGTCTGCCTGTCATGAAGCTCCCTATGGAGGACATTTTGGAGGAACCAGAACTGCTACAAAAGTGTTGGAATCAGGTTATTTTTGGACCTCTCTTTTTAAAGATGCTTATGAATTAGTTAAGAGATGTGATAAATGCCAGAAAGTAGGAAATATATCCATGAGGCAAGAGATGCCACTCACCAACATACTTGAAATTGAGATTTTTTATGTGTGGGGTATTGACTTCATGGGGCCTTTTCCTCCATCTTTCGGTCATCTTTACATTCTTGTGGCTGTAGACTATGTGTCTAAATGGATAAAGGCAGTAGCAACACCCACTAATGATACTAGAGTCGTAACTAAATTTTCGCTTAAAAACATTCTGACAAGACATGGTACGCATAGAGCAATCATCAGTGATGGTGGGTCTCATTTTTGCAATAAGATTTTTGAAAATTTAATGGAAAAATATGGGATGAAACACAAAGTTGCTACATCCTACCATCCTCAAACAAGTGGCCAAGTTGAGCTATCTAATGGAGAGATCAAGAGGATTTTGGAGAAAGTTGTTAACCCCACAAGGAAAGATTGGTCCAAACATTTGGACGAGGCTCTTTGGGCATACAGAACTGCATACAAGACTCCCTTAGACATGTCTCCATATAGACTTATTTATGGGAAGGCTTGTCATTTACCCATTGAATTAGAGCACAAAGCTTTTTGGGCCGTTAAGGAATTAAATTTCAACTTAAAAATTGGTGGCCAAGTTAGGATGCTTTAACTCAATGAGTTAGAAGATCATAAGCTGTTCTCATATGAAAATGCTGAACTCTATAAGGAAAAGACCAAAATATGACATGATAGGAAATGCTAGAAAAGGGAATTGTGGAAGGTCAAAGAGTTTTTCTTTTTAACTCTAGATTGAAATTATTCTCTGGAAAATTAAAATCAAGATGGTCAGGACCTTTCAAGTTAGTGAAAATTTACCCCCATGGAGCTGTGGAGTTGTTGAATGAAAAAAATGGTGAAAAATTCAAGGTAAATGGCCAAAAGATCAAAACCTATTTTGGAAACCCTTCAAACAACACTAGGGGAACCATTAACTTTATTGATTAATGATTTATGTTTTGGTTAGGCTATAAGACCTTAAAATAGCGCTACTGGGAGGTAGCCCAGCTTAACGAAGTTTTATTTTTTTTAGTTTGTACAGATGAGTAATTTTTGATGGCAAACAATGACATTGGGAGTAATGACAGTTGGGAGAACAGTAAATGTGAAAAGAGCAGTTTGAAATTCAAGGCAAATATTTCTAAGTCCAGAGGAATTAAATAAATTATGAGCTGACATTATTTTTTATTTTATTCTCTTGGACAAAGAAATGAAGCGTTTGAGTTTTGGAGAGAGAAGTAGAATGAGTAAAGTGCACGCGCCTAGAGCGTTGTGCCAATCAACTCATAATGGCCCAGTCTGACACGTCAGACTGCTAGGACATATCAATACGCCAACCCATTTCTATGCAAAAAATTCAATTTTTTTCTCTTTTCCCTCTGTCACATCAAACAAACCCTTCAGTTTTTGCCCTAATTTCACAAAAGCAATTTTCCCTTTCTCTTTCCAAACCATCCTCATTCCATCATCACACTATCACACTATCTCTCTAAAGTTCCAAACAACCATTTTCTTTGTCTGCTCCTCTCTCTCCCTCTCTCTCTCTCTATAAACCCTAATCCCCATTCTTCTTTCACTGCAACAAAACACAATGGAAATACCACCAGGACGTCGTGTTAAGATGGCTGCCAAAAAGAATGCTACACCATATGTTACGTATTCTGACGAGGAGCAAGAAGGCCATGAAAATTTCATCAACAGTGAGGCTTCTCGTCACTTTATGATGCACTTCAGTAAGATGAGTTTCCATGCTGAGAGAGGTTTTGTCTTTGATAACCAATAAGAAAACCTAGGCTTTACTGGGAATATGGAACAACCATCAGAAGTCTTGGATGGATGAAGTTCTGTCGCCAACCAGAACCTTACAACATTTCATTGGTCAAAGAGTTCTACTCCAACTTAACTGACCCAGGACCAAAAAGGGTCGAGGTGGTTGTGAGAGGAACAAAGGTGGTATACAATGAATCCACCATCAATCTTGCTTTGAATATAAGGGAAGATGGTGATGAATATCAAGATCTTGTGTTGAAGACTGATGAGGACAACTTTGATGTGTACATGCAGTCATTATGTACTCCAGGAACCAAATGGGTAGAGTCCAGTTCCGAGAAGGCCGTCAGAAGGATGGATCTGTTTCCAGAGGTGAAGGTATGGTACCAGTTTGTGAAGCACTCGTTGAAGCTAACTGCCCACAATGATACAATTAGTAGGGCAAGGCAAATGTTGCTTCATTGTATCACTTCGCTGAGCAAAATCAATGTGGGAAAGATCATTATGCAGAAGATTCAAGCACGTTTAAGAAATAAAGAGGGAATGTTATGAAGGTGCGAGAAAGACACAAGAAATGGGGGGGTTTGAATTGTGTATTTACTCTTTTTGTAACTTTTCGCATCTTATTAAAGAGACATTCAAGAACCTTCAATTTTCGTTGAGAGATTCTGATCTCTTAACTATGGAACATGAGAACCATATTGGTTCTGATCATAGGATACGATACACATAACTTGCAGTGCAGAAGGTTATCAGAGATAGGCTGCAAGGTTCTGACATTGCTTAATATAAGGTTCTGATATTCAATGCAGAAACATAAATAGAGATACTAAGCAAGAGAGTAAAGGACACACGATATATCCTGGTTCACCACGCGGGCTAATCCAGTCCACCCTCCTCAGGTGATTTCGCCTTGAACGTAAGGACTTAATCCACTATAATCAAATCATGATTACACTTTCACGGGCCACGCCGGTGACTAACAACTTGCACAGCCGCACTGTGACTAACAACACAATGAACCGTTCAGGGATTCAACTTAATGAATATAACAAACATTGACCTGCAGGTTCCAATCTCTCTAAGATCTACTGCTAGGCTTTCGCAGCTAGACGTTCAGGGATTCAACTTAATGAATATAATGCTACTGACCCTATTTTAGGATTTTCCACAATGACACCCAACCATTGTCATCTCAAGTATCTGATCACCAGGTGATCTACTCAAGGGCCTCAACTCACAGCTGAACCGTTCAGGGATCCCATCAGGATATAACATTCACTTAAGGAGTCTCAATTCATTTAGTTGAATTGGCAAACTAGAGATTATAGATTGTGCTTCTTAATAAGCAAGCTTCTCCTAAGTTTAAGTACAAAGAACACACACATGTGTTCAAGCAAGGTTTGAGCATTCAGCTCCTTACTTTCCTAAGAAACTACAAAGATGTATTTAGATATTAAAATTGTTGACATCTTGTAGATCTTCTTCTTCTCCGTCTTCTGGTTGAGCAAGCTTTGAGCAGCAACTCCTTGCTTCAGATCTTCAATGTAGTCTTGACGAGAAGGTAGGTTGATGACTTAACAGATCTTCAATGTTGTCTTCTTCATCAACAGCTTCTGTTTGATTGTTATTGTTGTGTTAATTTGTTTTCATGAGTTTCAACAACAATTACCATTAGTGAAATAATGATAGCTCTGAATATGTTAAGTGTTACAACGAGAACTCATCGTTGTTGCTATCTTCACAGTGACTTGGTCAATTTTGTAGATGAACATTCAGTTCGTGATTCTACAAGTGATCGACACATCAGAAGAAAAAAATCTTTCCATTAAATAGCCAGTAGAAATATAGCCGCTAGAGAATACTGTTGGCTGTTTGGAAGAGAGACGTTGTGATATAATGAGTTGTACTGACACATCTTCTTTTTGCAGAGAAAGAAGTGACCGGACATCTTTTCTTGGGCAGTGTGTACATTTGACTCACAACAGTAATATTTAGACTTCAAAACTTCAGTGGCTTCTGATGTTAATTTGATGAAGCACGAGTAGAGTCTTCATAGCAGAATATCTGATGCATCAAGTCTTCAGTCGATTGAAGAAGTCCATTAGGAATCAGTCTTCAGAACTTCAGCACTTGGTCTTTAAGAACGTTATCCTTTTCTGCTTCAAGTTTTCAGAGCCTGTCTTCAGAGTCTCCAGAACTTATTATTTGAAACCTTGATCTTCAGAACTCATCAGTCTTCAGATTCTTTCTGCACTTGGTCTTCAGCACCTTCAGCCATCAAAACTTCAAGTCATAGGAGTCTTCCGTACTTTGGTTCTTTCAGAGTGTACTTCTTCAGAAGCTTCGCTATCTTCAGAATCTCAATCACTTTTAGAGAGCATCCACAAGAGCATTGCAACAGCAATCTTGGCATCCTTGGATCTGGCTAATTATGACTAGATAAAGAAGCGTTCTTGCTTCTCGTAACTTTAGTCACACATAGTAACTTCGCATATGTATATATTCAATCATAGTACATCTAGCTGGTGTATGTTGGTTCTGATATCTTTAGTTCTTATGATCTGCACACAACACACATTAGACCATAAAATGGTTCTTTCACAAATACTTATTGTTATCATCAAAACATAGATTGACTTGTAGAGACAATTCTTGCTCTCACAATCTCCCCCTTTTTGATGATGACAATGTAGTGTAGTTTTTGTGGTTTCGAATCACTATAGCTTTGGTACTACAGTTCGATTCATTTTTTATCCTATTGAAGCAGATGAAGGAAGGGAAATAGATGTCTCCAATTAACCCTGCTTGCATACAGAGGTTAAACAGTCAAAACTGTTGGTTTACAGATGTGGCTTTAGTTCGTGGGTCTCTCTCTGCTTATTTTGTTCAGAACGAAATATCGGGATTGTTCATGGGGAATTTGTTGGGATACTGTGCTAGATTGGCTGGAGGTAGGGGACTTTGGGGTTTTTTGATTAGTGTGCTCGCTAAGATTCTTTTGCAATCTTATGCCTACGTATTCCCGAGATAGGGAAATCAGAGGGATCGTAGTTCCTCCTATTCTATTGGAGGAAATGGTGTTTTGGTGTCTTGTTCAAAGCCCAAGACATGAAGCTAAAGGTGGTTTATATCTTGTTCAAAGCCCAAGATGTGAAGCTGAAGGGTCTATTTGTATCTTATTCGAAGACCAAGATGTGAAGCTAAAAGGGTGTTGACTTTAGAGAGAATTTGTCATCTCTAAAGAGGTCTGTTTATCACAATTGTTGGGTGACTAATTATAAGGGAGAATTACTTTAACTGGGATATGCGAATCCAGCAATGCCATAATTTCCTTTATAGGGGATTTTCAACCTGAAGGAGAAGACTTTAACTCAGTTTAGAGTAATACCATCTTTCCTTAGGAATTTCTCATGCTAAAAGAGGGACAATGGCGTGGATGTAAATAATCCAGAGGCTTGACGCTTACAGTAATTAGACGAGGAAAAGGAGTTGTTGATGTTTGTATAATGTGAACGAGGCACAACTTTTGATGCTAAAAGTTTGATTGAATCAAACGGGGATTTCCTTATACAAAGCCTAAGAGGAGGCTATTGACCCAACAAGAGGATGCTTTTGCGTCTCGTACGAATCCCGAGATAGAGGCTAGAAGGGTTGACTCAGCAAGAGAGTGTTTTTACATGTGTCTTGTACGAAGCCCAAGACGGAGGCTAAAAGGGTTTGACTCAACAAGAGAGTCTTTTATACTCACCAAGATAGTGATTTGTATCTCGTACGAAGCCTGAGATGGAGGCTAAAGGTGATCGACTCAACAAGAGAGTTTTTTTATACTCAACAAGAGAGTGTTTTATATCTCGTACAAAGCCCGAGATGAAGGCTGAAAGAGGATTAACTCAACAAGAGAGTCTTTTATACTCCACAAGAGAGTGTTTTTGTATCTCGTACGAAGCCCGAGATGGAGGCTAAAAAGGTTAGCTCCGTTGGGGAGAATCATTGTACAAAGCCCAAGAGGAGGCTAGGGTTACTGTTTCAGTTGAGTGACAGGTCCAGTATGTTGGTTAAAAGAGAAAATCAATTCTTATATGGGTAATGTTGTACTCACGGATTTGATCTGAGGACCGGGATTATTTCCTGTTCTTTAAGGAAACGGGGAATTCGAAGGATCTTGAGACTGCCAAAGTCTACGGTGTTTTTTCCTATTTTTGAAAGGAACTTGAGAATGTTTTCGAGACTCAAGGAGATTAGACTGTCCAAGTCTAAAGTTTTATCTTTTGTACTAGGCTTAAGAGAGAGTACGTTTGTGGTAGAAAGATCTAGACTCTTTGAAAGACTGTTCTATTAAGATGACTAATTTTTGTTCCTATACCTTTAAGAGGTTGTTGGGACAATTTGTACGATGCCCAAGAGGAGGCGAGAAAAACTTTTAAGAAGCCGACGGGACATTTTGTACGAAGCCCAAGAGGAGGCTATCTTCCCGGAGGAAGAATCATTATACGAAGCGTAAGAGGAGGCTGTGAAAACTTTTAAGAAGCCGAAGGGTCCTTGTACAACGCTCAAGAGGAGGCGGGGATGCTTGTCCTTGCACTAAGCCCAAGAGGAGGCTGATGAACAGTTCCAGAAGGGGTTTCACTTGGAACATTGGCCTTCTGTATATGAACTGTTCAAGGGGGAGATTTCTTATATCTAGTTGTCTAAAATTGTCGTAAAAGAAAATTATCATGGTTTAGGTTATGTTGAAATATCCGGGAGAACGTCGAATGTAAGGAGACGAGGTTTTTTCTAGTTCTAGACGTAGTTGTCGGGGAAACTCTAAATATCTATACTAGTATTACACAGTCGATATGAGTTTATGAAAGAAGACTTACAGTGAAACAACCCCACAATACAGTTATATACATATGAAAGTGGTAAATGAAAGCGGGTAAACACTTACTCGGTTGTAGAGCTTCCATGCTGTTTGGTTAGTTGTTCAACAAAGAAATTGAAAATAACAGTATGTTACAAAATCAGAGGAGAATGTGCTTTTGAAAAGAAAATTGGGGGCTTACAGCTCAAGGAGAGGCCCAGGGTTTAATCAGTGATCGCACTGTCGTTTGGTACAGGGACTTATACAAGTGACTGAGGCCCAAGAAAGATTTTCTGTACAAGGGGATAGGTCTTACACTCTCTCAAGAGGCCCAAAATGATTGAAAGTGAACAAAGATGGGTCTTATAGCTCAAGGAGAAGCCCAAATTTATTTTGAAAAGGGCGACGACCGCGCCGAGGTTTTGAAAACACCGTGGGTCTTATACAATGACTGAGGCCCAAAAGTTTTTGGTTTCAAAAGGGGATTGGGTCTTACACTCTATTAGAGGCCCAAAATGATTTTGAATGGGTCTTATAGCTCGAGGAGAGGCCCAAATGGTTTGTTTTAAACTGGCGATGATTGCGCCAAACTTTTGAAATACAACAGGACTTATACAACATTTGAGGCCCAAAAAATGGTTTTCAAAGGGGGTTGGGTCTTACACTCTAATAGAGGCCCAAAGTTTGAAAATGTTTTTTGCGAGGGTGAAAATCAAAGAAACCCTAATTTTGCTTTTCTTTAAAAGTAAATATTTAAAGAAAATCAAATAAAAATGATAAAAATGCCAACTAAGTTTGAATAAACCATTTGTGATTTTTGTTTAAGGTTTGAAAAATGAGGGATTAATCACAAGATGAATTAAAACTCATTTGGTTTTGATTTTCAAAGTAAATATTCACTTTTAAATGTTAAAAAACAATTAAAAAGGATTTTATTCACAAAAATACTAATTATATTGAATAAATAATATAAATCTGGTTTTTTTTGTGGAATAAAATATTTCAATATTTTGTGATTTTTTGCAAAAAGAAACAATAAAAAATAATTAATATTGAAGGAGTTATTAATTTTCCAATTAATTAATAAAACATGAAAATATTGGAAAAAATAGCAAAAATGTGAGAAAACACAAAATGGTCTGGGTGGGGTTTGAACCCACGACCTCAAGGTTATAGGGCGCGCGCCTTACCACTGGGGTGGTGATACATCCGTTGATTGAAACAAACCAATAAATACACAAGGCTTGCCTTGTTATCTAGGCCTGGCCAAGGCAAGGCAAGGCAAGTTTTGGCTCAGAAACGTGAAGGCCATAACTTTCTCATTTCTCCATGGATTGAGACAAAATTTAGGTCTATCCTGCCTAGAATTTCACAAGGAATCCAATGGTGGTGGTAGTTTTTCAAGATCTTGTCCCTATTTTAAAACCCGATAGTGGTTTTGAAATAGGCCTCCAATTGCATTTTCTGTGCTATCTCATGATACAGGCAAGAATTGCATGGAAATTTGGTGCAAACACAACACATATAACATGTACAAGATGTGCATGATCAGTGGACCTCAAAGCAATGCATATTTTGGAAAGTTCAAGTCATGATGCTTACCTCTTTTTGAGCTTTTGGAGTTTTTTGTGCAATCTGCCAAGTTTCTTGTTCCCGAAATGGTTTGATGCTTTGGACACTCTCAAATGATCTTTTAGAAGCTTTCAGGATGGTTGGAATCAGCAGGAAACCTCAGGGATGAGTTTGAGCTTTTTCTTGCAAAAGGGGCAAAAGTGGCCAAAATAGCAACTCCTTCAAATGGTGTTCCAGATGGGGGGAACCATTTAGGACAGTTCAAGGATGATATTTTGAGTGTGTTTGAGGTTTTATATGGTTTGGAAAGTGACTAATTCAAGACATGGCTTGAAAAATGCACAAAAAGGCCTATTTTGAGGTTTTGAGAGGTGACTTTGTGATTTAAAGATTACAGGTCACTTGTGTGAGTTTGGGCAGCTTAGATATGACATATTGGATGTGTTTGGATCATAAGCTGTGGTGGAATTGCTCTCTAACTCAAAAACTCAGAGTTACCTTGCTAAAGAAGGTATTTTTGCCTAGAGAAAGAGATTTTGAGGAAAGCATCCGTTTGATGGCTTTGGTGTACTCAAACTGAGCACAAATGAGCTCTATTTATAGTAGAGCAATTTTTTTTGGGATCATTAGTGAATGGCAACTGCAGCAGAGGTTTGCCCAATGTTGATCAATAGGAATCCAAGTCTCCTCTAGCCATTGACTAGAGGTTATAGCACAGAGCTGTGGTTCCCTAGTTGTTGGATCATTCTTGACTGAATTCAGTTGCAAATGTGTCAGTCCATGCCACCTTGGTGCATCCATTAAATGCTTCAATCCAAAATTAGAGTCTTGTCCCTCTTTTAGGGATTTCTAGGTTTGGCATGCTACTTCTTGTTCCAAAGACTTTGGAGGCTTGGATCAGTGTTTGTTCCCTTTAGATTTAATCCTCAGATGTGTCCAAAGTGATGACAAGGCTTGGAATTATATGATTTTGCTAAATCGAGCAAAAGTACAAAATTCTGCCTAGCCTTTGCAGTTTTCAGCAAGGCATATTGCCATTGTCATATCTCATGGCTCAAGTGGAATTTGATGGAGTTCTTGGCCATTTTGAAAAGCCCTCATATGATACAATAACTGTTTGATGATAATTGGTTTTGATACTTTTTAGATCCAAGTGAAAAATGCCCCTACATTTGGAAAAAAGTGAAGGCAGATTCTGACTTAGTGAAAATTTCACAAAGTGTTGGAAAAAAGTGACATTTTCACTTTTTGTGATTTTGATCATTCCATAACTCAAAATCCATAATGAATTGGAATGAGGTGTAGTTGAAGGTTTTGTAGAGGGTAATGAGAGCTACAAATCCAGCTTTGGATGGGAAAAAATGGCCTTGTGGTTTAGGAGTTATGATCCTCCAAAGTTGGTACCCTAGCCACTTTGTTCCATAACTTAGAAAATTTTCTAAGTTTTTATGGTTACCCCTTTTACAAGTTATCCCACTTTTCTTGATTTTTCTTGATGAATGATGATTCAAATCACACATTAACACCACTTTAGGGTTAAAAAACCATAATTGTTAAAAATCTCAAAAAGTCAAAGTTGACTTTTGTGCACAGTTGACTTTTTGTCAGGCGAATTCCAAACTGTGTGATCCTCTATGAAATCAAGTCCTTGACCTAAATCAAACTTGATGGATTGATTCCATAGGTGTTATAGGGTGTATTGAGTCATGTCTTAGGGTTTGGTATCATGTCCTGGTCAAAAGTCAAAGATACAGTTGACTTTTTCCACGAAACCCTAACTGTGGTTCAGATGAAATTGAAACTTGTTGCTCAAGCTTCTTGGATCAATCCATTGTTGCAAATGGATCAATGTGATGTATTTGAGACCCTTAAATCATCTCTTGAGATCTTGGCTCATGATTTGTCCCAAAAGTCAACTTAGGGGTGAATTAGGTCAAGAAACCCTAATTCCTAATTTTTAGTGAATGCATCCCCTGAGGCTAAATTAACTTGATGATGGGGTCCATGAGGTTCCATGGGGTATATTAGGTTATGCTTTGAAACATTGGCTCATGCCCAAAGGAAAATTTCTATTTGGAGGCCCTGGTCGACCAAACCCTAATTTGGTGACACTAGCGATCTCGAGGCTTGATCCACATAGATGGGAGAAGCCTTGTGTTTAATCCTTGAAGTGGGAGTCCTCTTGATCCTTTGTGGATATTTGAGAGGCTAGACAAGTTGAAGATCATGTCATTCCTTGATTGATCCTTTGTCTAAAGCTCTGAGAGGGCTTGAAACCCTGATTTTTTATTGTAGTGGATGCTCACCCATCTTTGGGGAGACTAATGGTTCATCCATATTGTGATGATGATTTGCACAATGATGGAAAATCTTAGTGGTCAAAATTTGGGGTATGACAGATATCCCTATTTAACCTTCTTGGACCTGAAGGTGTGAATGGCGAAGGTATTCGGGCATTCAGGGTGCAAGAGGATTAAATATCGGAATACCCTAAATTTTGATGGTGGTTAAGAATGGTAGTTCACGCATCCTTTCTCTTTTTCTAAGCAACAATGCTTAGAAAAGGTAAAAACTTCCCCTCGATCCTGGTCTTCAGCCAAGGAACTGGTCTCAGTTTCCGATGTAAACTTCCCCTCGATCCTGGTTTCCTACAAAGGAACTGGTCTCAGTTTCTGAAATAAACTTCCCCTCGATCCTGGTTTCCTACCAAGGAACTGGTCTAAGTTTCTTTCGTATGTGTAACGGTTTTCCTCAAACTTCTCGCCGAATTTTCCTGGGGAGATGCCATTTGATGGAAAACTTGCAGGGGAACCCATCTGTCTGAATTGTAGAGGTGTACAAACTTCTCTATTCGGAGATGCCGTTTGTTGACTCTACTGGGGAAAATGAGCCTCTTCGAGAGACTGTTTCTTGCTTGGGGATATTGCATCATACTTTTCTTGGAGATCTTCTCGGAGAAATTCCATATGATGTGATCCAATTTTGAGGTGCCGATGACCTTTTCGTCAGTGAATTTTTCGGAGAAAAACTGTTGTACTGCCGAATCTCAGATTAAGAGGCTTTCTCTGGGGATTTTCCTTAATTTGGGAAAGCATAGATATCATCTTCAATGGCGAATAATGATGTTTTTCGGAAGCTCTCTGTCTCTTCAGAGGTTCAAGTTATCAAAGTGGTCAAAGAACCACCTTCAATCTAGAAATAAACTGGAGGAGAGATCGCTTAGATGATTCATTTCCTGACGAGGAAAGAACTGACGACTAGATTGAGAGGACTCTTATCACTAGGGAATAAGACCGACTAGAGTGATAGTGATACAATATGAATATGACTGTGAATCAATAATGCATGATGTATGTATGTATATGCTGACAAAGCTAACGTGACATACAGACTAGTAGATGAACACGAATGGATACTCGGCCACAGTGGGGGATGAAAAGTATCACTGGTTCACGATAGCAATTCTGCCTTACTTAGGAGAAGTAGTCCTCGTGGGGAGCTACGTTGGTCGGGCTTAGGAGATAAGAACTCTGTCGGGGGTATCAGATGGGAAAGTCACATTGATACAGCTGATCCTTCATTCAGGCGCACTGGCTTAGAAGGAGTACTTTGATTCTGCACTTTGAAGCTCGATTACTTTTGGCGAAGCGATCGAGGTTCTTTTGATGTTCAACAGTCAAAAGAAATTGCCATCTTTATTTTAGAGCAGAAAAGTTTTACAAGTAAATTCATTTTTTGTTTTATTTCAAGAATCACTGGTCATGTTAAAATGTCATTCTATAAAGTTAAAACAAATGAGAATTACAAACAAAAGCACAAGGGCTCAAATTTTATTGATAGGATGGAAATCAGCCAAACGCGTGATTCCATAGAGTATTTACAAAGTTAGAAAATGGTAATTTAAGGGAAAAGGGCTACATTGAAACACAATGACCACTATCCTTCTACCAACTTTGAATTCTGGACATCCTGAGCTTCTGTCGAAGATGACCTTGACTGGCATTTTCCTGACCGATGGCATTACTGCTGCTGAGGGATTTTCCCCTTTGTTGAACATAGTTACTTGCCATTATCCCTAATTTTTGTCTAGATTGTACTGTGATGTTTCCAATCCACCGGGATGATTTTTGATCGTGTCTCTAATTTTTGCCTAGACCTCCCTTTCGGGTTTTCAATCCACCGAGACGTTTTTTTTTATTATTTTTTTTAGGCGAAGTATTTCTTGACTACGTCAACATTCGTGGGGTAGGCAAATTCTTCTCCGTCCATGGTTGCAAGTCTTAAGGCACCGCCTGAGAAAGCTTTCTTGACCACATAGGGGCCGTCATAATTCAGAGTCCATTTGCCCCGGGAATCGGTGAGAAATGATTATATCTTTTTGAGCACGAGGTCTCCTTTCCTGAAGACGCGAGGTCGGACCTTTTTGTCGAACGCCTTTTTCATCATTTACTGATACAACTGACCATGGGATAGTGCCGTGATTTGCTTTTCTTCGATCAGGTTGAGTTCGTCGTGTCGACTTTGACACCATTCAGCTTCTGTTAGCTTAGCTTCCATCAATACCTGGATTAATGGGATCTCTACTTCTATGGGGAGTACTGCTTCCATGCCATATACTAGAGAGAAAGGGGTTGCCCCTGTTGAAGTGCGGACAGATGTACGATATCCGTGAAGAGCAAAGGGTAGCATCTCGTGCTAATCTTTGTAGGTTACGACCATCTTTTGAACAATCTTCTTGATGTTCTTATTAGCCGCTTCTACCGCGCCGTTCATCTTGGGTCGGTAGGGAGATGAGTTATGGTGTTCGATGTTGAACTCTGTGCACAACTCTTTCATCATCTTATTGTTCAAATTGGATCCATTATCAGTAATGATCTGGCTCGGAACACCATAACGGCAAATGATATTATTTTTGATAAATCGGACTACCACTTGTCAGGTTACATTGGCGTATGACGCTGCTTCGACCCATTTGGTGAAATAGTCAATGGCTACCAGGATGAACCGATGTCTGTTCAAAGCCTTGGGCTCAATCATGCCGATCATGTCGATTCCCCATATGGAAAAAGGCCATGGGGAAGAAAGAACTTTGAGATGTGTTGGCGGTACATGGATTTTATCGGAGTATATTTGACACTTATGACATCTCCTCATGTACTTGTAGCAATCAGATTCCATTGTCAACCAATAGTACCCTGCTCTCAGGATTTTTCTCGCCATTGTATGTCCGTTGGCATGAGTGCCAAAGGATCCTTCATGAATTTCTTTCATAAGCATGTCTGCTTCTGGTCTGTCTATGCATCGGAGCAAGACCATGTCAAAGTTTCTCTTATAAAGTGTATCACCGCTCAGGAAGAAGCTGCCAGCCAGTTTTTTGAGGGTTTTTCTGTCTTTTCTTAGTGCCCCAGGTGGGTACTCTTGTTTCTGAAGGAAGCATTTGATTTCGTGATACCAAGGTTTGTTGTCTATGACTGCTTCAATCGTGAAGATGTAAGCGGGCCGTTCAAGGCGCATTATGTCGATCTTGGGTAAGTCGTTCCATTGACCTACACTAATCATGGAAGAGAGGGTGGCTAACGCATCAGCCATGTGATTCTCCTCACGAGGGATATGATGAAACTCGATTCTGTTGAAGAAGGGTAACAACCTTCTCGTATAGTCTTTATAAGGAATCAATCCTAATTGGTATGTGCTCCAATCTCCTTTGATCTGATTGACGACCAAAGCTGAGTCTCCATATACGTCCAAGTTCTTGATCCTCAAATCGATCGCTTCTTCGAGACCCGTAATACAAGCTTCATATTCGGCCTCGTTGTTCATACACTTGAACGTAAGTCTGACAGTGAAAGGAATGTGGGTACCCTGAGGTGTTATGATAATTGCCCCAATTTCATTTCCGTAATGATTGACAGCTCAGTCGAAAATTAGTCCCCATTGAGAACCTGGTTCTGGCCCTTCACTGGGTAGCGGTTCATCGCAATCTTTAATTTTCAAATACATGACATCTTCGTCCGGGAAGTCAAACCTGATTGATTCCTGGCCATTAATCGGTTGATGAGCCAAATGATCGGCTAAAACACTTCCTTTAACGACTTTCTGAGCGTGGTACTCTATGTCATATTCTGATAACAACATCTGCCAACGGGCAATCCATACTTGATTGGATCCATTTCAGAGATTAACCAAGTGGTGTGACGAATCATGTATTGGCGAAGACGTTTGGCTGCCCAAGCCAAAGCGCAACAAGTTTTCTCAAGCATAGTGTACCGAGTCTCGCAGTCGGTGAATTTCTTGCTCAAATAGTAGATGGCAGACTCTTTTCTTTTGGTTTCGCCTTGTTGGCCAAGTACACAACCCATTGAGTCTTCCAAGACTATTAAATAGATGATCAGCGGTCTTCCTTCCACTGGAGGTGATAGAATCGGTGGGTTCGACAGGTATTCCTTGATACTGTTGAAGGCGGTTTGGCAGTCTTCTGTCCAAACGCAGACCTGATTCTTCTTGAGTAATTTGAAAATTGGCGCACATGTCGCGGTCATGAGGAATATGAATCTGGAAATATAGTTCAAACGTCCCAGGAATCCCCTGACTTGTTTTCAGTCTTTGGAGAACACATTTCTTGAATGGCCTTGACCTTGTTAGGATCAACCTCAATTCCTTTCTAGTTGACGTTGAACCCTAAGAGTTTCCCTGAACGGACACCGAAGGTGCACTTATTGGGATTCAAGCGGAGTTTGTACTTTCGTAAATGCTCAAATAGTTTTGACAGGTGTGTCACATGCTCCTCCTCTATTTTAGATTTTGCAATCATATCATCGACATACACTTCGATTCTTCATGTATCATGTCATGAAACAGAGTAGTCATGGCCCTCTAATAGGTTGCCCTGACGTTCTTTAAACCGAATGACATTACCTTGTAACGGAAGGTACCCCAGGGGGTAATGAACGAAGTTTTCTCCATGTCTTTCGGCGCCATTTTGATCTGGTTATAGCTCGAGAATCCATCCATGAATGAGAAAGCTTTGAACTTTGTTGTACTGTCTACCAGCATGTCAATGTGTGGTAAAGGAAAGTTATCCTTTGGGCTAGCCTTGTTTAGATCTCTGTAATCCACACACATTCTGACCTTTCCGTCCTTTTTTGGAACTGGTACGATGTTGGCTAACCATTGAGGATATTCTGACGTAGAGAGTAAACCCCCGTCAATTTGTTTCTGTACCTCCTATTTGATTTTGTCAGCCATGTCTGGATGAGTCCGTCTCAATTTTTGTTTTACCGGCGGACATTATGATCTCAACGGTAGATGGTGTTCCACGATGCTGGTATCCAACCCTGGCATGTCCTGATATGACCAAGCAAACACATCGGGAAATTCTCTGAGAAGCTTTGTCAAACTCTTTTTGACAGTTGGACTGAGTAGTGCCCCAATCTCTTTTCTCTATTTTTCTGAACCCACGTTGGTCATTTCCAACGGCTCTTTGTGAGGTTCAATGGACCTTTCCTCTTGTCTGAGTAGTCGGGAGATCTCTTCTGGAATTTTGTTGTCAACTTCTTCTTCAGCCCCAAATACCGGGAACTCAAAGTCGGGAGAAGGCATCGGATCGTATGTTTCAACGGGGTTTAAAACAAGCAATATGCATGACGTTATGATTTGTGTTTAGAAGAGATAGAGAGAAATGCAAGAGTGTGTGCAGTGTATTTCTTTTACTGCTTGTTTTTATTATTGAGCTTTTTTTTTTAGTATTAACATTTTCTGAAAAACGAAAAGAGAAAACAACAATTAATGCAGAAATTACAGAACGACGTTATTTTATTAATGAACAAGTCGATTCTTGAAACTACAGCCCTATAAAACAAAACTCTGTCACTTTGGGAAAAATGAAGAGGGATATTTACAGAAAGTGAGCCCTATCAAAACATTCGTTTCACCTTGGCAGGGTGAAAGGTTAAAGACGACAATTACTTTGACTTATGAACAATCTTCGGAACATCGACAACAACCCATTGGCGGCGAACTCCTCAGTGAATCACAGAGTCTGGTACCTTCCTAGATTTGTCTTTAGAAATGACGCTAATTTCTGGCGGAGTAGGATCAATGGAATCTTTCTCCCAGGCAGAGTTGTCTTAGGAGGATTCCTCTGTTGTATTTTGCATAGTATTTGTTCTCTCAGCTGTATCTCCCTATCCAGTTGGCTGGATGTCTTCGAGTTTGAAGCGAGAGCTTTTGGGTAATGCTGTACAAACCCGGGAGAAAGGAAAGAATGAGGTCTCGCGAACCAAAGAGAAAGGGTAAGGGAGTCGGTTACGTGAAGGGAAGGTTATCGCACCCCTTCACGTCCATCGTACTCGACGGGATCCATGCTTGAAGTACTGCTCAAAGGGTGATAGAAAAGACGTTGGAAAAGGAACTGAGAGAATGAGAAACAAATGTAGGGAAAATAAAAGAAGTGCTCGAATGTGCCCTACCCCACTGCCTACGTATCTCATCGGGAACATGAGAATCAGAGCGACGTAGTTCCCCTGACAAGGGAAATATGTTTGTGTTTTTTAGGGAACGGCTAATGTTCTAGCTCAGGTGGTGCAGGCTCGCTGAATCGAGTGCATTACCATATTGCAAGAGAACGAGGAGAAGCACGTTCATACGTTGAGAGTGAGTGAGATGAGAAGAGAATTCCCGAAGGAAAGACGTTTTTTGCTTGTTTGAAGTGGTTTAGAATCTTTTATTTTAAGTGTTTTGCATTGGAGAGTGTACCTAAGTCTTTTTCAATGGAATGTGCATCTCATACATCATTCCAAAATGAAATTATGATGAAGTACACTAAGTATGAAGAAGATCCTCAAACTCACTTCCAAGGTTAAAGGCTTAAGTACACTAGCCTATTCCCTTTATTAAATGTTTTTTTGTTGTTTTTAAATGAAGAAGTATTTTTTATTTTTGTTTGTGAAATCACTTCATGCTAAAGACTTGTACACCATGCTAGAAAACCTACAACACATTCCAAGATGGAATGTATGCAAGCACCCCCTCCCCCCCCCCCCCCCCCCCCCAATGGAATAAGGCTCATGACACATGAAGATGTTTAAACCTTTATTAGGTGTTTTAAAGTTGTTTTGAGATGAGAGAAAAGAGACTCAAAAGAAACAAAAGTAAAGACTAAAGGGGACTAAGACTCAAACCCTAATGTTGTCATGCTTGGATGTTCCTAATGGTTAAGTGTGGTTTAGAAGCCTAAGTCTAAAAGAAAAGAGAATAAGAACAAGTTCTAACTTACTTCAAAGATTGAAGTTAAGTTAAGAACTCAAAGGGATGAAAGAAATGAAATGTCAAAGAAGCATAATATGCTTATCACAATCACACATTGAAAGCTTTAAAAGATTAGAAAAGAGGTTCTATGTGGATGCACTCCCACACACTTGACTTACCATTAGCCCCTGAAAATGTTAGCAAAACAACTTACAAGTAAAGAAGTAAGGAGAGAAGAATACGTAAGGATCAAACAAGTTAGGAACTAAGGAAGAAGGATCCTAAAAGTGTGAAGAAATTTCTACACAAAACAACATATCATGCTATCCAAATAAGAACATAAAATGGAATGAAACAATGAAAACAGCAACAATTACAGCTCATAAGTGCAATGCAGCAGTAAAATCTATCATCATGTACCAAACAACAATTAACAGCACATGTTCAGCCTACAAAATGGGTGTAAAAAGCAAATAGCAGCACATACAACAGCATATATGTGTATGGACAGCAATGAAATATCAGGGGCAGCATGAACTCACAAATGACTCATTCATAAAAGAACAAACATGCTTCAAGCCTTGCACATTATTCAATCAAACATGATCACAATCACACCATAAATCATGGTAAACAATTCTTGGAATCGCCATGGAATAATGCACATTGTAAGAGAATACACAATATTAAGCATGTAAACAAATTAAAACAAATGTGCACCTATTAAAATAGAAAGCAAATGAACATGCACATAACAATTCCAGTAACACAATTACATCAATTAATCAACAACGCAAACATAAACATTCATCGATTAACAATAAAAAACCGCGTGTCGAAAAATCATGCTCATGCAATAGTGTGAAGTGAAACAGCTCAAGAATAGTCCACGAATCATCAACGTATCAATCCATGAAGTTTAGACATGCAAGAGATCTCAAACAAGCAAGAAAATGCAAGACAAACATCATCTACTTCAGTGGTAATCGATTACTCACATAGGGTAATCGTTTACTCAGTTGAAAATTGGCTAAAAACGTGAAAATAAGGCAGAGTAATCGATTACCCTGTTAGAGTAATCGATTACCATTGAAATAGAGGCAGAAATTCAACTTTGAAAATCACTTTTCAGCAGTAAATAACTTATCCAAACATCCAAATGATCATGTAAACAATCATGCACGAAAATTGAATTCAATCACAGCAATCAAGCTTCAATTAGATCCAACAATCATCAACGTCAAGAATCAAATTCAAGCGCCAAGGATCCAAATCAAAAATCACCAAAGATTTACATCGAATAAGTTGCAAATAAGCTAAATCTAGTATAGATTTGAGGAAAACCAACCTACAAAGCGGAGATTTGCTTTGGTAATTGTTGCAAAGTGATCTTGGTGCAGAAAATTAAAGAAAACCAGAGATTCCTCGATTAGTAGCCGAAACGCGTCCGAGATCGAACTTGCACCACAATAAATGGTGTGAAACCCTTGGATTGAAGTAGAATAATCTGAACTTCCAGAAATCCAACCAAAGAAAGCCAAATGATGGAGTTTGAGCTCAAGAATTAATCACTTTTCAATGTGAAAAGTGATTATCCTTCATGAAATAAGAGCTTTTTGTGAGGGTTTGGAAGAGAGGATTGAGAGTGCAATGTGTGAAATTTGGTGAAAAATGGTGAATCCTCTAAAAATGAGTGAAGGATTTCTTATATAGACTTTAGGTTTGGAGTGTGGGAGGTTTGGGATTAGCTTTGGACTTAGCTTTGGGTTTGGAGCTAGGGTCGGAGTTAGTTAGACTCAACTCACCGAGTCAAGGTAGTTAACTCGGTTAGTTAGGATCAACTCGGTAATAAACCCAAGGTAAATTTCAACATCCAAAGGTGGAGATGCTTAGAAAACAAGGAACCACAACTGGTGTATGGGTGTGTGACTTGGGCTGCAAGCAAGGCCTTGGTGCCTATGGAATTTCAGTGTGAGACCACCATGTTTAAGCCCTCATACGATCTCCATAACTTGTTCAAATGAGAAAATGTCCAACATCAAAGTTAAAGAGGACATGGAGATGAACAACTTTGATGTTCAACGATTTTTCATTTGAAGCCTTGTTGATGGAGAGAATTAGTTTGACATTTGGCATGCCACCTGTTTGATGAAATTATGGCCTGGAGGCCTGAACTTGCCTTGCCATGACTTGGAACTTGCCTTGATTTTGCCAAACATTGATTGATCATAACTCCCTCAATTTTGATCCAATGGAAGAGTTCTTGGTATGGATTTGAAGCTTGGAATGTGATCTTTGATTGGCTCAACTTGGGCCTGCAGTTTGAAGCTTTTATCTTGAAGAAAGAATGCCTTGAAGTAGAGTGCAAAATGGTCCAAACTTGCCATTTTTAGAAACCCTAAGTTTCTATTTTGGGCAGTTTTGTGATTTCTTGATTTTTGATGATTACTCCATCATTTCTTGATCAAATCTTGTCCAATGAACATACGTGACTTGAATTTCATGAATTTGACCTTAAAAGTCAGGAGTTGACTTTTTCCTTTGCACAATTGACTTTTCCCCAAATTTCTTGATTCTCAAGCAACTGACCAATTGAACCTCTTCTGAAATGAACCAATGAGCAATCTTCCATCCTTAGATATTTGATATCATATAGAAAATATAGAGATCAAGTTTGAACCAAAATTTCATCAGGAGACTGCTTGAATCAAAACCCTAATTTGGACTGCTTTTACTGCTTGTTTTTATTATTGAGCTATTTTTTTTAGGATTACTAATTTCTGAAAAACGAAAAGAGAAAACAACAATTAATGCGGAAATTATAGAACGATGTTATTTTATTAATGAACAAGTTGATTCTTGAAACTACAGCCCTATAAAACAAAACTTTGTCGCTTTGGGCAAAACGAAGAGGGATATTTACGGAAAGTGAGCCCTATCAAAACATCCGTTTCACCTTGGCAGGGTGAAAGGTTAAAGACGACAATTACTTTGACTTATGAACAATCTTCGGAATATCGACAGCAACCCATTGGCGGCGAACTCCTCAGTGAATCACAAAGTCTGGTACCTTCCTTGATTTGTCTTTAGAAATGACGCTGATTTTTGGCAGAGCAGGATCATTGGAATCTGTCTCCCAGGAAGAGTTGTCGTAGGAGGATTCCTCTGTTGTATTTTGCATATTATTTGTTCTCTCAGCTGTATCTCCCCATCCAGTTGGCTGGATGTCTTCGAGTTTGAAGCGAGAGCTTTTGGGAGCGGTGTACTTGACCGTGTGTCGCTCCCGGGATTTTCATCCAGGTACAAACGCGAAAGTCACGCGGAAGAAGGAAAGAAGAGTCGCCAGCCAGGCATTTTTATCCCAAAGAAAGGGAAGGGTAATGCTGTACAAACCCGGGAGAAAGTAAAGAACAAGGTATCGCGAACCAAAGAGAAAGGGTAAGGGAGTCGGTTACGTGAAGGGAAGGTTATCGCACCCCTTCACGTCCGTCGTACTCGACTGGATCCATGCTTGAAGTACTGCTCAAAGGGTGATAGAAAAGATGCTGGAAAAGGAACAGAGAGAACGAGAAACAAATGTAGGGAAAATAAAAGAAGTGCTCGAATGAGCCCTACCCCACTGCATACGTATCTCATCGGGAACATGAGAATCAGAGCGACGTAGTTCCCCTGACAAGGGAAATCTGTTTGTGTTTTTCAGGGAACGGCTAATGTTCTAGCTCAGGTGGTGCAGGCTCGCTGAATCGAGTGCGTTACCGTATTGCAAGAGAAGGAGGAGAAGCACGTTCATACGTTGAGAGTGAGTGAGATGAGAAGAGAATTCCCGAAGGAAAGACGTTTTTTGCTTGTTTGAAGTGTTTTAGAAGTCTTTTATTTAAAGTGTTTTGCATAGGAGAGTGTACCTAAGTCTTTTTTAATGAAATGTGAATCTAATACATCATTCCAAAATGAAATTATGATGAAGTACACTAAGTATGAAGAAGATCCTCAAACTTACTTCCAAGGTTAAAGGCTTAAGTACACTAGCCTATTCCCTTTATTAAATGTTTTTTTGTTGTTTTTAAATGAAGAAGTATTTCTGATTTTTGTTTGTGAAATCACTTCATGCTAAAGACTTGTACATCATGCTAGAAAACCTAAAACACATTCCAAGATGGAATGTATGCAAGCCCCCCCCCCCCCCCCCCCCCATGGAATAAGGCTCATGACACATGAAGATGTTTCAACCTTTATTAGGTGTTTTAAAGTTGTTTTGAGATGAGAGAAGAGAGACTCAAAAGAAACAAAGGTAAAGACTAAAGGGGACTAAGACTCAAACCCTAATGTTGTCATGCTTGGATGTTCCTAATGGTTAAGTGTGGTTTAGAATCCTAAGTCTAAAAGAAAAGAGAAGAAGAACAAGTTCTAACTTACTTCAAAGATTGAAGTTAAGTTAAGAACTCAAAGGGATGAAAGAAATGAAATGTCATAGAAGCATAATATGCTTATCACAATCACACATTGAAAGCTTTAAAAGATAAGAAAAAAGGTTGTATGTAGGTGCACACCCACACACTTGACTTACCATTAGCCCCTGAAAATGTTAGCAAAACAACTTACAGGTAAAGAAGTAAGGAGAGAAGAATAAGTAAGGATCAAACAAGTTAGGAACTAAGGAAGAAGGATCCTAAAAGTGTGAAGAAAATTCTACACAAAACAACATATCATGCTATCCAAATAAGAACATAAAATGGAATGAAACAATAAAAACAACAACAATTACAGCTCATAAGTGCAATGCAGCAGTAAAATCTATCATCATGTACCAAACAACAATTAACAGCACATGTTCAACCTACAAAATGGGTGTAAAAAGCAAATAGCAGCACATACAACAACATATATGTGTATGGACAGCAATGAAAAATTAGGGGCAGCATGCACTCACAAATGATTCATTCATAAAAGAACAAACATGCTTCAAGCCTTGCACATTATTCAATCAAACATGATCACAATCACACCATAAATCATGGTAAACAATTCTTGGAATCGCCATGGAATAATGCACATTGTAAGAGAATACACATTATTAAGCATGTGATCAAATTAAAACAAATGTGCACCTATTGAAATAGAAAGCAAATGAACATGCACATAACAATTCCAGTAACACAAGCATCAATTAACAATTAACAAGCTTAATATGTGTGCATTATGTGATCATTACATCAATTAATCAACAACGCAAACATAACCATTCATCGATTAACAATCAAAAACCGCGTGTCAAAAAATCATGTTCATGCAATAGTGTGAAGTGAAACAGCTCAAGAATAGTCCATGAATCATCAACGTATCAACCCATGAAGTTTCGACATGCAAGAGATCTCAAACAAGCAAGAAAATGCAAGACAAACACAATCTACTTCAGTGGTAATCGATTACTCACATAGGGTAATCGATTACTCAGTTGAAAATTGGCTAAAAACGTGAAAATAAGGCAGAGTAATCGATTACCCTGTTAGAGTAATCGATTACCACTGAAACAGAGGCAGAAATTCAACTTTGAAAAGCACTTTTCAGCAGTAAATCACTTATCCAAACATCCAAATGATCATGTAAACAATCATGCGCGAAAATTGAATTCAATCACAGCAATCAACCATCAATTAGATCCAACAATCATCAACGTCAAGAATCAAATTCAAGCGCCAAGGATCCAAATCAAAAATCACCAAAGATCTACATCGAATAAGTTGCAAATAAGCTAAATCTAGTATAGATTTGAGGAAAACCAACCTACAAAGCGGATATTTGCTTTGGTAGTTATTGCAAAGTGATCTTGGTGCAGAAAATTAAAGAAAACCAGAGATTCCTCGATTAGTAGCCGAAACGCGTCCGAGATCGAACTTGCACCACAATAAATGGTGTGAAACCCTTGGATTGAAGTAGAATAATCTGAACTTCCAGAAATCCAACCAAAGAAATCCAAATGATGGAGTTTGAGCTCAAGAATTAATCACTTTTCAATGTGAAAAGTGATTATCCTTCAAGAAATAAGAGCTTTTTGTGAGGGTTTGGAAGAGAGAATTGAGAGTGCAATGTGTGAAATTTGGTGAAAATGGTGAATCCTCTAAAAATGAGTGAAGGATTTCTTATATAGACTTTAGGTTTGGAGTGTGGGAGGTTTGGGATTAGCTTTGGACTTAGCTTTGGGTTTAGAGCTAGGGTCGGAGTTAGTTAGACTCAACTCACCGAGTCAAGGTAGTTAACTCGGTTAGTTAGGATCAACTCGATAATAATCCCAAGGTGAATTTCAACATCCAAAGGTGGAGATGCTTGGAAAACAAGGAACCACAACTGGTGTATGGGTGTGTGACTTGGGCTGCAAGCAAGGCCTTGGTGCCTATGGAATTTCAGTGTGAGACCACCATGTTTGAGCCCTCATACGATCTCCATAACTTGTTCGAATGAGAAAATGCCCAACATCAAAGTTAAAGAGGACATGGAGATGAACAACTTTGATGTTCAACAATTTTTCATTTGAAGCCTTATTGATGGAGAGAATTAGCTTGACATTTGGCACGCCACCTGTTTGATGAAATTATGGCCTGGAGGCCTGAACTTGCCTTGCCATGACTTGGAACTTGCCTTGATTTTGCCAAACTTTGATTGATCATAACTCCCTCAATTTTGATCCAATGGAAGAGTTATTGCTATGGATTTGAAGCTTGGAATGTGATCTTTGATTGGCTCAACTTGGGCCAGCAGTTTGAAGCTTTTATCTTGAAGAAAGAATGCCTTGAAGTAGAGTGCAAAATGGTCCAAACTTGCCATTTTTAGAAACCCTAAGTTTCTATTTTGGGCAGTTTTGTGATTTCTTGATTTTTTATGATTCCTCCATCATTTCTTGATCAAATCTTGTCCAATGAACATATGTGACTTGAATTTCATGAATTTGACCTTAAAAGTCAGGAGTTGACTTTTTCCTTTGCACAGTTGACTTTTCCCAAAATTTCTTGATTCTCAAGCAACTGACCAATTGAACCTCTTCTGAAATGAACCAATGAGCAATCTTCCATCCTTAGATATTTGATATCATATAGAAAATATAGAGATCAAGTTTGAACCAAAATTTCATCAGGAGACTGCTTGAATCAAAACACTAATTTGGACTGCTTTTAACAGGAGATGATGAACTGTCCAACTTCTTGATGAATTCCCATCTTCCAATGACTTGTGGGATCAAATGGGATGTCATATGATATAAGAGACCCTTGAGGCTTGTTTAAAGACCCTTTGCTCTTGCTCTCCTACTTTGGATACTCAATAACTGAAAGGCAACTGATCATATGCCCTATGATGAACCAATGCTGAATGTTTTATTTTTCTATGACTTGAATGCAATGCTATGAAAGTACATGCTAAATGATATGAAAAATGAGAGGGCAAATTTTGGGGTATGACACCATGAAGTCAAATTTTCCACTTGAATGTCCTAAGGTGTCCCACACTTCTTTGGAACTGGAGGAGTCATCTCCCTCGATGATGTTGACCTCGAGAAAAGCATAGTTGATGAATTCTAGTCCGGCAAGCTTTGCCAATTCATCGTCGTACGAGATATTTTCTGAATGACTTGAGTATTGATCCATGACATGGTGGGGACGCAGGTATTCTTTTCAATGATGCTCAGCTGATTTTCATTGTTCGACTAATTGTCTTGCCCCAAGTCTCCAGAATACGTCTGCCAGATAGGCAAGCCATCCATTGGGCCATAATAGTCGTGGTCAAAGTTGTATTTCATCGGAGTGTCTTCCTCTAATGAATTTGGTGGAGCCCGACGTCCTTCAGGATCACAATCTCCATATATCATTTCGACATCTGACCTCGGTATAAATCTCAGACTCTGTGCGGGATAGCGAAAGGGAGTCTGTGTTTCGCCCTGAGATGTATAACCGTCCTCGTTGAGATAGGACTTCCATTCTTCCTCCGTATCGGAGGAATCATCTTTATTGATGGTATGCACGTCTTGAGTCACTGGATGAAGGAAACCTCCACTGTGGAAGAAGTCCTGAATGGGACGAAGACTTTCATTGTTAACAGTTGTCTGGGTGCAGGTTGCAGAAAAACCAAGACCCTTCTTTGTTTTGTTATCAGTAGGAATGACAAGCTGTCCCCATCCTTTTGCATTGTTATTTTTGATCACTTCGAGAGCATCTCTGTATGAGGAAATCGAGGTTCCTTTCTCTGATTGATTCTCATTGCTCACCGAAAGTGCTTGAAACTGGGTTCCAACAACCTCCTCGGGTTCTACACAAGTAGATAATGACAAGTTGCTCACCAGCAAGGCTTGTTCTCCACAAACCGAAACAAGTTGGTCGTTCAGGATGAACTTTAGCTTTTGGTGGAGGGTCGAAGTGACCGCCCCAGCCTGATGTATCCAAGGTCTTCCTAATAAACAACTGTATGTTGCTCGGATGTCCATGACCTAGAAAGTGACTTGGAAAGTATGAGGATCAATAGTTATGGGAAGGTCAACTTTTCCGATAACCGTTTTTCTGGATCCATCAAATTCTTTGACGATGACCTCGCTAGTTCTCATCGGAGGTCCTTTGAATGATAATTGCATCAAAGTGGACTTCAGCATAACATTCAGGGATGACCCTGTGTCTACCAGTACGCTGGCTAAAGCATCGTCCTGGCAGTTGACTGTAATGTTGAGCGCCATGTTATGACGACGGCCTTCTTCTGGTAATTCCTCATCACTAAATCCCAAGTTATTACAGGAAGTGATGTTAGAGACAATGCTATCGAACTGTCTGATTGTTACATCCTGTTCCACAAAGGCTTGCTCCAAGACTTTCTGTAGAGCCTCCCTGTGCGCTTCTGAACTAAGTAACAGTAATAATACCGAGATCTTTGAAGGAGTTTGTAACAGCTGATCAATAATGTTGTATTCACTCCTTTGGATGAGCTTTAGCATCTCATCATCATTTTTTGAAAGGTCGAGATTACTGGATTGACCGACTGGTGGATTGGGAACTTCTGTCCGAGGTTCCTTTTCTTTACTGGGTTCTCTAACTCCTCTGTTGAAGATTCTACCACTCCGTGTTACTCGACTGATGTCTGTAATATTCACGACGGAGGGTAACGGAATTTCCTTTCCATTCTCAATTGTTGTTGCACCGTATTTGTAAGGGATAACCTCAGTTGATTCATACGGTAGCGGTCCTGGTAGATAGATGACTATTGGAGCCTTCTGATTTTTCTGACCATCGTAAGTAATTTCGATCCGTTCCCAGTTGGGAACTCTCGATTCGTCAAGTAGATGGATAATGGTACAAACATCCCTAGTCCTCTGATGATCAGAGATTACGACAACGTCCTCGATTTGATCAACGAAGTAGTTGACTGATCCAGAACTTGACCATGGTTGAATCTCTTTGCGGTCCAACTGACCTTGAAGGGCTGCTCGCACGAGGTAGCATCCTTGATTATCCACTTAGAAAACTCCACACCGCTCATAGTTTTGTAGTGGTACCTGGCCACGTCTGCTTTGAATACAGTGTAACCTTACTAGATCTGTTTCCATCGGCCGAACATCCTGACTTTGATATCTAGTAGGATTCCCGTTAGTGATACTAATTTGTTGTGTGTCTTCATCCATATAGATTGGAAGCCACCAGTGGTTTAACAAGTGCTGAAGTGTTTCTTGGACAAGGGCACAGCCCTGATCGTCTTTGAAACCCGGCTTAGAGCCCTGATAATCATGTGATACCAGGAACCCAAGCTGGACCTGTTTAGCATGTAACTCCACCAGGCTGGTATTCATCAAGCGAATATAGAAGATTTGAATCATGTTGATTTGATAATGATTCCTATCATGGTAGTCTTGGATCCATCCAAGATCCATCTGACGCTGGAGGGCCTCCTGTATGAAAGAGCGTCCTTGTTTGTTTACCGAGCAAGTCAGGCAGGAATTATAATCGTGACGCGACAGATTATGATACTGGCTTTGCCTTGAGTGCATTTCCACCAGGTTGACATTCATCGCACGGATATCGTGGTTTTGAATGATGTTGGAATTCGTATAAACCATGTTAACTCCACGAACTCGGTGCTCTTGGATCCATCCGAGATCCATCTGTTCCTGTAGAGTTGATTGCACCACAGAACATCCTTGATTTCTTTTAGAGAAGATATCACACTGGTGATAATTATGAGGTGGCACATGGCCATATCCATTCTGTCTACAATGCATCTTGACCAAGTAGGCCTTCAATAAGAGTACATCGTGAGTTTGATAGTTGTTGTTAGACTCTCCCTCTATCAAATTGACTGTAGCCTTCTCGTGTTGAGGCAGCGGGTTCGTGAGGACATTCGGATTCGTATCTTTGAAAGATAAGACCCCGCTCCTAACAAGCTTTTGCATGTCGAATTTGAAACTGAGATAACTTTCTATGTTATGCCCTGGTCCTCCTTGATGGTAAGGGCAAGTCTGATCCACCTTAAACCAAAAAGGCGGATTTTCCGGCACTGTAAGAGGAGACTTAGTCTGGACATGCCCCTTGGCTAATAGTAATGGAAATAGTTCTGCGTACGATACGGGTATAGGATCAAATCCTGGTGGCCGCGTTGTACGGTTGTTGTTGTATTAAGGACGAGCCTGCTAAAGAGGCTGTTGTGTCCTTTGTTCAAATTGCTGTTGATTCGGTTGGCTCTGCGCAACCTGAGGCTGATACGTAGGAACAGGCGCATGATTAATAGCAGGAGTTACAACTGTTACTCGTTGGTATCGTCGCCTTTCCTTTCCGATAGAGATATTCCCGATATCTTGCTCTTTTTTCTTAGGGAGAGCACTACCATATTTTTTAGTACCGCTTGTTGACCTAGTGTCTTTGACTAGACGTCCTTCTCGAACGGCTTCCTCGAGACGCACTCCCATACCGACCATTTCGGTGAAGTCTTTGGGCGCACTGACAACCATTTTGTCATAGTAAAATGAGCTCAAGGTCTTTAAGAAAATCTTTGTCATCTCTTTTTCCTCAAGAGGTGGACAAATTTAAGCGGCAATTTCACGCCATCTCTGAGAGTATTCCTTAAAGGTTTCCTTGTCCTTTTGCGACATTGATCTGAGTTGATCTCTGTCTAGTGCCATGTCCAAATTGTATTTATATTGTTGGACGAAGGCAGTGCCAAGATCTCTGAACGTGCTAATCGTAGTGCGGTTTAAACCCATGTACCATTTTAATGCGGCACCGGTTAAACTATCTTGAAAGTAGTGAATCAGTAGATCCTGGTTCTCTGTCTGAGCTGACATTCGCCGAGCATACATTACCAGATGACTCTGAGGGCAAGGATTACCCTTGTATTTTTCAAAGTTGGGCACCTGAAATTTGTGCGGGACTTTCACATTGGGGACCAAACAAAGGTCAGCGGCGTCTTTCCTAAATAAATCCTGACCGCGACTAGCTTGCAGTTCCTTCTGCATTTCCAGGAACTGCTCCTGGAATTCATTTATTCTATCAAACATACTTTCCTTTCTACCAGAAGGTACCTGTGGAATCTGTCTTTTCGGGACAGTGTGCACCACAGGGGGTGGTACCATTACTACGGCAGTGAATCTTGGCGTTTCCCGAAGTTTGTAACCTTCAGGAGTCCTCATTATGCCTCTGGTATCCTCGCTTTCCCAAAGTTTGTAACCTTCAGGCCCAGCGGCTTCTGCTATGATTCCCTAATCTTCAGTGATCGGCGGAATATATCCTTTTGGGATATAGTTAACAGGCATGCCCCAAGGACGATCTTTCGGCATTTGATACCTAAGATCATACTTCTCCACTATGGGCGTTGAGGTGATCTCTGAGATCACAGTTCTTTGTAGTTGAGCTTCTACCATGGCTTGCATGTCGTTACAAAGCTTTCTTATATCCTCTCTCAGAGCGTCGATCTCTTCTTTCAATTCTCTGTTCTCTTCCTCGGGATCATCCATCTTTTTCTGACGATTGGCCCGAGTATTGTTCGAATGAGACAGTTTGACTCTAGAACCGAGACACAAACGTGAGATTCGTAGGTAAGAAGAATACGTGACGTGAGAATGATGAATGCAATAATTATATTAATTGTTTTTTTTTGTTTAATCAAAATAAACTTCGACAATTAGATTACAAATATCAAACAGTGGGGACACCCCCGTTTTATTGAATTCAAAGGATTGCGGAAATGGAAATACAGTAAATTACAAGGTGCGGAAACAGAAACCTAAGCTAATGGGTCCCGAGTCCTCTCTAAGGAGAACTCGGGTGCTGATTCTGGTACTTTCCTTTACTTGGACCGGGGCTCTTGGGCCGTTGTCGGGTTGTCATTCCTTTGCCAAGTGAAAGGAGCGAGCAAATTCCTTTGGTCATCCTGATTTTCTACAGCATGTTGCTCTGAAATCTCAATTAGAGCATCCTTATCTTTCAGCAGTTGCTGTATTTTGGTACATTCTATATTGAGAATGCAGTACTTGTTCTTCCAAGACCTCCTCTCCTGTTGAACTTTGTTGAGAGTAACCTGAAGTTTTTCCGTTTCAGTCATGAAGTACATGACAGATTCCCTTGGCGAAAGAATTCCGTGATGAGGATAAGGCATCTTTAGCTTGAGAGCTCTAGTTTGTACCCAATGGAGATACGGCTCCACTGAGACACAGTCCGGTTTTCCTAGAGACTCCCATCCTTTCTTATGAACCTGTTTCCAACCGTGCACTATTTCCATCTTTAGTGCCCTGTTATTTTCTCTTTCCTTGAAGAAAAGACCTTCCAGATGAGCATTACGTGGGACATGCCTCATCAGGTATCCAAATTGACGACGAACTAAAACTGGATGGTAATTGATTCCTCCCTGAGTTCCTATGAGGGGTACGTTGGGGAAGTTTCCACAATGGTCAATGATCCTGATCCCGTCATAAATCCTATTGTACCAATATATATCAGAGTTGGTAAGAGACATGATTTTCTGCGACCAACATAAGGCACTCTTATGATCCCAAAAAGCGGCAGACTTAGGCAAATAGGAGATAAACCATTTATATAGCAGGGGTACACAGCACGTGATCATTCCTCCGTTGTATAAATTCCTTAAGTGTACAGAATGATACGCATCTGCGAGCAAGGTTGGTACGGCGTTTCCAATGAGAAAAACCTTAAGGGCGTTGATATCTACAAAGTTATCGATGTTGGGAAACAAAAATAACCCGTAGGTGAGCAAAACAAAGATGCTTTCAAAAGCAATCATGTTTCCTATACTAGCAAAGTACATAGCCTTCTTTACGAGAAACTTGGCTGGTAAACCTGGGATTCCTCCCTTTGTGGTAATGTGAGTCTTGACTTCTGACTTATTCAAATAGATTGCTCTTGCAATGATCTGATCCTTTGGAATTTCTTCCAGTCCAGAAAAGGGAGCTTGATTAGTAATGGGTAGATCAATCAGATGAGAATACTCCTCCTACGTTGATGCAAGCTGGTAATCTGGGAATGTGAAACAGTGATAGACCGGATCGTAAAACTGAACGAGTGCCTCCAGGATTCCTTCAATTACATGGACCCTTAACAGAGGTAGCAGACCTCCGTACTTGGCTCTGAAAGCGTTAGGGTTAGTGATCATCCTTGCTAATCCTCTCAAATCCTCTAGTTTTGGAACCTTGAAGGTATACTTGTGAGTTTTTCTTCTACCGAAATCCATGAGCGCAATCCTTTTCTCTCTGACATTTGCAATCATTGTCTTAGTTTAATTTGAAAAAGAGAGACTAGAAGAGAAAATTTTTCTTTGCTTAATGTTTTTTTTTAATGAATGCATGAATGCAGTGCACAAAAACATAGAAAAAACATGGGGTCAAAGGGTCAGTGTCATGAAGTCAAGGCTCTACCCATCCCAAAGGTTTATACTAGTGATTTTTGTACCTGTCTCTCAAAATCATTGATTCTTGTCGAGATAACAACAGCGGGCCGGGAACCGTGCTAGGTGATGTATTTCGAAGAATCTCAGAAGAGGGTAGTATCGCGTGACAACTATTTTCGATAACTTCCGCACTACTGAAAGAGGTTTTTCCTAGGTGTATACTCAATCTTTCCACATGCGGCATCACACGCATTCCCATTAGCAGAAAAATAAACACAGATATCAATTAGGAAAAGCAGTATATATATTTGTCCTAATGTCCTAGACTTTTTAAGAGCTATGAATCCTAAGATCCTAACAGAAAATGGCTCCCCGACGGAGTCGCCATTCTGTGGTACTTTCCCAACTTAAAGGTTTTTGACCTAAGATCCTAGTGAGGGCCGATCCTAGCAATAATTACATTCCCCGATGGAACTGTCATTCGGTGATACCTTGTGAACCCAAGGACTCATCCGAAGAGAAGGTTTCAACCAGAGAGATAAGATAGAAAGATTCCTTTATTTGGCCCCACGGCAAGCGCCATTTTTTCTGTGGAAAATGGGGACAACAAGTTCTTACCAAGTCGCTCCCACTGTGGTCGCCATTCTTCTGTAGCGCGGTTTTTGTGGTTTCGAATCACTATCGCTTTGGTACTACAGTTCGATTCATTTTTTATCCTATTGAAGCTGATGAAGGAAGGGACATAGATGTCTCCAATTAACCCTGCTTGCATACTAAGGTTAAATTGTCAAAACTGTTGGTTTACAGATGCGACTTTAGTTCGTGGGTCTCTCTCGGCTTATTTTGTTCATAACGAAATACCAGGATTGTTCATGGGGAATTTGTTGGGATACTGTGCTAGATTGGCTGGAGGTAGGGGACTTTGGGGTTTTTTGATTAGTGTGCTCGCTAAGATTCTTTTGCAATCTTATGCCTACGTATTCCCGGGATAGGGAAATCAGAGCGATCATAGTTCCTCATATTCTATGGGAGGAAATGGTGTTTTGGTGTCTTGTTCAAAGCCCAAGACATGAAGCTAAAGGTGGTTTGTATCTTGTTCAAAGCCCAAGATGTGAAGCTGAAGGGTCTATTTGTATCTTATTCGAAGCCCAAGATGTGAAGCTAAAAGGGTGTTGACTTTAGAGAGAATTTGTCATCTCTAAAGAGGTCTGTTTGACACAATTGTTGGGTGACTAACTATAAAGGATAATTACTTTAACTGGGATATGCGAATCCAACAATGCCATAATTTCCTTTATAGGGGATTTTCAACCTGAAGGAGAAGACTTTAACTCAGTTTAGAGTAATGTCATCTTTCCTTAGGAAATTCTCATGCTAAAAGAGGGACAGTGGCGTGGATGTAAATAATCCAGAGGCTTGCTGCTTACAGCAATTAGACGAGGAAAAGGAGTTGTTGATGTTTGTATACTGTGAACGAGGCACAACTTTTGATGCTAAAAGGTTGATTGAATCAAACGGGGATTTCCTTATACAAAGCCTAAGAGGAGGCTATTGACCCAACAAGAGGATGCTTTTGCGTCTCGTACGAAGCCCGAGATAAAGGCTAGAAGGGTTGACTCAGCAAGAGAGTGTTTTTACATGTGTCTTGTACGAAGCCCAAGACGGAGGCTAAAAGGGTTTGACTCAACAAGAGAGTCTTTTATACTCACCAAGAGAGTGATTTGTATCTCGTACGAAGCCTGAGATGGAGGCTAAAGGTGATCGACTCAACAAGAGAGTTTTTTTTATACTCAACAAGAGAGTGTTTTGTATCTCGTACAAAGCCCGAGATAAAGGATGAAAGAGGATTGACTCAACAAGAGAGTCTTTTATACTCCACAAGAGAGTGTTTTTGTATCTCGTACGAAGCCCAAGATGGAGGATAAAAAGGTTAGCTCCGCTGGGGAGAATCATGGTACAAAGCCCAAGAGGAGGCTAGGGTTACTGTTTTAGTTGAGTGACAGGTCCAGTATGTTGGTTAAAAGAGAAAATCAGTTCTTATATGGGTAATGTTGTACTCATAGATTTGATCTGAGGTCCGGGATTATTTCCTGTTCTTTAAGGAAACGGGGAATCCAAAGGATCTCGAGACTGCCCAAGTCTATGATGTTTTTTCCTGTTTTTGAAAGGAACTTGAGAATGTCTTCGAGACTCAAGGAGATTAGATTGTCCAAGTCTAGAGTTTTATCTTTTGTACTAGGCTTAAGAGAAAGTACGTTTGCGGTAGAAAGATCTAGACTCTTTGAAAGACATTTCTATTAAGATGACTAATTTATGTTCCTATACCTTTAAGAGGTCGTTGGGACAATTTGTACGAAGCCCAAGAGGAGGCGAGAAAAACTTTTAAGAAGCCGACGGGATAATTTGTACGAAGATCAAGAGGAGGCTTGATAACACTAAAATACATTGTATATTTGGCTCCGATTTTACATAATTTTAGTTGTTTATTTGTTATTTTCCTTTGCTATTATGGTATTTTGTTTTACTTTCAGATACATTGCCTGATTTGAGCTTACAGTAAGAAAACAAGGCAAAACAGAGCTAAACTGAAGACTTCTTGTGTAAACTGTGCACTAGCCGTTTCACTCAGCGGACGCCAAGGAGGACGCCATTGGCCTAATGACTTCACTCACACGCAAACGGTCACAAAAGACGTTTCACCATCCAAAACACACTCGGCGGACGCGGGGCAGGGGTCGGTGGACGCTGACAGTTATAAAGGGGAAACGGTCTAAAACGTTTTTGGCAGTTACACCTGAAGAATTTAGTTTCTAAAACGCTTTTTCATTATGGTTAGAGGCAGTTACAATTTTGATTTTCCTATATAAGGACTTGTATTTTCACTTTCATAGCATCCAATCTTAGTTCTTCAACATAGGCATAGAGTTCACTTTGTAAAGCAATAATCCTCCACATCGAGGGGTTGTTGCACTATAGTTGTGAGTTGGATTGGAGCAATCATAGTTAGGAGCTATTTACTTTCCGCAATTTATTTTCCAGCATCTGTACCAGATTCAGTCTCCGCTTTGGAGCAGGTTTCTTTTATAAAATATAATTTATTCTACCCGCATCGCTTTTATATTAATTTATTTTCCTGCACTGCTTTATATTCGTTTATTTTCCGTCTCTGCCATTATCTTATTATTTTATTTATCTGTGTGATTTGTGTCTCTCGAAACTGAACTTAAGCGTGACACTTGTGTTCACTCTCGCGAAATACACTCTCACACTACGTATGTCTTTACTTTAAATATGTCTTATTTTGTTAATTGATTTATTTTTATGTTCTCTATTACTATGTCTAGCTAAATCCCTTTTGCTGGGATGTGAGGATCGCCGTTCTGACGATACTCCATATGTCATCTCTTTAGAAATACTTTAGGGGCTGCTTTTGATTTTAATTAAACTCTTCTGAACTTCAATTGATCGGTCATTACGTAAATAAGACCGTGTTTTTGTTTGCGTAATGACTGTGACTAGATCGGGTAAGATCGAAAGCTGTCTGACACTTTAGAAAAGAGTTTGTTAGTTGTTAATTGGTAAATACAGCGGAAGCACTTTATTGATTAACTAGGAAAGTTTTATATTATTAGAAAGAGGTTTTAAAACTATTTTCGGACGCGTTTATAGATTTAGGATCCGGTTGGCCGAGCATATGCCGGAAACCCTTTGTTATAAAATATTTTCAATCGAAAGCACTTTTTAACTAAGTATTAGAAGTAATTACATAAAAAAGGACTTTATCACTTTAACGCAAGGAGCGACCGGTGCAGCGTGAGCGGCTGGTATAGATTAAAGGTTAGGTCTGGTTCCGATCACGCTAACGCGGCGGATCCTTTTTAATTAACTCTTTTTCAAAGAATAAAACATTGCCCCATAAGTATTACTAATTAGATGATAGGAGTATTGCTTAATTGATGTGAATTACATCCCAGTATAATATCTATCTGATTTATTTATATTTTCGTTCAGTAGAAAACTTTTACTCTGATTCATTAGCCTTAGATAAACAACGTAACGATAGTATTCGATAGATTGACATTGGTCTCTGTGGGAATGATAAATCTTTTATATTACTCTGACGCAATCCGTACACTTGCGGATAACACGCATCAAGTTTTTGGCGCCGTTGCCGGGGACCAATTACGTCAAAATTTCGTACCCTGTTGTTACACCGTCTAGACTAAGGCATCCCTTAGCCGGTAAATTCGAAGAACTCGCAGTACCGGAAACTTAGTTGATCCATTAGAAGAACCTGAACGTTACGCCCGAGCTCGTCTTTTACTCCGAAAACTTAAAAGAGCAATGGCAGACGAAGAAAACGCTAAACCTCTTAAGGATTTCGCCCTACCCTCTAACGAAGAACCACATTCTAGTATAGTTAACCCCACTATACCAGCCAATAATTTTGAATTAAAACCATCCCTGTTACAATTAGTTCAACAGAACCAGTTCGTAGGTCTTCCCACGGAAAACCCGAACCAACATCTTAAAGTCTTTATTCAACTAGCCGATACCTTAAAAGCGAATGGAGCTCCTCCTGAGGCAATACGTCTAAGACTATTTCCATTTTCTCTCAGAGATAGAGCCCGATCATGGTTAGATTCCCTTCCAGCCAACTCTATAACCACTTGCTAGATACTTTCCACCAAGTAAAACTGCTGTTCTACGAAACCAAATAACCCGATTCACCCAAAGCGAGGGAGAATCACTTTTCGATGCTTGGGAAAGATATAAGGAGCTATTAAGAGCATGTCCACATCATGGCTTAGAACAATGGCTCATAATACATACCTTTTATAATGGACTCATGTACAACACAAAGATGATCATAGACGCTGCCGCTGGTGGTGCTCTAATGAACAAACCCTACGCCGAAGCTAGCGCTCTCATTGAGGATATGGCACAAAACCATTACCAATGGGGGACCGAACAAGCACAGGTAGAGAAGAAAGAGACCAAAGGAGGTGTGTATGAAGTAAGTTGTTTTGACCATATGAACGCAAAAATGGACGCTATAACCCAAAAAGTAGAAAACCTAACTATCAACCCCACAACAACTGTAGCAGTTGTACAACCGGATGTGAAATCTATGGAACCCTGGGACATACCATGGCTGAATGCAACCTGCTAGCAGAGAGTGCCACATATCAGGTTAATTACACCCAAGGAAACCCATATTCAAACACATATAACCCTGGATGGAGGAATCACCCAAATCTTTCCTATAAGAATAATAACCCCACTCAGAATTCAACACCTCAAAGACCACCCGGTTTCCAAACTCAAAGACCTAACCAATCTGCAACATATGCTCCTCAGAAGTCAAATCTTGAGAAAAAGATGGACGAATTCATCTCAGCTCAATTACAACAGAACAAGGAGTTCATGAACCAAAACATTCACATAAATGGACTAATTACTCAGTTGGGTACTAAACTCGATTCTGTAATTACTCATACCAAAATGCTTGAAACCCAAATCTCTCAAGTAGCACAACAACAATCTACTCATGTTACACCTGGAGGGAAATTCCCTGGACAACCTCAACCTAACCCTAAAGGGCATGCTAATGCTATAGCCCTAAGGAGCGGGACCACTTACGATGGGCCTATAAACCCTAGGTTGAATAATCCAGGACCTCCCAGGAAAGAAGTTGTGACCACACCTGAGAAAGAAAACGAGGAATCAGTGGAACCTGAGAAATCTAAAGATACGGAAGTTAAGGAGAAGGAAAGAGAAGAGAATGAAAAAGTTTATGTACCACCTCCTCCTTACAAACCTCCGATTCCATACCCACAAAGACTTAAACAAACCAAATTGGATAACTAATATAAGAAATTCATAAAAGTGATTAAGAAACTCCATGTAGAGATTCCATTCACCGAAGCTATTACCCAAATACCATCTTATTCCAAATTCCTTAAAGACATTCTAACCAATAAACGAAGATTAGAAGATCCTAAACCTATAGAATGTAATTCAATTGCTGAGAATAAGCTTGCTAAGAAAGAGAAAGACCCAGGAAGTTTTTCTATACCTTGTGTTTTGGGAAACCAAGTTATAGATAAAGCACTTCTGGACTTAGGAGCAAGTGTAAGCTTAATGCCTTTAGCCGTTTGTAAAAGGTTAAACCTAGGAGAAATACAACCAACTAGGATGTCTCTCCAATTAGCCGATAGATCAGTTAAATATCCAATTGGCATTTTGGAAGACGTCCCAGTTAGACTTGGTCAACTTTATATTCCAACAGATTTTGTAGTAATGGATGTCGCTCCCGGGATTTTCATCCAAGTACAAACGCGAAAGTGGCACCGAACAGAGTCGCCAGCAATGTGTATTTATCCCAAGAGAGGGAAAGGAAACACCGCATAAACCTGAGAGAAAGGAAAAGCATGGTCTTACGACCAAGAGAACTGGGTTCGGGAGTCGGTTACGCACGGGGAAGGTATTAGCACCCCCACGCGTCCATCGTACCCGATGGGATCCACGCTTGCTGTTTCGATCAAAGGGTGTAAAGAAAGGATACTGGAAAAGGAACTGAAAGAAAGAAAGGAGAAAGAAAAGAAATAAATGTAGGGAAAATAAAAGAAGTGCTCGCATGGGCCCTACCCCACTGCCTACGTATCTCATCGGGAGCATGAGAATCAGAGCGACGTAGTTCCCCTCACTAGGGAAGATTGTTTGTGTTTTTTAAGGAACGGCTAACGTTCTAGCTCAGGTGTTGCAGGCTCGCTGGTCCGAGTGCGTTACCATCTTGCAAGAGAACAAGTAGAAGCACGTCCGTACGCTGAGAGTGAGTGAGGTGAGAAAAGAATTCCCGAAGGAAAGGCGTTATTGTTTGTTTTTGTCTTTTAAGAGTTTTTTCCAATTTTGTTTGCATATGATAGTGTATCTAAATCTTAGTCATTGGAATGTGTACATTCTCACATTCCAAGATGGAATGGGTAAGAAAGCACACTAAGAGTGAAGAAGACCCCCACACTTAGTTCCAATTGTCAAGGTTCAAGCACACTAGCATACTTGTGTTTATTAAGTGTTTTTTTGTGGATTAAGAAATGAAGAAGTGTTTTTTTTTATTATTTGTACCTTCAACAAGTATTGCATTTAAGTCCATCATACAAGATCAAATGTCTAACACATTGACCCAAGATGGGCTATATGCTACACATTCTAAGATTACAAGAGAAAACCCCTTATAATCTTTTCTTTATATGAAAGGCCTAAATGCGATAAGTGCCTACCTTTATTAGATATTTTGAATTTTCTTTGAGATGAGAAGATAGAAGACTCAAGGGAGGAGAAAAAGGTAAAATCTATATGAACTAAGACTCAGTCCTAATTGATTAGTTAAGGGGAGTGATCCTAAAGGTTGGTGAGGTTTAGAACCTAACTCTAAAAGAAGAGAGAAGAGACTCAAAGTGTAAGAGAAAACGGGAGTTAGCTGTTAGTGTGCTCGCCAAGGATAGGGATCCTCGTGCCTACGTATCCTCGTTAGGGAATGAGGAATCAGAGCATCCGTAGTTCGTGGTACTACGGGCGGACAGGAAACGGTCTCGATCGCATGGGTGCGAGAGAAAAAAGTGAAACTTACGAAGGTAACACAGATAGTCTAAAGGGGGAAACTGAACCTACAAGTCAGCATGCAATGATGGTCCTAAGGTCAGGATCAGAAGGGAAGTCTACCTAATGTTGTCATGCATGGATTGCTATCCTAATGTCTCTCCTACCTCCGACTTAATCAAAAATTAAGTGGAGCTAGGAATCCTAAGGGGATCATGTCATCAGACAAGTAAACACAGGATAAGTCAATCGCAAAATGAACTAAAAGCAAGCGAAAGAATAAACAGTGTCAGTCAGCAATAATGTCACGCAATCAAAGTAAGAAAATGGGGAGCTTTAGCCAAGGGGTCATATCAACCGAGGCAAACAAGCTAGGTGTGGGAAATAGGGGCGCTCACCCAAAGGTATCGAGAACCCTGGAGAGCAGAATAAAAAGGGGAAGATGTGAGTCAGATCACATAAGCATCAGCATCGGTCAATGCGAGCTAAAGACAAAGCGTGGGGGTTTGATTGCTAAACCCTATCTTCCACTTGACCGACTCGATAACAAGAGTGAGTTATGTTCAAAGCTTCAATCATGTAATGAGAGCTAAGAACGACTCAACTAGAATAACGGGGGTTGATTGCGAACCCTACCTTCCGTCAATTGCCTCCTTGGAGGTCTTACCAGGGGAAATGGGAATGGGATGCCTCATAGAGGTCTTCAGGCATAGTATTAAACAATCACAAACAGAGCCTCCTTTGAGGACTTCCAACATTGTCGGCCAAGTGGCACGGACTCCCAATCCTACTTCTCATGGCATAAAAAAGGAAAAATGCGGAATTAGTAAAAGAGAAGAGAAGTGATACCGAACGGATATCAATCCGTAGCAACGCAAGCAAAGTGTAAGCAAACCGGCCACTTCTATTAACCTAGTATAAACGAGCAAAAGTGTTAGAAAGTGGAATGGATCCGTGCAAGGCATGGAACTAAATGCTCTTAAAACAATAAAACAAGGCCATAAGCCATAAACAGCAGCAACAACAGCGCTCCAACACCTGCATAGCTGTAAAAACTAGCAACAAGTAAAAACAGTCTATAACAGCTACTATTTCCAAAACAGAATGGGTGTATATGCAGCCAGCCATGATATCAACAATTTTACAGCACCCTTTGTTCACAGCAGCTATGTATACAGCAGCTTCTACATTTAGCTAATCAAGTGTAAAACACTACAAAACAAACTCAAAGGTTAGTCAAAACTCAAATGGAAATTGTCAACAAGAAAGTAAGTGAACTCAATACTAAAAAGTAAAAGACACTTAGTCAAAAATCTATGCAAAACATATTAAAGACTACTAACAAAGTTATCAAATGAAACTATTAGGAAAATATTAACACTAAAACCTATGTTTAGTCAATGTTAGAACTAAATCAAACTAAACTATGTCAACATCAATTAGTTCAAAGCTCTAATTCTAAAACTAGTTAGTGGACAATTAAGGCAAGGACAATTAGTTCAATTAGTAAGCAAAAGCTAAAAACGATTATTCAAATCTTATCTAATTAGTCAAAATATAAACCTAAATCTAATTACCAAAACTAGAGTCTAAAGTCAATGTCTAAATCGAATTGAAATTTGTGTCTAAACAAAAAGTTAATTGAACAATCTAAAATTAGTTCCTAATATCCTATTCTAATAAAGGTTTGAATTTAATCTAAAAAACTAATCCTAAAGAATTAAGACTATTCTAAAATTAAAACCTAATTCTAAAACTAATATTAATACTCCAAAGAAAACTGATGCTAAAAATCTAACTCTGATCCTAAAATTAATTCGTAGTTAACATGTGATTAAGGCACGATTAATTAACATAATCATTAATCAAAAGTGACACGGTTTCAGGAGGGGGTGCGAGTTGATTGTGGGAATGTGGATAAGAATTTCATGGAGCATGATTCACCAAAGAACCCAGCCCAAAACAGTATGGAGAAGAAATGTTTTCTTAAAAACCTAAGCACTCTCAACGAACTCCCTCTTCTTCCTTCCTCCATTGTTTCAACATCAGAACCCTCCATTCAAATCGCACCGCCGGCGACCAATCTCTCAAACTCTGCTTCTCCGGTGAAAGGCCAACATCCAGCACGCTCATCCCCACTCAACCTTCCACCTTCGTCCGTTCACCACCAAAGAAAAACACCTCGTAACCCTAACTTCGCCGTGATAATCACTGACAAGAGCTACACTTCTCTCCCTATGCTCACTTCAATCCGTCTCTACCGTGAACCACAGCAGCGTAGAAGCATCCTAATCTAACGGCACTACGCGATGTCGAAACCTCTCAAATCGGTGCCAGAACTAAAGGAGTTCGAGTCTGATACACCAATTTCTACATGGCGAAATCAAGATTGGAGGCGAAGTGAATGTACCTGCGTGACGATGATGTCGACGGATGAAGTTGATGCGATGTTTCGAGTTGCTGTTGCAATTTGCGACGAACTTAACGGTAAGGTTCAACAATTCGCTTTTTCCGATCCACTCTGTTTTTTCTTACTCAGTTTGTGTATCTTGCAAGTTGATGCGATTTCGTAGAACTGGTGCTTATGGACGCTGATGACGTTGATTATCTACCTTTCGCGTGAACCGTGGTTACGATTGAATTCACGCAGGTTCTGAAGAGTTCGTGTAAACGGATGGAGGAGATTGCCGGCGCTGCGTCGTAATCGGAGTGGTGCCTCTCTTAGCTTTTGCATAATCGAATTCAGGTTATGTTCCTTCTTGTTTCAATCTTCTGCAAGTCTTCTTCTGTGAATATTCTTCAATTTCTGCTGCGATTGGTGTTGAGAATCGCTGCTGGTGCGCTATCTTTCTTATGCAAATTTGTTATTGTGCGATGCAGATTCTCGGTTGAATTACACGAGATTGAATCCAGAGAGAAAAATCGGAGAGGAAGAGTGAAGAGATTGAAACCAATTGACGAAGATGAAGTTGAAGTTATGCAGAGGATTGGTTGGAATCAGTTAGGGGATGAAGACGAACGATGAAGGTGAAGAGATCGAGAGAAGAAGATTGAAGGTGATGGATGAAGCGGTTTTCTTTTTCTGTTAGAGTTTCGGTTAGTTAGAGATTTTGATCTGTTATGGAAAAAATCTGTTAGAGAATTGCTATAGAAGTGGTTAGAGTGTTAGAGACTTTCGGTTAAGAATTTGTTAAGAGATTGGAGAAGAATTTGTTTCTGAATTTTCTGGTGTGGAATTTTCTAGTGGAAAACAGGTTTTCTTTTAGTTTCTAGTGTAATTCTGTTGGATCTCCTGCTGCGATTCTGTCATTATTTTGTATGAAAAAATTCGGTTATCACAATTTTGTACGAAGAAACTCGGTTATCACAAGTTTACCATTGTGTAACTTTTCTTTTAATCAAGTGTTGTGTATCTTTTTCATTGCTATGCAACATTTCAAGCTTGTAATCATAAATACCAAAATATTTTCAAGTTGATGAAATTCCAAAAATTGGTGCAGAAATGCTACTTGATGAAGTGCTTTGGACAGAAGTCCATTTGTGTCTTGGAAAAGAGATCCCCTTATGCCACTTTTAGAATACCGCTGAAATGAAGAAAGGAACGCACGTCACCATGCCCGTCTGGTCTTGTCTGAACTCTGTACCTGTTTTGCGGGTCCAACGCATGTCTGGCATCATTATCTTCTAAGCATGCCACCTTTTGCTTTAAGAGTGTTATTGTGTGGGTCATATGCCAAAGTAAGAATTTGATTCTAATAACTTTTAAAGTACAGCTTTCACCATATGAACTTGGGAGTCATTTAGGCTTTTTGTATATGCTTGGACTAGTGAAAGATAGGTGGAATAATTGGGCTTTGGACAGTCGGTTGGTTCAATGGAATTGGAAAAATGAATGTGGCTTATTGGACACAATTTTGAATTGGTAATGGCCTTGAAACAAAATCGAAATGTATGTGTACATGGTTTAAGAACATGGATGTTAGAATCAATTGAATTTGTAAGTGAAGGTGGATTTAAAAAAAATGGTTTTTGGATTGGATTTATTTGGAATCCGATTAGTAATTTGGACATTTGAAAATGAACATGGATTTAAGATTTGAAAGTGGATTATTTATGAAAATGGATATTATGAAATGTAGGTTGAAAATGGATAAGAAACTTGGATTTGGATTTGGAAAAGATGGGAATTTGAAAATGGGTTAAAATGGAGAAAATATGGATTAATGGCTAATGACTTCAAAAAGGATGGTTAACAATAAGGGATAATGGTTTACGATGACTTTGTATTTCAAATTCCAAATAGCTCGCGCGACTAATTATGCCATGTCCAATTCCAATCAAATTTCCAATCACATCAAACTTCTTTCCTCAATGAATTCCAAAATATCAATCAGTAAGCTCATTAGATTGTGACCTAATGCTCTTCAAATCCATTCACGCATACTTTGATCTTCATGATCTTGAATTGGCCAATATCAACCGATTTGCACAGAAGATAAGAAACCATGATCCCACGCCTTAGGAGCCCAATGCAAATAAATGAATGAGTCGTGACCTAATGAAAAATGCAGATGAATGCGAAGCGAAAGCCCAAAAAAAAGGCAGGGCAAATTTTGGGGTGCTACAATGGACATTAAGGAAGACGATGAAATCCCAATCCTTTTAGGTAGACCCTTCTTATCAACAGCTGGAGCTATAATTGATGTCAAAAAAGGAAAAATGACATTCGAGGTAGGTAATGAGAAAATAGAATTCATACTATCCCAATTCTTAAATGCACCAGCCATAGATGACTCATGTTATGTCATTGATATAATTGATGAATGTATAAGAGAATTAGATAAAGAAGATCCTGTGGAAATCATCAAACTACCTTCGATCCCCATTATGGAGGACGATGGATTTGAACGATTATCTAAACCTTACATTGATAACAGTCTTTACGAATGCTTGGCACTTACCCCAGATCATATGCCATGTCCGAAAAAACCATCAATAGAGCTTAAGGAGCTACCTAAGAATTTAAGATATGAGTTTTTAGATGAAGAACTAAATCGCCCAGTCATAGTCAGCGCCACGTTAGATGGTCCTTAAACCAATCAACTCTTAGATGTTTTAAGAAAATATCCCTCAGCACTGGGTTATAAAATTTCCGATCTCAAAGGAATAAGTCCTTCTGTGTGTATGCACCGAATTATGCTGGAGGAGGACGCTAAACCCTCCAGAGAACATCAACGAAGGATAAATCCTATAATGAGTGACGTTGTAAAAAGGGAAGTGTTAAAGTTGTTAGAGGCTGGAATAATATACCAAATATCTGATAGTAAATGGGTAAGCCCCGTACATGTGGTACCTAAGAAAGGAGGTGTCACAGTTGTACAAAACGAAAAAGGAGAAGTAATAGCCAAATGTGTAGAAAATGGATGGCGAATGTGTATCGATTACAGAAAACTCAATAAGGTAACTAGGAAAGATTACTTCCCGCTTCCATTCATTGATCAAATGCTCGAACGTTTAGCTAGGCATTCTTACTTTTGTTATTTAGACGGATACTCAGGATTTTTCCAAATACCCATTCACCCTGACGATCAGGAGAAAACAACCTTTACATGTCCCTATGGAACATTTGCTTACAGACGAATGCCATTTGGACTATGCAATGCCCCAGCCACCTTCCAATGCTGTATGATGTCAATCTTCGCAGATTTCCTTGATGAGATCATGGAAGTATTTATGGATGATTTCTCAGTATGTGGATCTAGTTTTAAAAACTATTTAACAAACCTCGAGAAAATCCTGGAAAGATGCGTAGAAGTCAACCTTGTTCTAAACTGGGAAAAATGCCATTTTATGGTGACTGAAGGCATAGTACTAGGACACATAGTGTCCGAAAGAGGCATTGAGGTTTATAAAGCTAAAATAGAAGTTATAGAAAACCTTCAACCACCCAAAACCATTAGAGAAATCCAAAGTTTTCTTGGACACGCCGGTTTCTACCAACGCTGCATTAAAGACTTCTCCAAAATAACTAAACCATTAACCAACTTACTTATGAAAGACGCCGAATTCAAATTCGATGACAAATGTCTTGAAGCCTTTAAGTACCTAAAACAAGCACTGATTTCCGCACCTATAATTCAACCACCTGATTGGAATCAACCTTTTGAAATTATGTGCGATGCTAGTGATTACGCTATAGGCGCTGTTTTGGGACAGAAGAAGGATAAGAAACTCCATGTAATTTACTATGCCAGTAGAACTTTGGATGCGGCTCAGCTTAATTATGCCACAACCGAGAAAGAACTCCTGGCAGTAGTCTTTGCAATCGACAAATTCCGATCCTATTTAGTAGGAGCAAAAATCATAGTCTACACTGATCATGCTGCGATCAGATATCTATTAAGCAAAAAGGACGCTAAGCCTAGATTACTACGCTGGATCCTTTTACTTCAAGAATTCGATTTGGAAATCCGAGACAAGAAAGGCACTGAAAATGTGGTCGCAGACCACCTCTCAAGGTTTGAATATTTAAAACCAGATCTTGTTCCTATCAATGATGATTTCACATACGATAGATTAGTAGGAGCAGTTAGAACCATCCATGATGATTGTCCTGACCCTTATTTAGAAGTAGACATTGAAAAAGCATTCGCAATGACAACTGTACCTTGGAATGCAGATTTTGTTAATTATCTAGCCGCTGATATCATACCCCCTGATCTAAATTACCAACAGAAGAAGAAGTTCTTTCATGACGTAAAACACTTCTATTGGGACGAACCCCTTCTATTCAAGAGAGGCGCAGATGGCATTTTCCGTCGCTGTGTCCCTAAAGAAGAAGTTGAAAATATAATTAAACATTATCATTCTTCACCTTATAGTGGACATCTAGGCTCGTCCAAAACATGCGCTAAAATACTTCAAGCAGGTCTTTTCTGGCCAACGTTATGGCGCGATGTTCATGCCTACATTGTAAGATGTGACAGATGCCAACGCACTGGGAACGTCTCAAGGAGAGACGAAATGCCTTTGAAAAATATTCAGGAGGTGGAAATCTTCGATGTTTGGGGTATAGATTTTATGGGACCTTTTCCATATTCGATGGGAAACAAGTATATCTTAGTAGCCGTTGATTATGTATCCAAATGGATTGAGGCCATACCTGCACCCACCAACGACACTCGTGTAGTCATTAAACTATTTAAAAACTATATTTTCCCTAGGTTTGGAGTACCTCGATTGGTTATAAGCGATGGAGGATCACATTTCATATCTAGGATATTTGAGAATCTATTAAAGAAATACGGAGTGAAACACCGAGTAGCCACACCATACCACCCACAGACTAGTGGACAAGTTGAGGTCTCAAATAGGGAAATAAAACAAATCTTAGAGAAAACCGTATCAATCTCTAGAAAAGATTGGTCTTTAAAACTACAAGAAGCCTTGTGGGCTTATAGGACCGCTTTCAAAACCCCTATAGGAACAACCCCTTATCAATTAGTCTACGGAAAATCTTGCCATTTACCCTTTGAGCTTGAACGTAAAGCTTACTGGGCCATAAAAACCCTTAATATGGATTACTTAATAGCTGGAGACAAACGAATTCTAGATATTCATAAATTAGAAGAATTACGCCGAAATGCTTATGAAAATGCCATAATATATAAAGAGAGAACCAAAGTATGGCATGACAAAAGGATTATAAAAAAAGTGTTCAACGTAGGCGATCCTGTACTTCTTTTCAACTCTAGGTTACGATTGTTTCCAAGTAAGTTATGCTCAAGATGGACTGGACCCTATGAGGTCACCAAGGTCCTGAAGTCTGGAGCATTTGAAATTGCAAATCATTCGTGTAGTCCCTTTCTAGTGAATGGACAAAGATTGAAACCCTACTACGGAGGTGACATCCCTACTTACTACTCTGGTCACACTTTGATAGACCCACCTGTAGCAACATCCACAACGTAAGTTTTTCAGTCGTCAAGCTAACGACGTTAAACAAGCGCTGCGTGGGAGGCAACCCACGATTTTCTTTTCGTTATCTTTCTTATTTATGCATAGAATTTATTTTAGAAAAAAAAGATTATTTATTTATATTATTTTTTTTTCTAACGTGATTGACTTATGCAATGTCTATGTTTACAGGTTACAGATCACATCATCTCAGACATTCCACACTAACTTTCTTTGCAGGATGCAGAGCTATGATGACATGCACATTGTGTTCAGAGATGACGAACAGAGGAAGAAATACGTAGTCCTTCCTGAGAGACAAATCCTACCCACTAGGTACCCTGACCCAAACTGTCTAACAACTTTAGGTATTGAGGCTAGTGTGAGGTACCTCTGTCACCAGCTCCAGTGGGATGAGTATTCTGAAGCTATGAATGTAACCTATAAGCATCTGACCTTAGAGTTCCTCAGTTCACTCATTTATGACCCTTATAGTGGAAAAGGTTACAACAGTGGAAGCATAAGATTCAGATTATTTGGAAATGAGTATGCCCTTAACCACAGAGATTTTGCTAGAATACTTGGTTTTCAATATAGTTCGGATTCAATCCATTTTATGCATCAAACCAATGTTATGCAAGATGAGCTTGAGCAATTCTGGAGCAAAATCACCGGTGGAGGAGGACCTGATCCTTCCACCCAATTAGCAACCAAAATCCACAATCCAGCTTTACGTCATTTCAATCTATTGGTTATATTTAATTTTTTTTTATTTCATTCATTTTAAAAATAATAATAAAAATAAAAAAATAAAAATAAAAATAAAAATAAAAAACTGTTATTTAAAGCCTACATTTACAAATATATAAAATAATAAATAAACAAATTATTCTCTATGTTTCTTTCATGTACCAATATGCTATAAACACCCCAAGGAGAGATTCATGAACCAACCAAAGCCCAAATCCGTGCCAGCCCAATTTTCACAGTCCGCGGACGCGGACCCCCTCTCGGCGAACGCGGAGGCGTTCTGGGTTCTAAAACGCACCAGAATAAGAAAACACCCATTTTTGCCACTCTCTTCATCTTCTACCTCCATAAAATTCGATTTCAATCACCATAAAACCCCATTAAACCATTAAAATCCCCATTTCATAACTTCCCCACTACCATTACACCTTCCATTACACATTATCTCTATAAAAACCATAGATTTCACCAAAATCTACCAAAAACAAAAATTACCCATTTTCCATCACCAAACCTTCATTTCTCTTCAACAATGGCAGCGGAGAACCAAGAAAACATCATTTTTCGAGATGGAAATGACGGAGTCCAGCAATGGGAGAATTGGGAGAAATTGCGGACACGCAACATTCTTGCAACAAGGTACGTTAATGATAATTGTCTGCATAGCCTTGGTATAAGATTTAGCGTATTTTATCTGTTACAAAATTTGAGATTAGAGAATATTTTTATTCGCAAGGAGCCTACCTACGAAAGGCCAACTCGCGAATTTTTGAGTTCTTTGGAGTACACTGTCAGAGACAACACTGCCAGCACAGTAGGCACAATGAGATTTAGGATGTTCAATGTTGAATACATTTACACCACTGATGCACTTGCTGAGTTATTAGGATTCAATTTTGGGAATGGTGCAGCATGTGAAGCACCTATAGACACAAATTGGTCAACTGAAGCCTTTCAACTATGGAAAGACATCTCAGGACAAACCACTTGCTCCTTTGATGGAAATTTGGCTTCTGACATTCATAACCCGGCCATACGGGTATTCCGCCTTTTAATAGCTGATACTATTTTTGCTCGTGAAAACTCTAACAAGATGAATTCCAAAGAATTTATATTTCTACAGGCTGCTTTACTTAGAAGAAGATTAAATCCTGTGCCATTTATGATATCACATATGAGGGCAATTGAGAAAAAGGGCAGCACCGTGTCATTTGGAGGGTTGATTACCTTCATTGCACGAGCCCTCCACCTGGACGCTGAGTTGGCCACATTGGAACCACTTCCTCCTCGCACCATTGATTTAAAATTTCTGCGAGACATGCGTTTATGCAAAACAAGGCCGGAAGGAGGCTATATCCTCATGGTTCACAATGTTGCCATCCCAAGTGTCGCCTTACCGTGTTCAACACGCACTGATGTGCACAAAAGAGAAAACTGGCTCTATGATTTGAAGGCTGCTCCGATTTTAGGCCCATTACTTCCAAACGTCCCTGAGGACGAAGAAAATGAGACAGATGATGAATATGACCATATGGAGCAGTCTCCCATTCTTGTATCACTTGCACACACACCACCTGTTACTGATTATCCTGCAGGTACCTCTTCCGGATTTTACATCACTCAAGAAATGTGGCAAGCACAACAAGCCAGAGAAGAAGAGCGTGATGGCCTATTCTATGCCATGTACCAACAACAGCAAGAGATGATGGATTTTATGCGGGAGTCACAGAAATCCACTCTTGAGGGTTTCCAAGCACTAAGAGATCAAAATGCCTCTCTAATCGAGAGAATTGAGCAGATGGAGCTGTCTACCCGACACCGCAGTAGGAGCCGTCGTCCCAGACGTCCAGAGCATGGTGGAGATGGCCCCAGTGGCCGACATGATTGAGTACCAGGTTTCACCTATCCCTTTCTCACTTTTAACGAAACATTGAGGACAATGTTAGGTTTAAGTGTGGGAGGAGATATTTACTGCTTTTAGTTGTTTTATTTAATGTTTTATTTTATTTAATGTTTTCTAGTATAGTTTAGTTTGTGCTTTATGAGCCATTTTTGTGTAGTTTATCTATTCTTCCAATTCTTAAGCCTTAACAAAAAAAATTTTAACAAAGAAACAACATTAATTTTGATAATTTGGGCTATTAGGACAAGTAAGATCAATTGCAAAGGCTTGGGAAAGCTATTTGAAAAATCGATATCATTTTTACACCGTAAGTTTCTCAATTATATGAGCTTATCTAGATTTTTATTATACAGTGGCCTTAAAACCTCACCCTTCATCACTAACCCTTAAGTAGTTTATTTTAGCAGTCAGCACCATCTTAACCACCGCTAAGTGACAAACCGATGCAAATAGGTAAGATCCGGCCAAAGAAAAAGAAAACAAAAAAAGAAAAAAAAAAAAGAAATAATTTTCAAGAAGATTTTCAAGTATCTTCAGAAAAAATTTTGCAAGAAAAAAAATACATAAAAAAAGAAAAAGAATTGGTAAAAAGTGCCAAACCATCGATAAAAAGGATCAGGATTACCACAGGTTATGTTCACCATGCGAGTGAAAGACAACGGGCTTAATGTGACTGCGCTTGAATGAAAAGGGGTAAGAAAGGAATGAGTAAGATAGGCCTAAGTATAATATCATAGTTCGGATTGGTTTGTATAGGAGAGAAACTTATGCCCGCAAATCGCGGAAAGTGTCATTACGATACCCTTGGTTCATGAGTTAGTACCTACTGATGTATTATTGATCAAACTTAAGTTCCTAGCCCAAATCAGATATGTGCATGTTTGCTGTTTTTCTTTTGTTTACTTATCAGAGTTTGCTTGAGGACAAGCAAAGGTTTAAGTGTGGGAGAATTTGATAACACTAAAATACACTGTATATTTGGCTCCAATTTTACATAATTTTAGTTGTTTATTTGTTATTTTCCTTTGCTATTATGGTATTTTGTTTTACTTTCAGATACATTGCCTGATTTGAGCTTACAGTAAGAAAACAAGGCAAAACAGAGCTAAAATGAAGACTTCTTGTGTAAACTGTGCACTAGCCGTTTCACTCAGCGGACGCCAAGGAGGACGCCATTGGCCTAATGACTTCACTCACACGCCAACGGTCACAAAAGACGTTTCACCGTCCAAAACACACTCGGCGGACGCGGGGCAGGGGTCGACGGACGCTGACAGTTATAAAGGGGAAACGGTCTAAAACGTTTTTGGCAATTACACCTGAAGAATTTAGTTTTTAAAACGCTTTTTCATTATGGTTAGAGGCAGTTACAATTTCGAGTTTCCTATATAAGGACTTGTATTTTCACTTTCATAGCATCCAATCTTAGTTCTTCAACATAGGCATAGAGTTCACTTTGTAAAGCAATAAACCTCCACATCGAGGGGTTGTTGCACTATAGTTGTGAGTTGGATTGGAGCAATCATAGTTAGGAGCTATTTACTTTCCGCAATTTATTTTCCAGCATCTGTACCAGATTCAGTCTCCGCTTTGGAGCAGGTTTCTTTTATAAAATATAATTTATTCTACCCGCATCGCTTTTATATTAATTTATTTTCCTGCACTGCTTTATATTCGTTTATTTTTCGTCTCTGCCATTATCTTATTATTTTATTTATCTGTGTGATATGTGTCTCTCGAAACTGAACTTAAGCGTGACACTTGTGTTCACTCTCTCGAAATACACTCTCACACTACGCACGTCTTTACTCTAAATATGTCTTATTTTGTTAATCGATTTATTTTTATGTTCTCTATTACTATGTCTAGCTAAATCCCTTTTGCTGGGATGTGAGGATCGTCGTTCTGACGATACTCCATATGTCATCTCTTTAGAAATACTTTAGGGGCTGCTTTTGATTTTAATTAAACTCTTCTGAACTTCAATTGATCGGTCATTACGTAAATAAGACTGTGTTTTTGTTTGCGTAATGACTGTGACTAGATCGGGTAAGATCGAAAGCCGTCCGACACTTTAGAAAAGAGTTTGTTAGTTGTTAATTGATAAATACAGCGGAAGCACTTTATTGATTAACTAGGAAAGTTTTATATTATTAGAAAGAGGTTTTAAAACTATTTTCGGACGCGTTTATAGATTTAGGATCCGGTTGGCCGAGCATATGCCGGAAACCCTTTGGTATAAAATATTTTCAATCGAAAGCACTTTTTCGCTAAGTATTAGAAGTAATTACATAAAAAAGGACTTTATCACTTTAACGCAAGGAGCGACCGGTGCAGCGTGAGCGGCTGGTATAGATTAAAGGTTAGGTCTGGTTCCGATCATGCTAACGCGGCAGATCCTTTTTAATTAACTCTTTTTCAAAGAAGAAAACATTGCCCCATAAGTATTACTAATTAGATGATAGGAGTTTTGCTTAATTGATGTGAATTACATCCCAGTATAATATCTATCTGATTTATTTATATTTTCGTTCAGTAGAAAAATTTTACTCTAATTCGTTAGCCTTAGATAAACAACGTAACGATAGTATTCGATAGATTGACATTGGTCTCTGTGGGAACGATAAATCTTTTATATTACTCTGACGCAATCCGTACACTTGTGGATAACACGCATCAAGGCTGTCTTCCCGGAGGAAGAATCATTATACGAAGCCTAAGAGGAGGCTGTGAAAACTTCTAAGAAGCCGACGGGTCCTTGTACAACACCCAAGAGGAGGCGGGGATGCTTTTAGGAAGCCTGTGGGTCCTTGCACTAAGCCCAAGAGGAGGCTGATGAACAGTTCCAGAAGGGGTTTCACTTGGAACATTGGCCTTCTATATATGAACTGTTCAAGGGGTAGATTTCTTAGATCTAGTTGTCTAAAATTGTCGTAAAAGAAAATTCTCATGGTTTAGGTTATGTTGAAATATCCGGGAGAAAGTCGAATATAAGGAGACGAGGTTTTGTCTAGTTCTAGACGTAGTTGCCGGGGAAACTCTAAATATCTATACTAGTATTACATAGTCGATATGAGTTTATGAAAGAATACTTACAGTGAAACGGCCCGACAATACAGTTATATACATATGAAAGCGGTAAATGAAAGCGGGTAAACACTTACTCGGTTGTAGAGCTTCCATGTTGTTTGGTTAGTTGTTCAACAAAGAAATTGAAAATAACAGTATGTTACAAAATCAGAGGAGAAAGTGCTTTTGAAAAGAAAATTGGGGGCTTACAGCTCAAGGAGAGGCCCAGGGTTTAATCAGTGATCACACTGTCGTTTTGTACAAGGACTTATACAAGTGACTGAGGCCCAAGAAAGATTTTCTGTACAAGGGGATGGGTCTTACACTCTCTCAAGAGGCAAAATGATTGAAAGTGAACAAAGATGGGTCTTATAGCTCAAGGAGAAGCCCAGATTTATTTTGAAAAGGGCGACGATCGCGCCGAGGTTTTGAAAACACCGTGGGTCTTATACAATGACTGAGGCCCAAATGTTTTTGGTTTCAAAAGGAGATTGGGTCTTACACTCTATTAGAGGCCCAAAATGATTTTGAATGGGTCTCATAGCTCGAGGAGAGGCCCAAATGGTTTGTTTTAAACATGCGATGATTGCTCCGAACATTTGAAATACAACAGGACTTATACAACATTTGAGGCCCAAAAAATGGTTTTCAAAGGGGGTTGGGTCTTACACTCTAATAGAGGCCCAAAGTTTGAAAATGTTTTTTGCGAGGGTGAAAATCAAAGAAACCCTAATTTTGTTTTTCTTTAAAAGTAAATATTTAAAGAAAATCAAATAAAAAAGATAAAAATGCCAAATAAGTTTGAATAAACCATTTGTGATTTTTGTTTAAGGTTTGAAAAATGAGGAATTAATCACAAGATGAATTAAAACTCATTTGGTTTTGATTTTCAAAGTAAATATTCACTTTTAAATGTTAAAAAACAATTAAAAAGGAATTTATTCACAAAAATACTAATTATATTAAATAAATAATATAAATATGATTTTTTGTAGAATAAAATATTTCAATATTTTGTGATTTTTTGCACAAAGAAACAATAAAAAATAATTAAAATTGAAGGAGTTATTAATTTTCCAATTAATTAATAAAACATGAAAATATTGGAAAAAATTGTAAAAATGTGAGAAAACACAAAATGGTCTGGGTGGGGTTTGAACCCACGACCTCAAGGTTATAGGGCGCGCGCCTTACCACTAGGGTGGTGATACATCCGTTGATTGAAACAAACCAACAAATACACAAAGGCTTGCCTTGATTTCTAGGCCTGACCAAGGCAAGGCAAGGCAAATTTTGGCTCAGAAACCTGAAGGCCATAACTTTCTCATTTCTCCATGGATTGAGACAAAATTTAGGTATATCCTGCCTAGAATTTCATAAGGAATCCAATGGTGGTGGTAGTTTTTCAAGATCATCTCCCTATTTTAAAACCCGATAGTGGTTTTGAAATAGGCCTCCAATTGCATTTTCTGTGCTATCTCATGATACAGGCAAGAATTGCATGGAAATTTGGTGCAAACACAACACATATAACATGTACAAGACGTGCATGATCAGTGGACCTCAAAGCAATGCAAATTTTGGAAAGTTCAAGTCATGATGCTTACCTCTTTTTGAGCTTTTGGAGTTTTTTGTGCAATCTGCCAAGTTTCTTGTTCCAGAAATGGATTGATGCTTTGGACACTCTCAAATGATCTTTTAAAAGCTTTCAGGATGGTTGGAATCAGCTGGAAACCTCAGGGATGAGTTTGAGCTCTTTCTTGCAAAAGGGGCAAAAATGGCCAAAATAGCAGCTCCCTCAAATGGTGTTCCAGATGGGGGAACCATTTAGGACGGTTCAAGTATGATATTTGGAGTGTGTTTGAGGTTTTATCTGGTTTGGAAAGTGACTGATTCAAGACATGGCTTGAAAAATGCACAAAAAGGCCTATTTTGAGGTTTTGAGAGGTGACTTTGTGATTTAAGGATTACAGGTCACTTGTGTGAGTTTGGACAGCTTAGATATGACATATTGGATGTGTTTGGATCATAAGCTGTGGTGGAATTTCTCTCTAACTCAAAAACTCAGAGTTACCTTGCTAAAGAAGGTATTTTTGCCTAGAGAAAGAGATTTTGAGGAAAACATCTATTTGATAGCTTTGGTGTACTCAAACTAAGCACAAATGAGCTCTATTTATAGTAGAGTAAGTTTGTTTTGGGATCAATAGTGAATGGCAACTGCAACAGAGGTTTGACCAATGTTGATCAATAGGAATCCAAGTCTCCTCTAGCCATTGACTAGAGGTTTGAGCACATAGTTGTGGTTCCCTAGTTGTTGGATCATTCTTGACTGAATTCAGTTGCAAATGTGTCAGTCCATTCCACCTTGGTGCATCCATTAAATGTTCCAATCCAAAATTGGAGTCTTGTCCCTCTTTTAGGGATTTCTAGGTTTAGCATGCTACTTCTTGTTCCAAAGACTTTGAAGGCTTGGATCAGTGTTTGTTCCCTTTAGATTTGATCTTCAGATGTGTCCAAAGTGATGACAAGGCTTGGAATTATCTGATTTTACCAAATTGAGCAAAAGTGCAAAATTCTGCCTAGCCTTAGCAGTTTTCAGCAAGGCATATTGCCATTGTCATAACTCATGGCTCAAGTGGAATTTGATGGAGTTCTTGGCCATTTTGGAAATCCCTCAAATGATACAATAACTGTTTCATCATAATTGGTTTTGATACTTTTTGGATCCAAATGAAAAATGTCCCTACATTTGGAAAAAAGTGAAGGCAGATTCTGACTTAGTGAAAATTTCACTAAGTGTTGGAAAAAAGTGACATTTTCAGTTTTTGTGATTTTGATCATTCAATAACTCAAAATCCATAATGAATTGGAATGAGGTGTAGTTGAAGCTTTTGTAGAGGATAATGAGAGCTACTAATCCAGCTTTGGATGGGAAAAAAATGGCCTTGTGGTTTAGGAGTTATGATCCTCCAAAGTTGGTACCCTAGCCACTTTGTTCCATAACTTAGAAAATTTTCTAAGTTTTTATGGTTACCCCTTTTAAAAGTTATCCCACTTTTCTTGATTTTTATTGATGAATGATGATTCAAATCACACATTAACATCACTTTAGGGTTAAAAAACCATAATTGTGAAAAATCTCAAAAAGTCAAAGTTGACTTTTGTGCACAGTTGACTTTTTGTCAGACGAATTCCAAACTGTGCGATCCTCTATGAAATCAAGTCCTTGACCTAAATCAAATTTGATGGATTGATTCCATAGGTGTTATAGGGTGTATTGAATCATGTCTTAGGGTTTGGGAGCATGTCCTGGTCAAAAGTCAAAGATACATTTGACTTTTTCCGCAAAACCCTAACTGTGGTTCGGATGAAATTGAAACTTGTTGCTCAAGCTTCTTGGATCAATCCATTGTTGCAAATGGATCAGTGTTATGTATTTGAGACCCTCAAATCATCTCTTGAGGTCTTGGCTCATGATTTGTCCCAAAAGTCAACTTAAGGGTGAATTAGGTCAAGAAACCCTAATTCCTGATTTTTAGTGAATGCATCCCCTGAGGCTAAATTGACTTGATGATGGGGTCCATGAGGTTCCATGGGGTATATTAGGTTATTATTTGAAGCATTGGCTCATGCCCAGAGGAAAATTTCCATCTAGAGGCCCTGGTCGACCAAACCCTAATTTGGTGACACTGGTGATCTCGAGGCTTGATCCACCTAGAAGGGAGAAGCCTTGTGTTTAATCCTTGAAGTGGGAGTCCTCTTGATCCTTTGTGGATGTTTGAGAGGCTAGACAAGTTGAAGATCATGTCATTCCTTGATTGATCCTTTGCCTAAAGCTCTGAGAGGGCTTGAAACCCTAATTTTTTATTGTAGTGGATGCTCACCCATCTTTGGGGAGACTAATGGTTCATCCATATTATGATGATGATTTGCACAATGATGGGAAATCTTAGTGGTCAAAATTTGGGGTATGACAGACAAAACCAAGTATTTTGATTGAACATTTTATACAAGGTAATCACAAAAATAAACAAATTCAGAGTTTGGAACAGCAGCTCCCCCTGAATGAGTTATCCTCAAAGATTTATCTGAGATCATATAGGATTTTATGTAATCCAAAGACATACAGAGTAACAACTTAAGTTGTCAGAACATGAATAGAAAAGAGTTACTTCTCTATCTTGTCTTTAGGAAAACGAAGAGTCTTTAGCATTTGGACTAGTTCATCAGAACTTCCATCTTCAGATCTTCAGAACTCAGTTTTCTTTGTTGTCGTATCAGAGCTTATTATCTTCAGAGACGTCTGAAGCATTTCTACTTTTCAGCAGATTCCATTAAGCATAAGATCAGAAAAGTTCTTGACTTATAGTTGTAGCCTTGCTATCTATCAGAGACAGACACTGTCTTTAAAGGAAACTCCCCCTGAGTTTCAGACTTTGTGAAGATTTGGGATTTTGCAATTTGATCTTCAGGGCAGTCTCCCCATAATGCCTATACGTCAGATATTGGGATCTTCAGAATTATAATTCTGGATGATAAGATTTTAAACACCAATGTAGATCATGACTGTTTTGACTTTTGAACACAGGTCTTCATCTCAGAACCTTGTTAAAGTCATACTTAGTAGTTTATCAAAGCTTGATTTCTGATCAGATACCAATTGAAGGTTTAATTAAAGTGATCAATCAACGCTTGATTCTGAATCTGATACTCATGATTTAATTTTGATCTGTTACCATGTGATGTGCTGAGTCTTATACCAGAGTATGTTGAGTCTGATACCAAGTGAAGAATTTCTTCTCATACACTTGAGAGGTATTTCATTAGTGTGCTGATATTGATACCAATGAAGGTATTTTGACAGTAATCCACAGCTTTGCTCTGATAGATGAGTCTGATACTGATCTTTGTGTACTGATTCTGATTACTAATTGTTGATTTAGTCTGATACTAAATCGTTTTCATTTATAATGGTTCTTGGTAAACATCAGAACGGCTTCTTCTTGGATCTTCAATCCGGATCTTCAGACAGTTCTTGACTTCTGATTTGCACAGATCTTCTGAGTGAGCATCTTGAGATGTAGACTTTGTCTTGACTGCTTTCAGAGTTTTCTTACTTCTTTTCTGAGCTAAGTGAGATAAGGATTACGATAAATCTGATTCTTCCAGCTTAACCTGTTTCTTAGAATGCCTAGTGAACTTGTTTAGAGTTCCTCGGATAATATCAAACAACAAACGTTAGTAGTAACACATTTTTACGTGAGTACTTGTTTGAGTTTCGCATTCTTTCAGATTTCCTTCTTTCAGATTTCCTTATTTCAATCAAAATCAATATATTTCTCACCCTTTTTGACATCATCAAAAAGTGTCAGGGCATATGAGCAATTAAGCATATAATATCTTATATGGAGCAATAAAACTTTATTAATCCTATTTAAGTATATTGCATATTTGACATGATAAGGAGCATAGAGTCATGGAGTCATTTAAACATTTAGAAGCATTTTGACTTATTTTAGTGAAACACAACTATAATCAGTATGTATTTAATTGAATCAACTGATTACTTAATTGAAGGTTTAAAGCATCTGTAGAGATTAATTACAGCATTTCATTTGTGAATCAACATAGCATAGAATTAAAATGCAGAGCATAGGTTGAGCTTAATCTAGACAAGTTCAAAATAATCAAAACATAGATATTTCATTTTATAATCTTAATAAGAGTACATAGAGTAGGAAACAGCATATCAAGACAGAAATCTTATAACTTAATTTCTATTTAGGAATTTCCAGATAGATTTGTAAGATCTATGGGTGAACATTCAGTGGTTTCTCCTAAGTGGTTTAGCCTGGTAACCACATCTTGAATTTCTAGGACTCGAGATATGACTCTTCCATACGGGATGCTGAGAGAGGGTTTGTTTTTAGACAACAGAATTTGTTCTTTTAAATGATTGAACATAGTTAGGGGAAGGTTTATTTTTATTCTGTAGATCAGACAAAAGATGAATAGTCTATCTGAATGAGTTAGCACTTGTTCTCCTATCTCTCTGGGTCGAAGGTTTGTTTCCATTATTCTATGCCAGACCTTAGCTGAGGGTTTGAGTGTGGAGACGCTGTTGGAGGGACCATTTCCATAATGAATATTGTAGATAAGATCATTGAAGATTTTCCTTTCCTTGTAGTCTTCAGTGGTGTCACCGTTTTCATCGCACTTGATTGCTTCCGCAATGACTGAGGGTTTAATTACCACTGGAATTTTAGAGACAACTGATTGAATGATGTGTTGGTTATATTCGTTAGAAAATGCATCAGCATTTGCCCAGAATTCTTTAACAAGATCTGTGTAAATGAGACCTGGAAGCATCTCAAGATAGCCTTCCCAGTTCTGACATCTTAATTCGGAAGAAGTTCTAGTGAAGCCAAGTTCCTTGAGAGAGCTGGTACTCACAGAGAATTCATTCAGGACTCTTAACTTAGCAATTTCACATTTAGTAGGTTTAGGACGAAAGGTGGACATCCTGGAGAAAATACTAAGGAAGGGTACTGATTGGGATGGTTTGGAATGATGAATAGAGGAGAGAACATGGTACCTTAAGTAGGCAACGAATGGAGAGTCAATTAAATACTCGTGACTACAATCGTTAGGTTTGTCATTTTGTAGACATCTTAGGTTGTGAATTAGGACTAGCACAGAGTCTGACAGATTACCAGTCTTGAAAAAGAGACAAGAGATCAAGCATAGGATACTCTAATTGATTTTTGACGGCAGTCAAAGATTCGCAATAAATGCGTATCTAAGAGTATTAACATTCTCTAGTGTTGAAAACATATTTTCTTCTTTCAAGAGATTTGTCTTATATGTTTTATAAGTGCACTTATATAGGAGTAGGCATAAAGAAATGACGTAATACATACTTCATTAGTTTAATGTGCAGTTACAGAATGAGCATGTGATCTTGATAAACTATTACATACTAATATCTTAGCCTAAGTATGACAGATAGTCTTCTAGTTTTATGAGAACCATCTGCTGTCGAAGGTTTCACAAAAATTCCTATTTAGAGTAGTGTTTGGTCCACACCGAATTCTGCAAATCGTTTGCACAATACCAGCTTTGAAGAGAACTTCAGACAGAACACTTCCGTAGGGAATGAATGATTTATCCATTGTTCTTGATATAAGAATTGATTCCTTTAGATGATCAAATATTATTTGAGATAGATCAATAGGAATTGGCCTAAGGAGACACATGATGAGGAGCTTATCATCATGGTACAGGAAGTCTTTGTTTGAGCTGCGAGGCTTGATATTAGTTAAGATGAATTTGAACCATCATCTGGCAATTGGCACAAGTTTTTCAGGATTTATAGGTTCAAGGACCAATCCTTTATCAAACATATATTGTATTTCAGCATCAGAGGTACATCGAATGGATGCATGGTTGGGAGTGACCCCTCCTAGTGGACAGTTAATGACTTCAGAGATTTTTGTGACGTTGATGGTGACTGGAAGACCATAAATGTTAGAGGAGAAAGTCAGACCATTTCTGCTAACGGAGGCATTAATCCAAAAGGATTTCAAGAGGGTCGGATAAATTGAACCTCCAAGCATATGAACGTATCTATTCCATTTTTGGAAGTGGATACTAAGATGAAAGTCACTATTAGTATCTATTGGATTTGGTCGTTTTTCATTGATGACTTCAAGAAGATCACCATTGCCATAAAATGTTCTTGGAGTCATTTTAGATTGAGGATGAAAGGAAGGTTAGGACTAAGGGATAGTGATGAATTCTTTCGGAACAACTATGGTTTTAAATAGACAAGTGGAGGAGTTTGAGCAGGATAAGTCAGTAGCTAAGAATGACTTAAGAAGATTGGAATACCTAGGTGAAGTCTAAAGAGTGAGGACAGATAAGTAGTTTCTAATTCTAAGGAAGATCAAAAAGATATATATGCACTTTATTCTTAGCAGGAGTTAGGTGGATGCAGTAACTGCTTTTATGAGGTTATTAATTCTAGACGACATGCTTTCGAATTTCAAGGTTTGAAAGGCGTATAGTCGAGAATGCAGGAAAAGAGGGTTTTCCACTGTTCCCAATACTTAAGGGGAATCCTGACTTGTCAGAGCATAATTATTCCGGCTTAAAGTCAGTAGCTTAGGTGAAGAGCTATTTTTGTCAAGGTAGCACGTTTCCCTATTTCGAGACTGAACAGATATCATTCAATGTGAGTAAACCAAGGAGATTTAGATGGATGCATAAGTGTGCATCCAATTAATTGAACATTCAGGTTTCGTAGACTAACTAGGTCAGATAAAGGGGCTCTAGGAGAGAGAGAGAGAGAGGGAGAGAGAGAGAGAGAGAGTTAGGTCTGGAACAGGAGCACTAGTTGGAGTGTGCTAATGGGTTATAGGAAGAAATTAAGCAGGGTGAATGACATGATGCGGAGAATCTTACATGTGTGGCGGTTTATACTATAGCTATTTGTAAGAAGACAAAAAAAATTCTAATTACTTTCTCGAAACTTAACACATCATAATCAAGGGGGTTTGATAAAGTGATTCTGGTTGTTATTATGAAAGTAAGTTATAAGTGAGGGAAAGATGGTACTTGGAAATTTTTACAGACTAATCTGAATGCATTCTCATCTTGACTCTGATCTTTCCTTTTCTGAGTGAACTACTGAGGGTTCTTGGATTTTTCAAGATACGCTTGTGTCTGAAAAATGAATATTTTCTTGGAATGTGGTCCTAATTGGACTACGGCTTTCTCTCTTTTCTTGTTCAACCTTGTCCATCAAATTTCTAGGTTATAGTAACCGAGATTAGGACTTAACATGATCAGAGTGATCACTTCATCCGAACTTAGCCAATTACATGCAATCCTTATGGTAAGGCGATGTAACGAATGTTCTGAAGGAAAAATTGACACTCATATGCGTGGGAGCAGTACTGAGTGAACAGTAAATTCCATTTGATGACCCCATTCATAAGCAACAGATTACATCTATTTTTTGATTGCTTCTCACTTCTCATTTCCTTGATCCATAGAACCTGTTTGGTTCCGATAAAGTTCTTAAGTTATGGATCAGTATCTTAAACGACAAACTTTGAGAATTGGTTGAGTTCTCCTTTCATAGCCTGAATTCAGTTTGCGTTTGTGAGAGTTTCTTTTCTTTGAAAGATGGTTGATTTCACAAGATTAGTGAGAACCTTTGAGAGGTTATTCAAGGAGGAATTGACATATCAACATCTGACTTTGTTCCTCAAGGTTGTTTCAGAACTTATTCAGAATCAAAACATCATCACGCCCCATGTGTACATCCCTAGACATGGTTTGTATGAACCTTCTTGTTCTCACAATGCTGATCAACATATTTGGAGTTGTTCACACATGTCTATGAGTTAACTGATTTCTTTAAAAGAACATCATTAACGTCATCTTTTAAGACATCAGTTGGAGAGCCTAGATATCTGGAATGATATCATCTAATTTCATAGCTCAAGTGGTTCTGAGAACACTTGATCTGACGAAAATCAGATTATCAACGTTTGATTTTTACTAGGATGATTTCAAGTTGTTGGAGGTTTATCACTGAACCAGTTAAAGCTTAAGAATTCATTCAGAATCAAGTATTTACTGAATCTTTGGGATTCAGTTCTTCATTGAATCTTTTGATCATTCTAGATTCTGACATTGAATCATTTCTAATAATTTGAATTTTCAGATTCTGATTTTAACATATTTCTTTCTGAAATTCAAAGTCTTAGAACATCAATCTTTCTTCTTTACATGAAGAGATTCAGAATGAGTTTTAAACGAGAAATTCAAGGGTGGACCTAATCCGTTTCTTGAAAACATCTCAAAAACTCATAAAGAATAATTCTTCAGGAAACAAGATTTCTTGCTTTCTGATGATTCATCTTTTAAGAATATACGTGGTTTTATCCACACGTATTTTCCAGGATGAGCAATCAACAGATACAATTTCTTATCTGATGAATTTATCTTATCAGCTGATTCTTCTATATTTTTTTATTAATGATACTTCATCTAGAATCAGTGAATTGCTCAAGAAGTAATAAGATTAGTTACAATTTTGTACACACTCAACTGCTGAACTGTTACAGAAATTGTAAGTGGATTTCAATCTCACCAAGAGTACTTCTACGCACCACATCTGGATTTTTTTCTGACACTGTGAAGTGTTTGATGTAAATCAATAACAGAACCGGAGCTTTGATACCAATTGAAGGTGCGAGAAAGACACAAGAGAGGGGGGGGGGGGGTTGAATTGTGTATTTACTCTTTTTGTAACTTTTCGCATCTTGTTAAAGAGACACTCAAGAACCTTCAATTTTCGTTGAGAGATTCTGATCTCTTAACTATGGAACTTGAGAACCATATTGGTTCTGATCATAGGATACAATACACAAAACTTGCAGTGCAGAAGCTTATCAGAGATAGGCTGCAAGGTTCTGACTTTGGTTAATATAAGGTTCTGATATTCAATGCAAAAACATAAATAGAGATACTAAGCAAGAGAGTAAAGGACACACGATATATCCTGGTTCACCACGCGGGCTAATCCAGTCCACCCTCCTCAGGTGATTTCGCCTTGAACGCAAGGACTTAATCCACTATAACAAATCATGATTACACTTTCACGGGCCATGCCGGTGACTAACAACTTGCACAACCGCACTGTGACTAACAACACAATGAACCGTTCAGAGATTCAACTTAATGAATATAACGAACATTGACCTGCAGGTTCCAATCTCTCTAAGATCTACTGCTAGGCTTTCACAGCTAGACGTTCAGGGATTCAACTTAATGAATATAACGCTACTGACGCTATTTCAGGATTTTCCACAATGACACCCAGCCATTGTCATCTCAAGTATCTGATCACCAGGTGATCTACTCAAGGGCCTCATCTCACAGCTGAACCGTTCAGGGATCCCATCAGGATATAACGTTCACTTGAGGAGTCTCAATTCATTTAGTTGAATTGGCAAACTGGAGATTACAGATTGTGCTTCTTAATAAGCAAGTTTCTCCTAAGTTTAAGTACAAAGAACACACACATGTGTTCAAGCAAGTTTTGAGCATTCAGCTCCTTGCTTTCCTAAGAAACTACAAAGATGTATTTAGATATTACAATTGTTGACATCTTGTAGATCTTCTTCTTCTTCGTCTTCTGGTTGAGCAAGCTTTGAGCAGCAACTCCTTGCTTCAGATCTTTAATGCAGTGTTGACGAGAAGGTAGGTTGATGACTTGACAGATCTTCAATGTTGTCTTCTTCATCAACAACTTCTGTTTGATTGTTGTTGTTGTGTTGATTTGTTTTCTTGAGTTTCAACAAAAATCGCCATTAGTGAAATAATGATAGCTCTAAATATGTTAAGTGTTACAACGAGAACTCATCGTTGTTGCTATCTTCACAATGACTTGGTCAATTTTGTAGATGAACATTCAGTTCGTGATTCTACAAGTGATCGACACATCAGAAGCAAAAACTCTTTTCATTAAATAGCCAGTAGAAATATAGCCGTTAGAGAATATTGTTGGCTGTTTGGAAAAGAGACGTTGTGATATAATGAGTTGTACTGACACATCTTCTTTTTGTAGAGGAAGAAGTGACCGGACATCTTTTCTTAGGCAGTGTGTACATTTTACTCACAACAGTAATATTTAGACTTCAAAACTTCAGTGGCTTCTAATGTTAATTTGATGAAGCATGAGTAGAGTCTTCATAGTAGAATATCTGATACTTCAAGTCTTCAGTCGATTGAAGAAGTCCATTAGGAATCAGTCTTCAGAACTTCAGCACTTGGTCTTTAAGAACGTTATCCTTTTTTGCTTCAAGTCTTCAGAGTCTGTCTTTAGAGTCTTCAGAACTTATTATTTAAAACCTTGATCTTTAGAACTCATTAGTCTTCAGATTCTTTCTGCACTTGGTCTTCAGCGCCTTCAGCCATAAGAACTTCAAGTCATAGGAGTCTTCCGTACTTTGGTTCATTCAGAGTGTACTTCTTCAGAAGCTTCTCTATCTTCATAATCTCAATCACTTTCAGAGAGCATCCACAAGAGCATTGCAACAGCAATCTTGGAATCCTTAGATCTGGCTGATTATGACTAGATAAAGAAGCATTCTTGCTTCTCGCGACTTTAGTCACACATAGTAACTTCGCATATGTATATATTCAATCATAGTACATCTAGCTGGTGTATGTTGGTTCTGATATCTTTAGTTCTTATGATCTGCACACAACACACATTAGACCATAAAATGGTTCTTTCACAAATATTTATTGTTATCATCAAAACATAGATTGACTTGTAGAGATAATTCTTGCTCTCACATGTTATACTTCCCCTGCTTAATCACAATGTTGTGTCGGAGGCATGGCATGCCAGAGCTCGAAATGGACGAGACTGGACAACCTCAAGCTGCGCTAGATAAAGCATTAATCCTGACGCTAATGAAGCCAAAAGGAAGAAAGAGGCTAGCAGAGATGCGCCAGACATTGACAGAAGCAACTAAGGAGCATGAAAGGGATGGAGTGTTATGGGACGTCCTTCTGTAGATGCAGAAGGACCAGAGAGATTATTTTAAGTTTCAAAAAGACAAGTTTATTTGGTAGGAAAAAGTTGCTGCATTGCAATCCTTGTCTAGTTGGTTAGACCCACCAGTTTTCCCTAATCACATCTTAGGTGACTTGGAAGAAAACAAGGAGAAGGAGGAGCCAATCTTTGAGGAAGAGAAGGTGAAAAAGAAGGAGAAGTCAAAGAAGAAGAAAAAGGAGAAAAGAGAAAAGATTGTAAAGAAGAACGTTGAAAAGGATACTGTTGGGACAAATGGAGTCGTGCCTGTTTAGGACAACCCAGTTCAGCCCAAAAAGAAAAAGATTGAGAAAGCTGATGTCACCAAGAAAGCTGGAGTTATGCCCCCAAGGGACACACGCAGTTCTCCAAGGAAGAAGAAGTTAAGGCAAGAATGGAAGAAAAAGGAAACCCCTGTTGTCGAGACACCAAAAAACAATCCTTTGAAGGACTTTGATTTGAATCAAACTAACCCACAACTTAGCCCAGTTAAAAAGGATGATGTCCTCGAAGAATTGATAGAAGAAGCTGACAAGGATGACAATGAGATGAATCAGAATCATGGCACAGAAGATGATGAAAACAAGGAAGAAGAAGAGAAATTGCTAGAGCATGAAGATCATTTTGTGGATGATAGTTTGGCCAAATACTACTCAACCACTGAGGAATCCTCCCCTGGATCCTTTAAGGAAAAAGAGAAGAAAATTGAAAAAGAAAAAGCTGAGAGCGATGAGGTTGACAATGAGACGAGCAAAGGCGAAGCAGTGGTAGTCACTATTGTGGCTACTCCTATTGTAACTCTAGTAAAGAAGACACATGCAGTAGAGAGTGAGGAGAAGATTACAGAAGAACAGGTGCTTAGCCTTAAAAAGAAGGAGCTGAAAAAATCCTTAAGAAGAAGGAAAAAATTGTCGTGGAGGAGCCTGTGCAGAAAGAAGCTGTCACACCTGAAGTCTCCAAAGAACAAGCCAAGGAACCTAAGAAGCCAAAGGCCGCTACTAAGAAGGAGGCCAAGAATAAAAAGAGGGAAGACATTCCACCTGCACGCAAGAGCACCAGGCTTAAGGCCTAATGGGTATCATTCAAAGGCAAGTCTAGTCTTGCCCTCCCCTAACACTTGACAGTGAGGACACTGTCCTTACTTTAAGTTTGGGGGAGGCAGATAAAAGCTTGACCTTCTCTCTTTCTTTTCTCTATCTACTATTTAATGATGCTTCTGCTTAGGATATAATGACAATTTGCTGGGATATTTGCTGAGATATTTTGCTTGGATATTTTCTTAGGTATTTTGGAGGCCGTGTTTTTGGCCAAGTTTGATGCCTGGATAATTTACTCATCTGGTTTATGTTAATTTTTGTTTGCGTAGTTTAATTTTGTTTAAATTCAGTTTCATTTTGCATGAGTTGCTTTAGGGCGTAGTTGTTATGATTGCATGAGTAGTTTTTTAGATTAGCAAAGAGTTGAGAAAAGAACAACCAAGGATTTAATTTTTGTTTGTTTTGTGCTTAGAATCAAACTGGGTGATAAGTCTGCCAATAAGTTTGCGGAAACAAAGCCAAGTTGTGATCAAGAGTGTTGCTGCAGAGGATACTGATAACCTTTGTCCCGCCTGCACTAGTCTGTTGAGTTAACAGAAATTTTTTTAGAAACTTATTTGTCTGAAATTGAGAAGAAAGTAGAAACCTTAAGGTATTACCATGGGAAGGATGAATTGATTTTGATAAAGACTTAGACTTTTCACACAAAAAGAGTACACTCAACATGTTACTAATAAAACACACAAAAAGTGTGCAAAAGGTGGCAAAGACCACTCTTAATGAAAATTTCATGTGCCCAAAACTGGAGGAACAACCAACATCTTCATCATAATAGTCAGTTGGACTCATTACAAGTAAGATCCCGTTGAGTGAAAAGATGGAGTGTTGACCCAAAAAAAAGGAGAAAATAGAAAAGAAAAAGAAAATAAATAAAGTGGAAAGGTGTGATCTAAAATGTGGAAGTCAAAAGTCAAAAAAAGAGTCAGAACAGTATTCCCTCTTGAAACCCAAAAGAAAGAAAACTTAATTCACAAGAGTACTCAAATTGGAATCACAAAGAAAAATTAGCTCATTCTTCTGAAGAGTGGTGGCGTGACAGTAGGTGTCCAGTCACTTTAGTATGTGACATCTCTTGGACTAAAACCAGGCCGAGTTGCGCCAATTATTTTTTCTACCTAGACTAATCATCCAGTAAAGAGCTGAGCCACCTCACTAATCTGATCCTAATTTGTTGTTTTTGAAATTCTCTTTTGACATTCCCTGTCGCATCACCTGAGGGCAGGTGATAGTTCAAGTTTGGGGGAGTTATAACACTATTTTAGTGTGTCATTATGATCCATTTTTCTTATAGTTTTAGTTTAAGTTTACTTAGGATTTATTTAAATTTACTTGTTTTAGTATGTTTTTACCTTAAGTGCACTAGGTGCATTGTTTATGGTTTATTTGTATGTTTTTAATTTAAAGAAAATCTGATGAAGGCAAGCTGAGGCATAACATCTCAAGACAACGTCTAGAGTAGAAAGAAGACTAAAGAAAAGAAGATGTTGATTCTCATTATCAGCAATTCAGCAAGAGTTTGGAAGGATTTTATCATTAGGGCGTATGTGGCAAGGATTTGTGTAAAGGAAGAGCTAGAGCAGAAAGATAAGATCAAAGAAGCTTGAAGAAAAAAGGTAGTACGGTGAGGACCACACCTGCAAAAGCGCATCCTGTACCCAGCCACCTGCCGTCTGCTCTGCGCCATTACCTGCTACAACAGCTTGCCAAAGACACCTTGTCTCCCATTGTTGTCTGTATTGGATAACTTGCTCACAAAGGGAGATTAGACAGCTGGATATTTTAGTGATTTGATATGAGCTGAACCTTATTCCTATCAAAAGCCCATGATCTAAGACTCATCGGCTTCTACTCTCATACTCAAAGTCTATAAAAGAAAGCCTTGCACATCAGAGGAAGAGAGACAGAGAGCTAGAGATTTTCACACACTCATATTTATTTTCAGTTTAAGTTTTATTTCAATTTGAGGGTTAGGAAAGAATTAGATATTTTTCTGCTTCTCATCTAATCCTGCATACACTGCTTGGAGCTGTCGTGACTGAAGAGATCTGTTGCTATTTATCCAACACAAGGGATCTTCAAGTTACTACTAGGTTGTCATTTCTTTTACATAATTTTGCTAAGAGTATGTCTTCCTGTAGTTTCATTCCAGTAGTTTGCATTCAGCTCATGATCAGTTAAACTCTTGTTTGATGAGCAATGTGAAGTTAATATAAAGTTGTTTTTATGTTGAAATGATGTGTTGACTAGTGTTTTATTTTGTTATGTGTTTTTATTCTATACACCCGCTTCTTAGAATGATCAACTTAGAAAAAGGTACAAGCTTGTTGTTGAGAGAGATCCAACAAAAAGTGGATTTCATAACAAAAGTGGTTAATAAAGTAGGATAGAGATATTCACTTAATTTAGCTTGCTTAGAGATAAGAAGCTGAGGCCATAAAGATTTTCAGAATTAAAACCAGACGTATTTTAGGGTTATAAGCGAGGCTTAGAGATTTGTTCCTTTTCCCTAGTTATGCATGCTTTGATGTTGTAGAGATACACCACTAGATCATGTTCTGACCTTTTGAGGCACGACACTTTACATCATGAATACATTTCAACAATAATATATTAATCGATCTTAGCTCATCAATCACTATCTCTGATATTTTATTCCCTCTTTATTTAGTATTTTAAGTTGTTGTGTGAACCTCTAACTGCTTATTACCTTTAATATTTTGTTACCTTGCTCATACTTATTTTAATCAAAAGTTGAATACTTAAAGTTTAAAGCTAAATCAATTTCACTCCCTGTGGGTACAATCTCTTTACTTTATTACTTGCTGTAATCAAACATACATGTATACTTGCATGTGACACCTTTGCTTTAACTCAACATCAAAAAGTAAACACGTAACAAAGCACGAACAAGTGCCTTCCTTTATTATACCTCCACTAGGCTTCAAAGAATAATCAGTAGGCTTGGTCCTGGAAACTTCCTTGCCTTTCCCTTTACCACCCTACCTGGTGGGCCTTTTGTTATGCTTCTTTCCATTACTGACCATCATAATTGACTTCCTTTTTGACTTTAGATTCTGCTCAACAGTTCTCAACATGCCTAGCATCTCTGACAGGCTTTTGTCCAATTTTCTAGGCATGGCCCAATCCACTTCTGCTCCCAGAACGGCCCAATTACCTAGATCAAGCAAATTGGGGGCAACTTTTACCTTTCTGCCTTCTCACCGAGCAAGCATGGTCAGATGACCCACAGGGTCACATGATTCTCCTCGGCATTTCCTGCCCATCATGCCCGTCTCTACAATCCATAAACAGTCATGACGCCCGTTCCCAGAACTACATCTTTGCCCGTAGCAACGGCTAGTTTCGGGCACCTCTGACCGTCCTAACGACTATTTTCTGGAAGTTACGTATTCTTCAGGAAACAGTTATTTTGCCCCGAAAATAGGGACCGTTGGTTACGCGTTGAGGGCACTATAAGAACCCTCTCATTTGAGAGGGTCAGGTATTCCAAATCATCCTAAGAAAGACATACTTTTGTACTTGCCTTTTTCCTCTCCCGATTCTTACTTTAGCATCGGAGTGCCTTGTAGGTACACCCCTTCCTCATCTCACACACCCAGCATCACAGACGTTTTTCTTGGCCCACTTCAGGTTCTGATTAGCCGTTAAGATTAGTGGCAGCATCTGTGGGAACCCTATTATCCCTGTCTTAACATCCATCGCAGATCAAAGGCCAAAACAACTCTCTGTATAAGCAAAGATCACGGTCTTGACACTCGCAACCCTACTTTTCTCTCCGTCAGTAAGACTGACACTGATGGGACTGCACCTTTCTTTGGAGGCGACGCCCACCATCTGAGAGATGGGGCCACTGCGTCTCCCTCTCCCACTCGTACTGATCGCGTTGAAGACCAACCCTCCCTGGACCTCCAGCCCGTTCCAGTTCCGCCAAACGCCAACCCGGTTGTGGCGGCCCTTCTTGAAGCTCTCAACAAAACCAACCTCTTGATCCTCCCACAAAACGAGAGGATTGGAGCCTTGGAGGAATATGCCCGAACAAGATCCCCTCAGCCGAGGAAGGATCACCGGTGATCCCGAAGTTCACCTCCCCGGCGCAAAAGTGACCGTCAGGCACGTCAAGATCTAGAGTCCCATGTCGTCCGGAAGCGTGACCATATCTCCCCGTGGAACCAATATTCCCCAGGCAACAAGAGGACCAGGAGAGACCAGTGTTCACCCCCCTTCAGGTCGAAGGGTCGGGAAAGAACCCCGTCTCCGCGTATAAGTCACCGCCCTGTCCCTGAGCAGAGCACCAGTTCCCCATCATAGACCAGTAGCAGTAGTGATGACAAGCCCCACGACCCATTGTCTTAAGAGATTATGGCTATGCGCCTCCCCAAGGGATTGGAGAAACCACCGTCTTTGGGAACTTACGACGGAAGGATGGACCCTGACGAGAACATCAAAAATATAGATGCGCTGCTTAACTATCGTGGCGTCCGGGGTGCCATCAAATGCCGCCTATTCCCTTCCACGCTCAAGAAAGGAGCAATGACTTGGTACAAACAACTCCCTAACGAGTCTATCACCTCATGGAGACAACTGGGGAGAATATTTTCCAGACACTTCACAACATCCCGCCGCTACCCGAAGAGCGAAGCCTCCCTTGAGGCCATAATTCAAGGGAAAGATGAGCCTCTCTGAGCGTACATCGAGAGGTTCAATAAAGAAGCAGTGTAGGTCCCAACCACTGATGACATGAAGAAGTTCTGGCTCGAGCGAGGGCTTCGTCCCCGCAATGAGTTCGCCAAAGCTGTTGGTATTGCTCCTCCCAGGACTCTGGATGCCTTCCTCCTCAAGGGGCAAGCATTTATCCAGTACGAGGAGAAATAGGCGGCCAGCTCCACCCGGGTCTCACGCCACCAAGAAAGTGCTCGGGCCTCCAAAAACGATGAACCCTCGACGTCCCTCGGGGAGATAGAAGACGTGAAGATCTTCCTCGGGAATCCCGGGACAACAAAGGGCCCTCTGGCCGCTTCCATAAGTATACTCCCCTGGCCGTCTCCAGGGAAAAAATCCTCTCCAAATGCGCCATGTAACGCCCAAAATATTTAATTATTTATTTAATTGGATATTTATTTAATTGTTGTGAATTATTCGGTTGATTTTGGTGTTGTGGTGAATTAAGTCGTTAAGTCGGTATATTAAGTTGGTAAGTCGTAGAAATAATATTAGAAATAATATTATAGTTGCGGAATAATATTAGTAGTAATATTATCGTGGTTGGAGTGTGTTTGATTAAGTGGGCTTGGATTCGTGTCGGAATTAGTAAATTAAGGGGGTGTATGTTTAGGCCCATTGGATATTATATTAGAATATTACTATTTTAATAAAATAAAACAAATAATAGGAAATAGAAAGGAAACAGTAGGTTGAATCAGTAGAGGAGAAAAGTTGAGAACGCGAGAGAAGAGGAAGTTGCGAGAGAGAAACCGCTGCCGGTGTCGAATTTCCGGAACCCGATCGATTGTCGAGCTGCCTTCAATCTAAGGTAAGGGTGGGTTCGATTATTATAACCGGGTTATGATGAATGATATGAGGGTTGGGAATTATATGATTGTTTCCATTGATTTTCGATAAGTGTTGTTGTCTGTGAGGAAATTGAAACTGATATTGTCAAATTATGGTTCTGCTGTTGAAATGTTGTTGGTTCGGTGTTATTATCGATGAGTCGATGTTGTTGCATTTTATCATTAGGTTGATTTTGTAGACATTGCTGTGAAAAGAAAATTGTTGTTTCTGGAAATTTGGTTGGGGAAGAATGTCACTTTCCACGAATGCACGGGTGGCGCAGGCCACCCATCCCTGACAAAGGGGTGGCGCAGGCCACCCAAAACAAAAGAAGATAATAAGTGGCGAGAGCCACAAGGGACCTGGCGCAAGCCAGGGTGCTTTTCATAAAGGGTGGCGCAAGCCACCCATGTGAAAGGAACATCCACTTCAATTTTTATACTAATATTATTATCATGTTTTCTTAATGAATTGTTTCTTAATGAATTATTTAGGAATGTGGCGCAGGCCACTTGCTTTCTAGAGAAGGGTGGCGCAGGCCACCCATAAGTTAAAGGATTTGGCAATTTTTGTTTTACATGATTTTAAGGAATTGTCACTTTTGTTTTATATGTGTATCAGTTTTAATTAAACCAACATGTTAGGATTACAGAATTAACCAAAAATCATGATGTAAAGGAATAATTAAATAGCACGATAGAATTAATCTGATGATCTTAATAGGTGAGGTCAGTAGGAAACAATCAAGATGCTAGCCCCATGAGTTTTTGACAGAAATTTAATCAAGTGGCAGTGGTAATTTTTGACAGAAAATGTAACAAGTAGCAGAAACAGAATGATGTGAAAATTTCATGACAGATGAGTTAAACTATAGCAGGGTATTGTATTCAAAACCAGAAAAATCACAGAATTTTCCAATAAACTGGTATTAGTAACAGAAGTTAAAAACAACGCAGTTTTAGTCGGTTTAGCCGATTTAGGCAGAAAATTTAGTTCACCGGAATTTAACGAAACTTGTCGGGGTAAGTCGGGTAATTTAGTAGGTGACTTTTGTTGAATTATTTCATTGAAATTCTGTCGAAAAAGTCGAATTGCAGGTACAGCTGAGTTGTAACATTGTTCCGGTTTACGGACGGATTGTAAGTTGTAGGCTTGATAAGCCAACGTTGATATAAGTTGTTTATGTCGTAAAAGTTGCTATGTTGTTTAAGTTGATTGTGTTGTGGAAGTTGTTGAGTTGTTTATGTTGATGAGTTGTGCCTGTCATAAGGCATACATTGCATTTTATGTCGGAGCGTTGCTCACACCACGTTGGTCTGGATTGGCACAAGTTGAAAGTTGAAAGTTGAAGGCTTATGCCTTGATGCCTCGATAAACTGGCATATATTAAGTTGGGAGTTTTACTCCGATGGTACCACATGCATAACATTGTCGAGTCGCATTAAAGTTGCATTTCTTAAGTTGTTGTTGATTTTTGTTTGTTGGTTGTTGATGTGAAGTGGTGATTATTTGTATGATTCTTGCCTATGTATTACTTATCATACTCCGTTTATAATATTCGGTAACTCACCCCTTCTATTTGAATGTTGTCCCTATGTTGGCAACGTGCAGGTAATCAAGAGGAGTAGCCGGTTACCTTAGTTCGAGTCGGTGGTTGTCGCTCTGATACGTAGCACTCGGGGGGATGATGCATCTCTTTTATTTATTAGTCTACATGCTGAATTTTTAATGAAATTGCTGAAAAATACTTTGTTGTTTAATTTGAAGTTGTTTTATGTTGAATAAAGATGCTACTAAGTTGTTAATGAATCCGCTGCGTTGCATTTGTTTAAACTTGAATAAAGTTGAAGTTTACTGTTGGTTTATGTTCCCTTGAATCGTTATGTATCTTTCATGGTTAACTATTATGTGGTTGATTTTAAAGTTGAAAATGTGATATCCCGTTTTATGTCAAAAATTTTATAACTCTGATTTTAATATAATTACCGGGTAGAAATGGGGTATTACACGCCAGCTCGGAGTTCAAATAAGCAGGGGTTCGATTCCCAAAGCAGATATCGGCCAAGCCGAACGCTGACAAGTCGAAATACTTCCATTTCCATAAAAGTCACGGCCACAGAACTGATGACTGCATCACCTAAAGGATGCCATAGAGATACTGATCGGGGACGACCACCTGAAGCAGTTTACAAAGAAGAGGGAAACTCCCCGACAAGACGGCCATGCGTCGAAGAAAGGCGAGGAAGAGGTGCCTTCCTCGGAAGAGACAAACCTTCAGGTCGCCATGAGCATATTGCGACCTGAGGACTTCTATGTTCCTGAAGAGCTCAGCGCCCCCTACTTCGCAGCACATAGCTGTGAGAGCAAGAGTTGTCTCTACAAGTCAATCTATGTTTTGATGATAACAATGCGTATTTGTGAAAGAACCATTTTATGTTCTAACGTGTGTTGTGTGCATATCATATTCATAGAAGTTATCAGATCCAACAAGCACCAGCCAGATAAGCCTAATTGATAATATGCGAAGTTACTATGTGTGACATAAGTCGCAAGAAGCAAGAATACTTTTGTGTCTGATCATGATCAGTCAGATCCAAGGATGCCGATATTGTTGTTGCAATGCTCTTATGGATGCTCTCTGAAAGTGGTCGAGATTCTGAAGATTGCGGAGCTTCTGAAGAAAAGAACCAAAGTACTGAAGACTCTCATGACTTGAAGTTCTGAAGGCGGAAGGCTTTGGAGACCAAGTGCATAAATACTCTGAAGACTTATGTGTTCTGAAGATTATGGTTCCATAAGTCAAGTGCCGAAGACTCTGAAGACAGATTCCTAATGGACGAGTTCTGAAGTTTCGGAAGACTTGAAGAAGTAATGGATAATGTTCTTAAAGACAAGTGCTGAAATTATGAAGACTGATTCCTAATGGACTTCTTCAAATGACTGAAGACTTGACGTATCAGATATCCTGTTAAGAAGACTCTACTCATGCTTCATCAATTTACCCTCAGAAACCTCTGAAGTTTGGAAGTCAAATGTTACCGTCGTGAGTAATTGTACAAGGCGCCCAAGAAAGATATATCCTGTCACTTCTCCTACAGCAAAAAGGAGATGTGTCAGTACAACTAGTTATTACGCAACGTCTCTTTTCCAAAAGCCAACAATATTTCAAACGGCTATATTTCTACTGGGATATTTAAAAGGAAAGAGTATTCGCTTCTAAAGTAATTGACGAAGTCCATGAATCAATTCACTCGACAAAAGATGTATTGATCAAGTCATTGTGTGAAGATAGCAACAACGATGAGTTCTCGTTGTAACACTTAGAATATCCAAAGCTGTCATCAATTTGCACATGACCATTGTTGTTGAAGTTAAAAAAATCATCATTCAACACAACAACAATGAATTGGTACAGAAGCAGTTGATGAAGAAGATAAAATTGCAAATTAGTCAAGTCATCAACCACCTTCTCGTCAGAGCTACATTGAAGATCTGAAGCAAGGAGTTGTTGCTCAAAGCTTGCTCACCCAAGAAGACAAAGAAGAAGAAGATCTACAAGATGTCAACCACTGTCAAATCATTATACATCTCTGTAGTTTCTTAGGATAGGCAAGTAGCTGTTGCTCACATCTTGCTCGAACACTTGTGTGTTCTTTGTACTTAAACTTAGGAGAATCTGCTTACAAGGAAGCACCACACTCATCTCCAGTCTGCCAATTTTACTTAAGAATTGAGATTCCTCCAATGGACGTTATATCCTGTTTGGATCCCTGAACGGGTCACTGTTGATGGAAGCCTCAAGTAGATCACGGGTTGATCGGAATACTTGGGGAGACGGTGGCTGCTGGTCATCGTGAAATCCTGGCTAGAGATCTTAGAAGATCTTGGAACGTTGGGTCAATGATAGTCATATCTCAAAGGGGATAATATGTTGATCAGACTCTTGTGGGATCCCTGATGGAACTCATTGTGATTCCTCCAGTGAACGTTATATCCTGATTGGATCCCTGAACGGTTCTCTGAGAGAGATGCCTCAAGGGATCATGTGATGATCTGGGTACTTGAGATGACATTGACGTAAGTCATTGTGGGTTAGTCACAGTGCGGCTGTGCAAGTTGTTAGTCACCGGTTATTGCTCGTGCATGTGTAATCGAGATTGATTATAGTGGATTAAGACCTTGTGTTCAAGGCGAAATCACCTGAGGAGGGTGGACTCGATTAGCCTTTGTGGTGAACCAGGATATATCGTGTGTTCTTTACTGTTATGCTTAATGTCTTGTTTATATTTCTATATTGAGTATTAGAACCTTACACAAGCAAGTCAGAACCTTGCAATTCTGATAAGCTTCCGCTCTGCAAGTTCTGATTGTTAGGCATAATGTTTAGACTCTTGTTGATTCTCATGCTTCATGCATTGCAAGTCTGAATGTAACTTCGTTAATTAGAGTCTCTCAACGAATTTTGATGTTATCCTAAGTGCTTTAACGACAAGAAGCGAAAAGTTGTTAAAAGAGCAAATACACAATTCAAACCCCTATTTCTGGTGTCTTTCTTGTACCTTCAATAGCCCGTGGGAAACTTTCCCCTCCTCCTTGGTCATTTCTGGAGGGGGCTTCAACAAAGTCACTGTGGGCTCCGTGAAAAGGAAATTCAAGCACCTTTTTAGCATGAGCTCCAACAAAAGTACAACGCTCGACAAGGTCCGGGGAGAATCAGTCCCCGTCTCTTTCTACCGCGAGGAACTCCTCGGTGGGGGCCCCGAACTCAAGCATTCCACTGCTCGTAAGAGCCCAGATGGAAAATTTTGATGTTCGTCGAATCTTAGTCGACCAAGGCAACTCGGTCGACATTGTGTACTCGCAGCTATTTTCGACCCTCCAGCTAGATGAATCGCACCTCACTCCCTACATGTGTTCTGACCTACTGGGCTTCAACGGGTCGGTCACAAAGCCCTGGGGATATGTCGAGTTGATCGTGACTTTTGGATCCACAGAGACGACCAGATCTATTAAAGTCTAATTCCTGGTTATCGACTGCCCGTCTCTCTATCAGTACATCTTTGGGCGACCAACCCTGGCCGAATTGGTGGTCGTACCCTCGACAGTGCATTTCAAAATGAAGTATTACAATTCTAAGGGTCTGGTCGCTACTTTGCACAGGGACATCGAGGAAGCAAAGAGATGCTTCGAAGCAGCCACTAAAGGACTCAACACCATTGCTGCCAAGCCGGAGACTTCCAACAAGCCGACCTTGCCCAGCAGCTCCGAGGAAGCCAAGCCGATGCCCCGCATCGATTCTATCGACCTCGACAACCGTTTCTCTAGATATGACCAGAGGGAGACTAAGACTTCCCCGAGCAACCCGACAACTTTGACCAGCACCAGAAACATCTCCCATTCGACGCGCCCAATTCTGGATGGCGAGTTCGACCTCGTCCTGCTCGACGATGACCCTCAGCAAGGAGTAAAGATAGGGACCGGCCTCCCCGACATAGCGAGGAAACTGGAGGTGCGAGAAAGTCACAAGAAAGGGGGGTTTGAATTGTGTATTTACTCTTTAACAACTTTTCGCTTCTTGTCGTTAAGACACTGAGATAACATCAGAGTTCATTGAGAGACTCTGACTTGCAAAGTAACTTTTAGACTTGCCTTGCATGAAGTATAAGAACCAACGAGAGTCTGAACACTGTTTACATCATTCAGAACTTGCAGAGCGGAAGCTTATCAGAGTTACAAGGTTCTGACTTCCTTATGTAGGGTTCTGATACTCAATATAGAAACATAAACAAAGACATTAAGCATAAGAGTAAAGGACACGCGATATATCCTGGTTCACCACAAAGGCTAATCCAATCCACCCTCCTCAGGTGATTTCGCCTTGAACACAAGGTCTTAATCCACTATAATCAATCTCGATTACAGATGCACGGGCAACAGCCGATGACTAACCACTTGCACAACCGCACTGTGACTAACATGCAATGAACCGTTTAGGGATTCAACTAAATGAATATAACGAACATTGACCTACAAGTTCCAATCTCGCAAGATCTACTGCTAGGCTTTCACAGCTAGACGTTCAGAGATTCATCGCAATGAATATAACGCTACTGACCCTATTTCAGGCTTTTCCCAAAATGACATCTCGCCATTGTCTTCTCGAGTCTCCGGTCACACTGACCACTCAAGGAATCCTAATTCACCAAGAATTAGTTATATAGGAGATTCCAATAATGCTTCTTAACAAGCAGGTTACTCCTAAGTTTAAGTACAAAGAACACATAAGTGTTCAAGCAAGATATGAGCAACAGCTCCTTGCTATCCTAAGAAACTACAGAGATGTATATTGATTTGACAGTTGTTGACATCTTGTAGATCTTCTTCTTCTTCGTCTTCTTGGGTGAGCAAGCTTTGAGCAACAAATCCTTGCTTCAGATCTTCAATGTAGCGCTGACGAGAAGGTGGTTGATGACTTGACTGATTTGCAATGTTGTCTTCTTCATCAACAGCTTATGTACCAATTCATTGTTGTTGTGTTGAATGATGATCTTTGAGCTTCAACAATAATGGCCATATGTAAATGGTGATATCTTTTGATATTTAAGTGTTACAACGAGAACTCATCGTTGTTGTTATCTTCACACAATGACTTTGATCAAATCTCTATTCATAGACTGAATCGATACCTTCAGAAGCGAATACTCTTTCCTTTAAATAGCCCAGTAGAAATATAGCCGTTTGAAATACTATTGGCTGTTGGAAAAGAGACGTTGTATAATAATTAGTTCTACTGACACATCTCCTTTTGATGTGAGAGAAGTGATGGGATATATCTTTCTTGGGCAGTGTGTATAGTTGTTCACAATGGTAATATTTGACTTCCAAACTTCAGAGGCTTCTGATGGTAATTTGATGAAGCATGAGTAGAGCCTTTTTAACAGGATATCTGATACATCAAGTCTTCAGTCATTTAAAGAAGTCCATTAGGAATCAGTCTTCAGAACTTCAACACTTGTCTTTAAGAACATTATCCTGTACTTCATCAAGTATACCGAAACTTCAGAACTTGTCCATTAGGAATTCGTCTTCAGAGTCTTCTGCACTTGACTTTTGGAACCGTAAACTTCATAACACATAAGTCTTTAGAGTCTTTCTGCACTTGGTCTTCAGAGCCTTCCGCCTTCAGAACTTCAAGTCATGAGAGTCTTCAGCACTTCGGTTCTCTTCTTCAGAAGCTTTGCAATCTTCAGAATCTTGACCACTTTCAGAGAGCATCCACAAGAGCATTGAAACAGCAATTCAGCATCCTTGGATCTGACTGATCATGATCAGATACAGAAGCGTTCTTGCTTCTTGCGACTTGTGTCACACATATTAACTTCACATATTATCAATTACGCTCATCTGGCTGGTGCTTGTTGGATCTGATAACATCTATGAATATGATCTGCACACAACATACATTAGAACATAAAATGGTTCTTTCACAAATACGTATTGTTATTATCAAAACATAGATTGACTTGTAGAGACAACTCTTGCTCTCACAATCTCCCCCTTTTTGATGATGACAAAACCAAGTATTTTGATTGAACATTTTGTACAAGGTAATCACCAAAACAAACATATTCAGAGTCTGGAACAACAGCTCCCCCTGAATGTGTTATCCTTAAAGTTTTATCTTTGATCATCTAGAATCTTATATGATCCAAAGATATACAGAATAACAACTTGAGTTGCCAGAACAAAGAATAGAAAAGGACTACTTCTCTATCTTGTCTTTAAAGAGACAAAAGTCTTCAGCATCTGGACTAGTTCATCAGAACTTCCATATTCAAATCTTCAGAACTCAGTTCCTTTATAGTCGTATCAGAGCTTGTAATCTTCAGAGACTTCTGAAGCATTTCTACTTTTCAGCAGATTCATTTAAGCACAAACAGATCAGTTCTTATCTGATAACATAGCCTCACTATTCCTCAGAGACAGACACTATCTTTCTAAGAAACCCCCCTGAGTTTTAGACTATGTGAAGATTTTATACTTTGCAATTGAATCTTCTGGGTAGTCTCCCCCTAATTTCCACAAGTCAGATATTGGGATCTTCAGAATTATAATTCAGAATGGTAAGTTTTTAATCGCCAATGTAGATCATGACTTTTTCAGAGTTAGAGTTTTGAACACATGTCTTCATCTCAGAACCTTGTTGCTGTCACAACTCAGTGGTTTATCAAAGCTTGATTTTTTATCAGATACCAATTGAAGGTTAATTTTTGTGATCAATCAACGCTTGATTCTGAATCTGGTACACATGATTTGATTTTAATATGGTACCAAGTGATGGAATTCTTTTCATACCATTTGAAGAGTATTTCCTTAATGTGCTGAAATTAATACCAATAAAGGTACTTTGACAAGAATTCACAGCTTTGCTCTGATTAATATTACTGCATATTGAGTCTGATACCAATCCTTGTGTATACTGAGTCTGGTTACCATTTATTGACTTAGTCTGATACCAAATCATTTCTTCTTAATTGAGTTCTTGGTAGACGTCAGAACTACTTCTTATTGGATCTTTAATCCGGATCTTCAGACAGTTCTTTGACTTCTGATTTGCATAGTTCTTTTGAATAAGCATATTGACTGCTTTCAGAGTTTTCTTCTTCTGATTCTTACGTTCTGAATCTCATATTCTTAGACAGCTTATAGCTTCTGAACCAAGTGAGACAGAGATCAAGATAAACTTTGACTTTCAGACAGTTCTCAACTTCTAAACAGTACTGGGTAGATCTGATTCTGAACACATGTTCACGAAGTGTACAACTTCTATCATATGAACAAACAGTTCATAAGAACTTCTAAAAGAGTTATTCTTTCTTAACCTGTTCTTAGAATGCCTAGTGAACTTGTTTAGAGTTCATCGGTTAAACATCAAACAACAAACGTTAGTAGTAAGGCATTTTATATGATTGATTACTTGTTTGAGTTGCATTCTTTTCCTTTAAGATTTCTTCTTTTTCTTTAAGATTTCTTTCTTTCCAATCAAAATCATATTATATTTTCTCCCCCTTTTTGACATCATCAAAAAGGTTCAGAGCGTCTTAGAATTTAAGCATATGTAGATTAATATGATAGTGAACATAAATAAACTCAAAGGATGTTATCATTAATCATACGTATATTGAAATGTTAAGGAATGATCAACATCGTTAGAGATTAGTCATAGTATTTTCATTAATGGATACTGAGATGGAAACTTTAACACAGAACCACAAAATAGTTTTAAAGCATAGATTAGACTTAATCCTAAAGGTAATCAAAACATAGACCTAATGAGGATGGGTTTCTAAGGATTGGACTAATAGGAGCCTAATGATGATGAAGATGAGAACGAGCTTTCAGAACCATCAGTTCTTGAGGCATGCAGTTTTTCTTCTGCTTGAGTAATTGCCAGCCTCTTGCTCTTCACAATTTCCTCTGAGATCCATTCATGGAACTCAGTCCAGATAATTCTTATTTCCATGGGGTCCACACAGGAACTGGAAGCACCCACTAAGCCATGGATTTTTTGTGATTGCATTATCCTTAAAGGATGTTAATGCATCAGTCTTGTATCATTTTGCATTGTAATAACAAGCAAGCATTTTAAGCATTTTAAGTAGTGTGAACATTTTGGATATGATTAAGGTTTTCATGCAGTTCTTAGAGTAGAATCTTATGGTAAAGGATTTTTGTATTTTTAAGACTCCAAAAAGATATTTCATTTAATAATCTTAACAAAAATACATAGAGCAAGAAATAGCATAGTAGGGCAGAAAACTTATAACCTAATTCTATTTCTTCTTAGGAACTTCCAGATAGATTTGTAAGATCTATGGGTGAACACTCAGTGGTTGCTCCTAAGTGGTTTAGCCTGGTAATCACATCCTGAATTTCTAGGACTCGAGATATGACTCTTCCATACGAAATACTGAGAGAGGGTTTGTCTTTATACAAAAAAATTTGTTCTTTCAAGTGATTGAACATAGTCAGTGGAAGGTTTATTTTCCTTCTGTAGATCAGGAAGAAGATGAATAGTCTATCTGAATGGGTTAGCACTTGTTCTCCTACTTCTCTAGGTTGAAGGTTTGTTTCCATTATTCTGGGCCAGACTTTAGCTAATGGTTTGAGTGAGGAGACACAGTTGGAGGCACCATTTCCATTGTGAATTTGGAAAATGAGATCATTGAAGATGGTTCTTTCCTTGTAATCTTCAAGGGTATCACCGCTTTTGTTACACTTGATTGCTTGAGCTATGATGGATGGATTAATCAACACATGGATTCCAAAGATGGTTGATTGAATGATGTGTTGGTTATGCATATTCGAAAACACACCAGCATTTGCCCAGAACTCTTTAACACAATATGTGTAAATGATACCTGGTAGCATGTCAAGGTAACCTTCCTAATTCTGAAATGTAATTCAGAAGATGTTCTTATAAAGCTGAGTTCTTTGAGAGAACTCTGGTGTATATAGAATTCATTCAGGACTCTTAACTCAGAGATTTCACACTTAGTAGGTTTTGGATGAGAGGTGGACATTCTAGAGGGAATACTAAAGAGAGGAACTGACTGAGATGGTTTGGAATGGTGGATAGAAGAGTGAACAAGGTGCCTTAAGTAGGCAGCGAATAGAGAGAGTCAAATAAATGCTTGTGACTTCAACTGTCAGGTTCGTAATTTCCTAGATATTTTAAGCTAGATGTGACTAGGTTAAGGGATTAATGCTGGCACTAAGTCCAATAGTTTATCATTCCTGGAAAGACCTAGAGATCACGCATAGACTCCTCTAATTAATTCTTGTCAGGAGTTAAGGATTCGCAAAATAAATGCATATGTGAGATTAGTACCACTGACTAGTAGTGAAAACATAGAGGCACGTTTTCTTCTTTCAAGAATATTTATCTTCTATGTCTAATAAGTGCACATACATAGGTGTAGGCATAAAGAATTGAAACTAACACATACTTCATTAACTTAATTAGCAATTACACAATATGAACAAGTGAACCATTACACACTAATAACTTAGCCTAATTGAGACAGGTAATCTTTTAATTTTATGAGAACCAACTGCTGTCGAAGGTTTCGCAAAACTTCCTATCTAGAGCAGTATTTAGACCACATCGAACTCTGCAGATCTTTTGCACGATTCCTGCTCTGAAGAGTACTTCTGATAGGACTCTTCCGTAAGGAATGAATGATTGGTTCATGGTTCTTGACGTGACGATTAACTCTTTAAGATGGTCAAAGATTACTTGGGAAAGATCTATAGGAATTTGCCTAAAAAATACATGATGAGGATCTTATCATCATGATACAGAAAGTCCTTGTTTGTATTGCAAGGTTTAATATTTGTTAAGATGAACTTGAACCACCCTCTAGCAATAGGAAAAAGTTTTTCAGGTTTCGTAGGTTCAACGGCAGATCCTTTATCAAACATATAGTGCATTTCAGCATCGGAGGTGCATCGAATGGATGCATGGTTGGGAGTGACACCTCCTAGTGGACAGTCAATGGCTTCAGAGATTTTTGTGGCGTTGATGGTGACTGGGAGACCATAAATGTCAGAGTAGATAGTTAGACCATTACTGCTAACAGAGGCATTGATCCAAAAGGATTTTAAAAGGTTCAGATAAATTAAGCCTCTTAGCATATGTATGTATTCATTCCAATTTTGAAAGTGAATACCAAGATGAAAGTCATGATCAGTATCTAATGGATTTGGTCGATTTTCATTGATGACTTCAAGGAGATCATCATTGCCATAAAAGGTTCTTGGAGTCATTTTAGATTGTGTTTAGGGTGAAAAGAAGATTGGGAATAAGAGATAGTGGAGAATATTTTTGGAGTGACTTTAAATAGATGGATGGAGAAGTTTGAACTGAATGGGTCAATAACTAAGAATGACTTAGGAAGACTGGAAATCTTAGGGGTAGTCTAAAAGATGAAGACAGATAAGCAGTCTGTTGTTCTAGGGAAGATCGAAGAGATATACATGCACTTTATTCTTATCAAAAGTTAGGTGGATGTAGTAATTGCATTATGAAGTCATTAATTCTAAGAGAATACCAAAAGTCACGCTTTCTAATTTCAAGGTTTTTATTTATTAATCATTAATCAGCACATAGCCCAGAATGCAGGCAAAAAGGACTTTTCACTATTTTTAATATAGAATCCTGACTTGTCAGAACATGACCATGCCTGGTTTGGATGCTATTGCCTAGGTAATGAGCTATTTTGGTCGAGGTAGCACGTTTCCCTATTTCATAGCTGAGCAGATATCGCTCAATATACGCATATCAAGGAATTTTGGACAGATTAAAAAAACTAAAGAGTGTCGTTCAATTTAATTGAACATCATGGTTTCTTAGACTAACTAGGTTAGGTGGAGTGATTATAAGAGAGAGGGAGAGAGAGAGTTAGGTCTGGAATAGGAGTACTAGTTGTAGTGTACTTATGGGTTATAGGATGTGGTCAAGCAGAGTGAATGATATGATGAGGAGAATCTTACATATGTGACTGTTTTACTTTAACTTTTTCCGAAAGCATAGGTATACACATACGGAAAAGGACAAAGAATTTCTTAAAAAATATTTCTAATTACTTCTCACGAAACATAACACAGCATAACCAAAAAGCTTGATGAAGTGATTCTAGTTGTTATCATGAAAATAAGTTATAAATGAAGGAAGGATGATACCTGAGATCTTTGCAGACTTATCTGAATGCATTCCATCTGGACTCTAATTTTTCCTTTTCTGAGTGAACTGCTGAGGGTTCTTGGATTCTTCAAGATTCACTTGCATTCTGATTTCTGAAAGATGTGAGCATTTTCTGAACTTTGATTCATATGATCAGAACGACAGATTTCCATAATGCCTTTTCAGAAGGTCTTTAAGTTCAAGCCTATAACATGAACTGTTGAGAGGTTATGTGCTGAGAAAGATTGACATCACATAATATCCTCTGACTTGTTTCTTCAGTCTGATGTATATCCTTGTTCAGAACCATTTATCACCAAACATGTTTACAACATGAAACATAGTTTGCATGATACACCTTGGTCTTACATTTCTGATCCAACTTAAAACAACATGTTTACTTCTGAAAGAATGTCAACTGATCTCTTCATTCTGACAACATCAGTAATCCTTTTGACTTCAAGGGATGACTTTAGATAATGCATCAACTTGAACATCTTCTGGTTTCGGATTAAAGAAGTTCTGAGAAACTCATCAGATAGAATCTGATCAATCACAAATGGTTCAATTGAGATAGAATCTCAAGTTATCAAAACATAGTTGTGTTGATTCAGTCAAATTTCAGATGTTGATTTAGTTTGAATTCTTCAGTTTTCTAAATTCTGCATACTTCATTCTGAAGTTCAACATCATAGAATAACAATCTTCCTTCTTTACATGAAGAAGTTCTGAATAAGTTTTTATATGAGAAAGTCAAGGGTGGACCTAATCCGTTTCTTGAAAACATCTCAAAAACTCATAATGAATTAATCTTCAGCAAACAAGACTTCTTGTTTTCTGATGATTCAACTTTGAGCAAATACGTGGTTCATCCACACGTATCTTCCAAGATAAGCATTCAACAGATACTACTTCTTATCTGATGAATCTATCTTATCAGCTGATTCTTCAATCTTCATTAAAACTTTAGTGAGGAAGATTTAGTTGTTTGACAACTGTAAAACTTTCAGAATCAGTTATTTGCTCAAGTACTCAGATTGATTACAATTTTGTACATAGTCATCTTTTGAGCTGTTACATAAATTGTAAGTGGATTTCAATCTCACCCAGAGTATTTCTATGCACCTCATCTGGATCTTTTTCTGACACTGTTAAGTGTTTGATATCCATCAATAACAGAACCGGAGCTCTGATACCAATTGAAGGTGCGAGAAAGACACAAGAAAGAGGGGTTTGAATTGTGTATTTACTCTTTAACAACTTTTCGCTTCTTGTCGTTAAGACACTGAGATAACATCAGAGTTTATTGAGAGACTCTGACTTGCGAAGTAACTTTCAGACTTGCCTTGCATGAAGCATAAGAACCAACGAGAGTCTGGACGCTGTTTACATCATTCGGAACTTGCAGAGCGGAAGCTCATCAGAGTTGCAAGGTTCTGACTTGCTTATGTAGGGTTCTAATAAACAATATAGAAACATAAACAAGGACATTAAGCATAAGAGTAAAGGACACACGATATATCCTGGTTCACCACAAAGGCTAATCCAGTCCACCCTCCTCAGGTGATTTTTCCTTAAACACAAGGTCTTAATCCACTATAATCAATCTCGATTATAGATGCATGTGCAACAGCCGGTGACTAACCACTTGCACAGCCGTACTGTGACTAACATGCAATGAACCGTTCAGGGCTTCAACTTAATGAATATAACGAACATTGACCTGCAGGTTCTAATCTCGCAAGATCTACTGCTAGGCTTTCACAGCTAGACGTTTAGGGATTCATCACAATGAATATAACGCTACTGACCCTATTTCAGGCTTTTCCCACAATGACATCTCGCCATTGTCTTCTCGAGTCTCCGGTCACACTGACCATTCAAGGAATCCTAATTCACCAAGAATTAGTTATACAGGAGATTACAATAATGCTTCTTAACAAGCAGGTTACTCCTAAGTTTAAGTACAAAGAACACGTAAGTGTTCAAGCAAGACATGAGCAACAGCTCCTTGCTATCCTAAGAAACTACAGAGATGTATATTGATTTGACAGTTGTTGACATCTTGTAGATCTTCTTCTTCTTCGTCTTCTTGGGTGAGCAAGCTTTGAGCAACAACTCCTTGCTTCAGATCTTTAATGTAGCGCTGACGAGAAGGTGGTTGATGACTTGACTGATTTGCAATGTTGTCTTCTTCATCAACAGCTTCTGTACCAATTCATTGTTGTTGTGTTGAATGATGATCTTTGAGCTTCAATAACAATGGGCATGGTAAATGGTGATAGCTTTTGAAATTTAGTGTTGCAACGAGAACTCATCGTTGTTGCTATCTTCACACAATGACTTTGATCAATTCTCCATTCATGAACTGGATCGATACCTTTAGAAGCAAATACTCTTTCCTTTAAATAGCCCAGTAGAAATATAGCCATTTGAAATACTGTTGGCTGTTGGAAAAGAGACGTTGTGTAATAATTAGCTGTACTAACACATCTCCTTTTGCTGTGGGAGAAGTGATGGGATATATCTTTCTTGGGCAGTGTGTACAGTTGTTCACAATAGTAATATTTGACTTCCAAACTTCAGAGGCTTTTGATGGTAATTTGATGAAGCATAAGTAGAGCCTTTTTAACATGATATCTGATATATCAAGTATTCAGTCATTTGAAGAAGTCCATTAGGAATCAGTCTTCAGAACTTCAGCACTTGTCTTTAAGAACATTATCCTTTACTTCTTCAAGTCTTCCGAAACTTCAGAACTTGTCCATTAGGAAACCGTCTTCAGAGTCTTCTGCACTTGACTTTTGGAACCGTAAACTTCAGAACACATAAGTCTTCAGAGTCTTTCTGCACTTGGTCTTCAGAGCCTTCCGCCTTCAGAACTTCAAGTCATGAGAGTCTTCAGCACTTCGGGTCTCTTCTTCAGAAGCTTCGCCATCTTCAGAATCTCGACCACTTTCAGAGAGCATCCACAAGAGCATTGCGATAGTAATATCAGCATCGTTGGATCTGACTGATCACGATCAGATACAAAAGCGTTCTTGCTTCTTACGACTTGTGTCACACATAGTAACTTCGCATATTATCAATTACGCTTATCTTGATGGTGCTTGTTGGATCTGATATCATCTATGAATATGATCTGCACACATCACACGTTAGAACATAAAATGGTTCTTTCACGAATACGTATTGTTATCATCAAAACATAGATTGACTTGTAGAGACAACTCTTTCTCTCGCAGAAACAACTCAAAGCTTGCCTCTGAGAGAACACAGACTTGTTCGCCTAGACCACCGCGGAAATGCCCGACTTAGATCCTGTTGTCGTCTGCCATCAACTCACAATTTACCTCGCCGCCAAGGCTATAGCGTAACGTAGGAGAAAGCAGTCTCCAGAGAAAACGGAGGCTGCAGAACAAGTTGTAAAAGACCTCATCGAGGCAAACTTTATTTCAGAGGCCAAGTACACTACTTGGCTATCCAATGTTGTACTCGTCAAAAAATCTAATGGAAAGTGGCGTATGTGTGTTGATTACACTGATCTCAATAGGGCATGCCCTAAAGATGCTTACCCCTCCCCAATATAGATAAACTTGTTGATAATTCTGCCGATTTTAAACTATTATCGTTTATGGACACCTATTCGGGCTACAATCAAATATTAAAGGCGAAAAGCGACAAAAAGTACACAGCCTTCATGATTGAGTCGGGCAACTATTACTACAACGTAATGTCCTTTGGCTTGAAAAACGTTGGCGCGACCTATCAAAGGATGATGAACAAGGTCTTCCGAGGAGAAATTGATGACATGCTCGAAGTTTATATGGACGATATGATCATGAACTCCCATGAGGAAAACGATCACACGGCCCATTTAAGAAAGGTCTTCGAGCAAGTCAGGAAATACCAGATGGAATTCAACCCGGAGAAATGAACATTCGGGGTACGAGCCGGCAAGTTCCTTGACTTCTATCTAATGAAACGAGTAATCAAAGCTAACCCCGACAAGTGCAGAGCCTTCTCTAAGGTTCCTACGCCCAGCTCAAAAAAATCCATCCAATCCCTCAACGGGATACTGGCTTCATTATCTCGTTTCGTGGCCAAATCTGCCCAGCACGCTTTGCTCTTCTTCAAACTCCTCCGCAAGGAGGCATCCTTTGAATGGATGGAGGAATGCGACAAAGCTCTCCTCCACCTAAAACAAGCACTATCGGAGTCGCCAGTCCTCTCTCGGCCAGATAACGGCGAAACCTTGTACTTTTATCTCGTCGTAGCAACCAAGGCCGTTAGTGTCGTCCTCATCTGTGAGACGCCCGACGGGCAAAAACCCATATACTTCACGAGCAAAGCATTGCAAGGACTAGAGCTGAGATACCAACAAATAGAGAAAGTAGCTCTGGCCCTCATCAACGCTCCGCGAAGACTAAGGCACTATTTTCTGCCCCACATGATCGTGGTCCGAACAGATCTACCAGTGTAGCAACTGTTAGGACGACCAGACATGGCTGGCAGGATGCTTAAGTAGTCATTGGAGCTGTCCAAATTCGACATTCAATATGAGATTAGAAAGGCCCTCAAGGCCCAGGAACTGGCCGACTTTGTCGCAGAAATGAGGTTCACAGATTCCCTTACTTGCAGGGCACGCAAATGGACTATCTTCGTCGATGGGGCATTCAGCTCGACAAGAAGTGGGACAAGTATCATCTTGGAAAACAAAGAGGGAAATATTGTCGAAGTCTCGCTTACCCTATCCTTCACTACTTTCAACAATCAAGCTGAGTATGAAGCTTTCCTCGCTGGTCTACGCCTATCCGAGGACCTGGGAGCAGACGAAGTCGTCATCTGCACTGATTCTCAACTCATGGCCCTTCATGTCCGAGGAGAATACCAGGCCAAGAACGACAACCTGTCCGAATACTTATTCCTGGTCAAGGAAAAAATGACGAAGTTCGCAACAGTAGAAGTAAAACATGTTCCCCGCGAACATAATGACAGAGCATACGTGTTGTCTAAACTGGCAAGCATGAAGAAAAGAGGCGGAAACAATTCTGTCATCTAGGAGGTGCTTCCTCGACCCAACATCAAGAAAACCTCCACGATCCTCGACGTGTAAGTCATCGGCGACAACAACTGTTGGATGACCTTCGTTTATATTTACCTCGCTAAGGATGAACTCCCATCCGACCCCAAAGAGGCCAGCATAGTCAGGCGCAGAGCCTGCTCCTACGTCCTGGTCGAAAACAAGCCCTACAGGCGAGGGTTCTCCGTCCCTTTAGTCAAGTGCGTCGAGGAAGAGATGGTCGCCCACGTCTTGTGCCAGATCCACGAAGGAGTCAATGCCCAACACCTCGGGGGGGAGATCCCTTGCTAGGAAAGCCCTACGTGCAGGGTACTAATGGCCGACCATGCAGCATGACGCGAAAGAACACGTTAAGAAATACGAGAAATGCCAACGGCACGGGGACATGCACTTGGCTCCACTCGGCGAGCTCAAAGCAATGTCCTCCCCGTGGCCCTTCGCATGATGGGGCCTAAACATCCTGAGACCATTCGTCGTAGGGTCGAACCAGAACAAGTACTTGATAGTGGGTGTTGACTACTTCACTAAGTGGATAGAAGCGGAGGCTCTAGCCAAAATAACGGCCCACAACATACTTCGCTTCTACAAGAGAAACATCCTTGCCCGTTTCGTCCTCCGCCCCGATGGCGCAGACGTCGTCCTCCGCCCACACGATTCGGACAACCAGCTCAGCCCGAGTCTTTAGCTTCCTCAGGTCATCATGCTCGTCTTTGGTTGTGTAGCGCGATTTTTGTGGTTTCGAATCACTATCGCTTTGGTACTACAGTTCGATTCATTTTTTATCTTGTGAAGCTGATTAAGGAAGGGAAATAGATGTCTCCAATTAACCCTGCTTGCATACTGAGATTAAACAGTCAAAACTGTTGGTTTACAGATGCTATCAAAATGGGGGTTTGTCTTTAGGTTATTTCGTTTAAGAACACAGTGTTTGGACTATTTGCGAGGTTTGTTTTGGTAAGATGTTAGGTCTGATGCTTCTTGATTGATGTATGGAGGTACTGGATTTTGGGTTTTTGATTAGTATGCTCGCTAAGATTTTGCAATCTTATGCCTACGTCTTCCCGTTTAACGAAACAGGGAAATCAGAGCGATCATAGTTCCTCTTATTCTATGGGAGGAAAGAGATGTTTTGGTGTCTTGTTCAAAGCCCAAGACATGAAGCTAAAGGTGATTTATATCTTGTTCAAAGCCCAAGATGTGAAGCTAAAAGGTTTGACTGAGAGAGAACTTGTCATCTCTAAAGAGGAATTGTTGATGTTTGTGTGCTGTGAGCAAGGCACAACTTTGATGCTAAAAGGTTGATTGACTCAACTGGGGTTTTCTTTATTCAAAGCCTAAGAGGAGGCTAGAAGTTTGACTTTTTCGAGGAAAATGTTATTTCTATCTTGTACAAAGCCCAAGATTGAGGCTAAAAGGGATTTTGACTCCATTGAGGAGAATGTATCTTGTATAAAGCCCAAGATGGAGGCTGAAAGGGGTTGACTCAACAAGAGAGTGCTTTTATCTGTCCTGTATAAGGCCCAAGACGGAGACTAAAAAAGGTTTGACTCAACAAGAGAGTTCGAAGATTGATTGACTCAACAAGAGAGTCTGAAGGTTCATTGACTCAAAAAGAGAGTCTTTTATACTCAACAATAGAGTGATTTGCTATCTCGTATGAAGCCTGAGATTGAGGCTAAAAGGAGATTGACTCAACAAGTAAGTCTTTTATACTCAACAAGAGAGTGTTTTACTATCTGTCTTGTATAAAGCCCAATACGGAGGCTAAAAGTGGTTGACTCAACAAGAGAGTCTAAAAAGGTTAGCTCTGCTGGGGAGAATCATTTGTACAAAGCCCAAGAGGAGGCTGACTTACTGCTGAGGATTATTGAGATCCTGAAGCAGGTCCAAGTGTGGGGAACTCTCATGAGAGAGACCGCGTTTCTACCAGAGATTGATCCAGAGTGATCGGTGTTCTTCCTATGTTTGAAAGGACCTTAAGAATGTGTTTGAGACTCAAGGAGGTTTAGACTGTCCAAGTCTAGAGTTTTATCTTTTGTATTATGCCCAAGAGGAGGCGCGAGCATTAAGGGATGAGTATCAACCCTAAAATTGCCGAGTTTTGACACTGGAAAGACTGCTCGAGCAAAGGATGACTAAGTTCTATCTTATACCTTTAAGAGGTCGTCAAGGTCCTTGTATTAAGCCCAAGAGATTTCATGAGAACTTCTAAGAAGCCGAAGGGTCCTTGTACAACGCCCAAGAGGAGGAGGGGATGCTTTTAGGAAGCCTGTGGGTCCCCAAACCAAGAGAAGTTCAAGAAATTCAATTCACATAGAAGAGATCATTCCAGGAAAGTTCGAGAATTTGGAAGAAACTCAAGAGATGCCATTCACGGAGAAAAGATCATCTCTGGGGAGTTAGAGTTTCTTTGACAATTTCTAAGGGTGACAGTCTGAGAAAAGGATCACCGAGAATACTACCTTTCTCTTTTTTCCATATTGTTTAACCCCAAGAGGATGGAAGACTGTATCTGGATTCCTACGGGGGATCTAGTTTTGTTTGTATTTAAGAGTGACCAACAAGGCTTTACCTAGTGCTAGACGTAGTTGCCGGGGAAAACTCTAAATAACTATACTAGTATTACACAGTGGATATGTGACAAGTATGTAAAAGGATGTGAAAAAAGACTTACAGTGAAGCAGCCCCACAATACAATTATATACATATGAAAGTGGTTAATGAAAGGGAATAAACACTTACCCGTTGTAGAGCTTCCATGTTGTTTGGTTAGTTGTTCAAAAAAGAAATTAAAGAAAGTTTTGATGACAACATATATTTTAATTCAAAATCAAAGGAGAAAGTGCTTTGAAAAGATTGTTGGGGCTTACAACTCAAGGAGAGGCCCAAGTTTTAACGATGATCGCACTGTTGTTCTGTAAACTGTACAGAGGGACTTATACAATATGTGAGGCCCAAAAGTTTTTATGTACAAGGGGATGGGTCTTACACTCTATTAGAGGCCCAAATATTTATTTTAAATAAAGAAATGGGACTTACAACACGAGGGTAGGCCCAGGGTTATTTGTTAAAAAGGCGACGATCGCGCCGTTATTTTTGAAAATACCGTGGGACTTATACAATGACTGAGGCCCAAAAAGTGGTGTATTTACAAAGGGGATGGGTCTTACACTCTAATAGAGGCCCAAAAAGTCTTTTAAAAGAAATGGGACTTACAACACGAGGGTAGGCCCAGATGGTTCTCGTTTTCAAATGGCGATTGCGCCGGGATTTTTGAAATCGCAGTGGGTCTTATACAATAACTGAGGCCCAAATTATTTTGGTTTCAAAAAGGATTGGGTCTTAAACTCTATTAGAGACCCAAAAAGTGTTTGAAAATGATTTGTGTAGGGTGATTAAGATCAAAACCCTAAATTAATTTCAAAATGTATTTTAATTAAATAAGAATTTAATTAAAATAATCAAAATTATCAAACATGTGTGAAAAACAAGTTGTGATCTTGGATTAATGCTTGAAAAATAATGTTTATATCCACAAAATGATTGGAAACCAATTAAATTTGGAAAATCAAGGAGGAAAAAATATTTTAAATGTTAAAAACAAATAAAAGATTAATTCTTTGCAAAAATATCAAGTATATGAAATAAATAATATTTTTGCGAATTTTTGGAAAAATAAAATATTTTAACATTTTTGTGAATTATTAAAGAAAGAATCAACTCAAAATCATTAAAACTCAGAGAGAAATTAATTTTTGAATCAATTAAATAAAATCACATAATTCAAATATTCAAATATTCAATAAATGGCGCCAAGAACACACCAAGAACACGCGTCACCCCTATGTTTCTATAGATTTGCATTTTCTCACCAATCTCACTGAATACTTGATGAAATCACACAATCCACATATCAATCTACTCGTTTTCACCTCACGATCATGTTTATGGTCTTTAATTTTATTTATTTTAAACATGGAATAAGAAATCAAGACAAAACCTTAAGAACCCTAAATTCTGCATGAAGGCTGAGAATTTTGATACACGATTCAAACAAAGAAATTAATTGAGGGGAAACATTCTATTCATGATTATGAACATTTGGCAAAAGTATTGTGCGAGGAAATATGCATAGATTAAGAGATGACCAAGTTTAGGCTTACTTGAAGGTCGTGACAGCAAGAGCAAAGTGATTTTTGAGTTGGAGGTATTACAGATGAGTTGTGATGATCTGAACAGCTTCCCTACACCATATGGAGTGTGTTTGAATGTATGGACTTGATTGGAAATGGCTGGATCACTTCATGGCATCTCAACTGCAACTTGGTTAAAACCTTGAGCAATTGGCTAATGATTCTGAGAAATCAGTGTTCTAGTTGTGGTTTAAGTGTTTGGATCACTTCTATATGATGTTTATGAGGTGTGTGTGTGATTGGTATGGTTGGAATGGCTCTCAAACTCGAAACCCGATAGTGACTTGCTTTGGAAGGCAATTTTGGAGTGAAAGAAGAGATTTTGAGGAAAGCATCAGTTTGATGGCTTTGGTGTACTTACACTGAGCACAAATGAGCTCTATTTATAGTAGAGCAAGTTTATTTTGGCTGCAATAGTGAATGGCTATTGCTGCAGAGGTTTGGCAAATGTTGATCAATAGGAATCCAAGTCTCCTCTAGCCATTGACTAGAGGTTAGAGCACAGGCCTTTGGTTCCCTAGTTCAGAGATCATCCTTGACTCATTCAATTGAAAATGGATCAGTTCATGCCACCTTGGGGCATCCACTGAATTCTCCAAAACAAAATTGGAGTCTTGTCCCCTCTTTAGGGTTTTTTAGGTTTGACATGCTATTTTTAGTTCCAAAGACTTGGGAGGCTTATAGATCAGTGTTTGTCCCTCCTTGGTCTCTCCCTGAGGTGTTCAGATGGATAAACTTGTTTGTCATTTGCACAAATTACTCAAATCGAGCAAAATGCACAAGTCTGCCTAGTTATGACAGTTGCAGCAAGGCATGTTGCCACTGTCATAACTCTTAGCTCAGATGGGATTGGATGGGGTTCTTGGCCATTTTGGAAAGCTCTCATATGATACAACACATGTGTGACCATATTTTGTCTTGACACTTTTTGGATCCAAGTGAAAAATGCCCCTACATTTTGAAAAAAGTGAAACAGATTCTGACTTAGTGAAAATTTCACTAAGTGTTGGAAAAAGTGACATTTCATGTTTTCAGCCATTTTGATCCAACCATAACTCAAAATCCATGATGAATTGGAATGAGGTGTAGTTGACACTTTTAAAGTATGCCATGAGAGCTATAAATCCATCTTTGGATCAGCCAAAATGGTTGCTTGGATCTCAAGTTATGATCCTTGGAAGTTGGTACCCTAGCCACTTTGTTCCACAACTTAGAAAATTTCTAAGTTTTTTATGGTTACCCCTTTTACAAGTTATCCCACTTTTCATGATTTTTCTTGATGAATGATGATTCCAATCACAAATTAACATCATTTTAGGGTTAGGGAACCATAATTGATCAAAAAAACGAAAAGTCAAACTTTGACTTTTGGGCACAATTGACTTTTTATCAGATGAGTTCCAAACTGTGCGATCCTCTATGAAATCAAGTCCTTGACCTAAATCAAACTTGATGGATTGATTTCATAGGTGTTATAGGGTGTATTGAATCATGTCCCAAGGTTTGGGAGCATGTCCGGGTCAAAAGTCAAAGGCACAGTTGACTTTTTCCGCGAAACCCTAACCGTGGTTCTGATGAACTTGAAACTTGTGAATCAAGCTTCTTGGATCAATACATTGTTGCAAATGGATCAATTTAGTGTATTAGAGACCCTCAAATCATGTCTTGAGGTTTTGGCTCATGCTTTGTCCCAAAAGTCAACTTAGGGGTGAATTAGGTCAAGAAACCCTAATTCTTGATTTTTATTGTATGCATCCCCTGAGGCAAAACTGACTTGATGATTGGGTTTATGATGTCCCTTAGAGTATATTGGGTTATTTTTTGAAGCATTGGGTCATGCCCAGAGGAAATTTTCCATCTGGAGGCCCTAGTCGACCAAAACCCTAATTCGGTGACATTGGCGATCTTGAGGCTTAATCCACTTGGAATGTTGCAGCCTTGTGCTTGATTCTTGATGTGGGAGTCCTCTTGATCCATTGTGGATGTTTGAGAGGTTTAGACACATGTCATTCCTTGATTGATCCTTTGTCTAAGAGCTCTGAGGGGGCTTGAAACCCTAAGTTTGATTATAGTGGATGCTCACCCATCTTTAGGGAGACTAATGAGGTATGATGATTCATCCATATTGTGATGATGATTTGTACAATGATGGGAAATCTTAGTGGTCAAAATTTGGGGTATGACAGATGCCCCTATTTAATCTTCTTGGACCCAAAGGTGTGAATGTCGAAGGTATTCGGGCATTCGGGGTGCAAGAGGATTAAATATCAGACTACCCAAAATTTTGATGCTGGTTAGGAATGGTAGTTCACGCATACTTCTTCTTTTGCTAAGCAATGATGCTTAGAAAAGATAAACTTCCCCTCGATCTTGGTTTCCTACCAAGGAATTGGTCTCAGTTTCTGATGTAAACTTCCCCTCGATCCTGGTTTCCTACCAAGGAACTGGTCTCAGTTGCTAAAATAAACTTCCCCTCGATCCTGGTTTCCTACCAAGGAACTGGTCTTAGTTTATGAAATAAACTTCCCCTCGATCCTGGTTTCCTACCAAGGAACTGGTCATAATTTCTAAAATGAACTTCCCCTCGATCCTGGTTTCATACCAAGGAACTGGTCTTAGTTGCTGAAATAAACTTCCCCTCGATCCTGGTTTCCTACCAAGAAACTGGTCTTAGTTGTTGAAATGAACTTCCCCTCGATCCTGGTTTCCTACCAAGGAACTGATCTCAGTTGCTGAAATAAACTTCCCCTCGATCCTGGTTTTCTACCAATGAACTGGTCTCAGTTTCTTTTTTCAATAAAATTTCTTGACAAGGGACGTTATTCGTAGCGATTTTCCTCAAACTTCTCGCCAAATTTTCCTGGGGAGATGCCATTTGATGGGAAAAGGTTTTGATGTCAGAGTTACTGGGGAACCCAGTCGTCTGAGTTATAGAGGTGTGCAAACTTCTCTGTTGGAGATGTCATTTGTCGACCCTACTAGGAAAAATGAGTCTCTTGAGAGACTGCTTTCTGCTTGGGGATATTACATCATACTTTTCTCGGGATCTTCTCGGAGAAATGCCATATGACGTGATCCAATTTTGAGGTGCCGATGACCTTTTCGTCAACGAATTTTTCGGAGAAAACTGCTATATTGCTAAAGCTTTGATTAAAAGGCTTTCTTTGGGGATTTTCCTTAATTCGGGAAAGCGAAGATATCATCTTCAATAGCGAAGATTGATGTTTGTTGAAAGCTCTCTGGCTTTTCAGAGGTTCAAGTTATCCAAGTGGTCAAAGAACCACCTTCAATCCAGAAATAAACTGGAGGAGAGGTTGTTCAGACACGACGTTTCCTAGCAAGGAAATAACTGACAACTCGATTGACAGAGGACTTTTATTACTAGGGGGTAAGACTGACTAGCGTGATAGTGATGCAATATGAATATGAATGAATCAATAATGCATGATGTATGTATGTATATGCTGACAAAACTGACGCGACATACAGACTAGTGGATGAACGCGACTGGATACTCGGCCACTGTGGGGGATGAAGAATTACCATTGGGTTCGAAATAGCAATTCTGCCTTGCTTAGGAGGGATAGTCCCTGCGGGGAAAACCGTTGGTCGAGTTTAGAAGATAAGAACTCTGCTGGGGGGTGTCAGATGAACCATGGTCTCCGACACAACTGATCCTTCATTCAGGCATGCTGGTTTAGAATGAGTACTTTGATTCTGCACTTTGAAGCTCGATTACTTCTGGAGAAGCGATCGATGTTCTTTCGATGTTTAACAATTAAAAAAAAATGCCATCTTTATTTTAAAAGCAGAAAAAATTTCACAAGTAAATTCATTTTTGTTTTATTTCAAGAATCGTTAATCATATTAAAATATCATTCTATAAAGCTAAAACAAATAAGAATTGCAAACAAAAGCTCAAGGGCTCAAATTTTATTGATAGGATGGAAATCAGCCAATCACGTGATTCCATATAGTATTTACAAAGTTAGAAAATGGTAATTTATGGGAAAAGGGTTGCATTGAAACATAACAACCACTATCATTCTACCAACTTTGAATTCTGGACATCCTGAGCTTCCGTCGAAGATGATCTTGACTGGAGTTTTCCTGATGGCTGGAGAGCATGACTGGAGTTTTCCTGAGAATTTGCCCCTTTGTTGGATGTAGTTACTTGCCATGAATCCCTAACTTTTGCTTGGATTGTACTTTGAGGTTTCCAATCCACCGGGATGATTTTGGATTATGTCTCTAATTTTTGCCTGGACCGCCCTGTCGGGTTTTCAATCCACCGAGACATTTTTTTTTATTTAGGCGAAGTATTTCTTGACTACGTCAACATTCGTGGGGTAGGCAAATTCCTCCCCGTCCGTGGTTGTGAGTCTCAAGGCGCCTCCTGAGAAAGCTTTCTTGACCACATAAGGGCCGTCATAGTTCGGGGTCCACTTGCCCCAGGAATCAGTGAGAAATGATTGTATCTTTTTGAGCACAAGGTCTCCTTTCCTGAAGACGCGAGGTCGGACCTTTTTGTCGAACACTTTATTCATTCTTTGTTGATACAACTGCCCGTGGCACACAACCGTTATTCGCTTCTCTTCGATCAGATTCAGCTCATCGTGTCGACTTTGACAGCATTCAGCCTCTATTAACTTAGCTTCCATCAATACCCAGATTGATGGGATCTCTACTTCTATGGGGAGCACTACTTCCATGCCATATACTAGAGTGAAAGGAGTTACCCCTGTTGAAGTACAGATAGATGTACGATAACCGTGAAGAGCAAAGGGTAGCATCTCGTGCCAATCTTTGTAGGTTACAACCATCTTCTGAACAATCTTTTTGATGTTCTTGTTAGCTGCTTCTATCGCGCCGTTCATCTTAGGCGGTAGGGAGATGAGTTATGGTGTTCGATCTTGAACTCAGCACACAACTCCTTCATCATTTTATTGTTCAAGTTAGATCCATTATCAATAATGATCCGGATGGGAACACCATAACGGAAGATGATATTGTTTTTGATAAATCGGACCACCACTTGTCGGGTTACATTAGCGTACAATGCCGCTTCGACCCACTTGGTGAAGTAGTCAATGGCTACCAGGATGAACCGATGTCCGTTCGAAGCCTTGGGTTCAATCATGCCGATCATGTCGATTCCCCATATGCAAAAAGGCCATGGGGAAGAAATAACTTTGAGATGCGTTGGCGGTACATGGATTTTGTCTGAGTATATCTGACACTTGTGACACCTCCTCATGTACCTGTAGTAGTCGGATTCCATGGTCAACCAATAGAACCTGGCTCTTAGAATTTTTCTCGCCATCGTGTGTCCATTGGCATGAGTGCCAAAGGATCCTTCGTGAATTTAGTTTATCATCATGTTTTCTTCTGGTTTGTCCACGCAGCGGAGCAAGACCATGTCGAAATTCCTCTTATAGAGTGTATCACCGTGTTTGCTTGGAAAACTCGCAAACAACCGCTGATCTCCTAATTTATGAAAAATTAGTTTGCTTATAGGACCAATCAAAAAAATCCTAGGACAATGTGCTTTAACAATCTTGACAATTTGTGTTAAAAAACCTTTTGTTTATTGAATTCATCATTGTTTTCATCAACTTGAATTTTTCGACAAAAGTAATAAAAACTTTGCTTCTTGAAATAAATGGCGAAATGTAAATAACTTGCAAGAAAGAAAATTACAGAAATGTAAAGGGAATTGTAAATGAAGAACTTAAAACTTTTATTAAAATGCAAGGAATGAAAACTGGTATTTTTCAAACGTACATTTTCTCAGTAACTACTCTTTTCTCTCTCACGGTTACTTTGAGTATTTCTTGAGTGATTTGTACAAATTCTTAACACACACCTGAAATCTAACACTAAGACTCCCTATTTATATACAATCGAAATAACTAACAATAACAGCTATTTCTCCTAATGGCGACAAATAGAAATCTGCATGCATTCGTCAAGTAGATGGATTCCACGCGTCCTATTTCAAAATGAAACTCCCTTCTAAATTTGAATTTCAAACATCTGTCGAACGAGGCCTATCACCCCTCTGTCGAAGTATTTCTAATACTTAGAAAAATCTGCCAATGCTTTCCTTTAAGTAACATTTGCCTTCGACTGGCTTTCTCCCATTAGAAACACATTCCTGTCGAAATACCCTGGCAGATTTCCAAATTTGTTCTAAACAATTATCTAGGCGTCGAAATTAGCAACCTACAAATTGCCCCCCAGAAAATGCATTTTCGACAAAGGGAGAAAAGCATTTTTTTCCAATGCAATTCGACGCCGTCAATAATTCGACCAGTGACTATTCATATGATTAGACGTTTGTGACGTCAAAGTCATCATTGCACTTTTCTTAAACGTCTCTTTAGCCCACGTTTTTAAGATCTTCCATCATCACTACCCTAGTCCCTAGCGGAACATGGGTCAAAAACTTAACTGCCACCGTCTGAAACAATCCACTTCATAACTTCCACGTGTCCCACAATCTTTTCATTATTTCTCCATTAAATGAAAAAGAAACTTCTAAATTCCAACTGCTTCAGTCCCTTTTCTTCCTATAAATAAGTTGGAAAAAATTATTTTTCACTTTTCACGTTTCTTTTCTTTACGCAAGAACTCTCTTCAACTTCATCTTCTTCATTTCTCTGTATTTTCTTCTGCAATCAACCATGGCATCTTCCGCTGCTCCCCAAATCACAAGTAAAGATTCCAAAAAGTCCAAAAACTTACCACCTGTCCACAAGATCCTTGGGCCAAAGGTGGTGGGGAACCAACAGTATGTACCAGAGCCTCCAAATGAAGAGGAGAAGCGACGTATTTACCAGTCTTAGGTACTAATTCCTATTTTAATTTCTGGTAAATCTCATGCAATGCTAGGACCCTTACCTGATTTAGCCGTAGATCTTGTAAAAGTGAGGAATTCTTTCCAGCTTACCACCGTTACAAACCCATACCTAACGGGGTTAGGCCTAGAACCGATAAGGAGAAAATCATAGATGAAAAATCCAAGGTAGACGGCCAAGGGTCACCTTCTGAGGAAGTCATAAATTTAGAGTACATGAACAACTTTAGAATCTTTAGGTCTTGTCCTTTGTCGAAAGACCCCTCTGATTATCTAGCTTGGCTGAAGAAAATAGAGAAGGTTAAAGCTGATGTTTGGAAAACTATGGGCATTTTCGACCTCATCCAACTGTCGAAAGTAGGACCAGGATGTTGCCCCTCCATGGTTCTAGCTTCCCTTTAATTTTGGGACAGTACTTATAACAATTTTAACCTTCCTTGTGGAATGATCACCCCTACTCTTTTCGACGTGGGTGCTATAACTGGCCTTAGCCCACTAGGAGTAGATTATGATCCTACCCTGCTGTCTGATGATTCCATAGGATTCGACACAAACAAGGTCACCTTCACAACCAATATTGCCAATTATCATGATAAAGAAACCAAAGAAGTCTCTGATCAAGAGCATGTAGCCTTCTTATCCCTTTGGCTGTCGAGATGCGTTTTTTGCTCTAGATCTCTTCAAGTGGCGAAGCGTTATTTTACCATAGCAAATCAGCTTCATGCTGGACATCAACTGTGCCTTAGTGAGATGATCTTGGTGAACCTATATGAATCTCTTGCTGAAGGGGTTACATTCTTGAAGAATATCAAGGACAAAGGGAGTCTACTGTTGTCAGGACCATTTTGGCTCTTACAACTATGGCTCAATGCCACCTTTGAAGCTTCCTTACCCAACAAACAAACTGTGGACGAAGCTGCTCTGAAGGACAGAAGAGTCGAAGGAACCAGACTGGCGCAGTTAACACCCAATGATGAAGTTCTAAGCCTTCAACAAACTTTTACTAGCTATGTTATGATGTTTGCTAAATGTCATAACTTCACTCCCAATATGGCTCATTTTGCTGATAGAAAAGTTGGACCAGAGTGGCTCATCGGGAAACTTCCATTAGAGTTGAAAGCTCTAGAAGATGAATTCCTTAATGTCTGGGAATCTTTTCTCACTCCTAGACTTTTAGTTTCCAAACTTGCTCCCTCAAAGTTGAAGGTCTCCCTTGTTAACTACCAATCCAATTTGGTCTCTCGACAGTTTGGGTTAATACAAAGAAAACCAAAACCCCTCTTCTCAAGGAAAGGTTCTTTATGTCATACCCCAAATTTTGACCACTAAGATTTCCCATCATTGTGCAAATCATCATCACAATATGGATGAACCATTAGTCTCCCCAAAGATGGGTGAGCCTTCACTACAATCAGAATTAGGGTTTCAAGCTCTCTCTGAGTGCTTAGACAAACGATCAATCAAGAAATGACATGATCTTCAACTTGTCTAACCTCTCAAACATCCCCAATGGATCAATAGGACTCCCACATCAAGGATTAAGCACAAGATTGCAGCATTCTGAGTGGATCAAGCCTCAAGATCGCCAGTGTCACCAAATTAGGGTTTGGTCGACCAGGGCCTCCAGATGGAAATTTTCCTCTGGGCATGAGCCAATGCTTCAAATCATAACCTATGATGCTCCAAGGGACATCATGAACCCAATCATCAAGTCAATTTGACCTTAGGGGATGCATTCACAAAAGATAAGGAATTAGAGTTTCTTGACCTAATTCACCCCTAAGTTGACTTTTGGGACAAAACATGAGCCAAGACCTCAAGACATGATTTGAGGGTCTCTAATAAATCACATTGATCCATTTTCAACAATGGATTGATCCAAGAATCTTGAGCAGCAAGTTTCAAATTCAACAGAACCATAATTAGGGTTTTGAGGAAAAAGTCAACTGCACCTTTGACTTTTGACCAGGACATGCTCCCAAACTTTGGGACATGATTCAATACACCCTATAACACCTATGAAATCAATCCATCAAGTTTTATTTAGGTCAAGGACTTGATTTCATCGAGGATCGCACAGTTTGGAATTCATCTGACAAAAAGTCAACTGTGCACAAAAGTAAAACTTTGACTTTTTGAGATTTTTCATAATTATGGTTCCTTAACCCTAAAATGATGTTAATGTGTGGTTGGAATCATCATTCATTAAGAAAAATCAAGAAAAGTGGGATAACTTGTAAAAGGGGTAACCATAAAAGCTTAGAAATTTTTCTAAGTTATGGAACAAAGTGGCTAGGGTACCAACTTTGGAGGATCATAACTCCTAAACCACAAGGCCATTTTTCCCCATTTAAAGATGGATTTGTAGCTCTCATGGCCCTCTACAAAAGCTTCAAACATAACTCATTCCAATTCCTCATGAATTTTAAGTTATGGAATGATCAAAGTCACAAAAAGTGAAAATGTCACTTTTTTCCAACACTTAGTGAAATTTTCACTAAGTCAGAATCTGCCTTCACTTTTTTCCAAATGTAGGGGCATTTTTCACTTGGATCCAAAAAGTATCAAAACCAATTATGATCAAACAGTTGTTGTATCATATGAGGGCTTTCCAAAGTGACCAAGAACTTCACCAAACTTAACTTGAGCCATGAGATATGACAATGGCAACATGCCTTGCTGAAAACTGTCAAAGCAAGGCAGATTTGTGCATTTTTCTCGATTTGCCAAATTTTTGCAAATGACAAACACACTTATCCATATGAACACCTCAAGGGGAGACCAAGGAGGAACCAACTCTGATCCCAAGCCCCCCAAGTCCTTGGAACTAAAAATAGCATACCAAACCTAGAAATCCCTAAAGAGGGGACAAGGCTCCAATTTTGTTTTGGAGCATTCAATGGATGCACCAAGGTGGCATGGACTGAGCCATTTCCAACTGAGTTTAGTCAATACTTATCCAAGACCAAGGGAACAAGCAGCATGTGCCCTAACCTCTAGTCAATGGCTAGAGGAGACTTGGATTCACATTGATCAACATTGGCCAAACCTATACAGCAGTTGCCATTCACTATTCCTTGCAAAAAAAACTTGCTCTACTATAAATAAAGCTCATTTGTGATCAGCTTGAGTACACCAAAGCCATCTAACAGATACTTTCCTCAAAATCTCTTCTTTCACTCCAAAATTGTCTTCCAAAGCAAGTCACTATCGGGTTTTGAGTTTGAAAGCTATTCCAATCAAACCAATCACACACACACCTCATAAACATCATATAGAAGTGATCCAAACACTCACACAACATCTGGAACACCAAAATCACAAAATCACTAGCTAATTTCTCAAGTTCTTGACAGATTTGCAGTTGGGGTACCATCTCAAGTTCCAGATAATTTCAATCCACTCCAAGCATCCAGACATACTCCATAGCACCTAGGGAAGTTGTCCATATCCTTGGAACTAAGCTGTAACACCTCTAACACAAAACACGATCACCAGCTGCAAGAGGTAAGCATGAGCTCTTCTAACTCTATGATCCATGCATTTTTTGCTGCACAATAATTTGGCCATATGTTCATAATCATGCATAGAGTGTTTTCCCTCAATCAATTGCTTTGTTTGAATCGTGTATGGAATTTTTGAACCTACATGCAAATTTTAGGGTTCTTGAGGTTTCTCTTTGATTTATTATTCCATGTTTAAAATCAATGAAATTAAAGACCATAGACATGATCGTGAGGTGAAAACGAGTAGATTGATATGTAGATTGCATGATATCATCAAGTATTCAGTGAGATTGGATAGAAAATGTAAATTTGCAGAAACAGAGGGTGGCGCGTGTTCTTGCCATGTTCTTGACGCCATTTTTGAACATTTGAATATTTGAATTTTGTGATTTTATTTAATTGATTCAAAAATTAATTTCTCTCTGAGTTTTAATAATTTTGAGTTGGTTCTTTTTTTAATAATTCACAAAAATGTTAAAATATTTTATTTTCCCAAAAAATCCCAAAAATATTATTTATTTCATATACTTGATATTTTTGTAAAGAAATAATATTTTAATTGTTTATGATATTTAAAATATTTTCTCCCTCTTGATTTTTCAAATTTTAGTGGTTTCCAATCATTTTGTGGATAGAAACATAACTTTTGAAACATTAATCCAAGATCACAATTTGTTTTCCACATGTTTAACAATTTTGATCATTTTAATTTAATTTTTATTCAATTAAAATATATTTTGGAAAACAAATTAGGGTTTTGATCAATTCAACCCTCATCAAATCTTTTTCAAACACCTTTGGGCCTCTTGGTAGAGTGTAAGACCCAACCCTTTATAAATACAAAATATTTGGGCCTCACTGTGTTGTATAAGTCCCGATACTATCAAAAGGTTCGACACGATCATCGCCTTTTTCACAAAAAATTTTGGGCTTCTCCTTGAGTTATAAGACCCATCTTTAATACCTTTTGGGTCTCTAATAGAGTGTAAGACCCAACCCATTTTTTGAAACCAAATTATTTGGGCCTCACTTATTGTATAAGTCCTTCTGTGCTTTCAAAAACCTCGTCGCGATCGCCGTTTTCAAAACAAATAACCCTGGGCCTCTCCTTGAGCTGTAAGCCCCACTACTTGTACAAAAATAAATCATTGGGCCTCTATTAGAGTGTAAGACCCAACCCCCTTTTAACCAAAACTTGTTTGGGCCTCAATACATTGTATAAGACCCAGTACCCTCGTGTTATAAGCCCCATTCTTTTTCTTTAAACACCTTTGGGCCTCTTGAGAGAGTGTAAGACCCATCCCTTTGTACAGAAAACCTTTTTGGGCCTCAGTCACTTGTATAAGTCCCTGTACAAATTCAAAATAACAGTGCAATCACTGACAAAACCTTGGGCCTCTCCTTGAGCTGTAAGCCCCAACAATCTTTTCAAAGCACTTTCTCCTTTGATTTTGAATATAATGTTATTATCAAATCTTTCTTTGTTAAAGAAACTAACCAAACAGCGTGGAAGCTCTACAACCGAGTAAGTGTTTACCCGCTTTCTTTACCCGCTTTCATATATATACAACTGTATTGTGGGGCTGCTCACTGTAAGTCTTCTTTCACAAACTTTTATATACTCGTCATATATCCACTGTGTAATACTAGTATAGTTATTTAGAGTTTTCCCCGACAACTACGTCTAGCACTAGGTAAAGCCCTGTTGGTCACTCTTAAATACAAACAAAACTAGATCCCTATAGGATTACTAGACACAGTCTTCCCTCCTCATGGTGTTAAACAATATGGAGACGTGAAAGGCAGCATTCTCTGTGAACCCTTTCTCAGACTGTCACCCTTAAAAATTGTCAAAGAAACTCTAACTCCCTAGAGATGATCTTTTCTCCGTGAATGGCATCTCTTGAGTTTCTTCCAAATTCTCAGGCTTTCCTGGCTTGATCTATTCTCCGTGAATGGCATGTTTTAAACTTCTCGGGGTTTGGGGACCCACAGGCTTCTTAAAAGTATCCCCGCCTCCTCTTGGGCGTTGTACAAGGACCCTTTGGCTTCTTAAAAACTCGCATGCCTTCTCTTGGGCTTAGTGCAAGGACCCAGAGACCTCTACAGGTATAGGAACAGAACCTAGTCCTCAATTTGCTAGAGCTGTCTTTCTTAGTCAAGTGTCAGACCAGTTAATGGGTTGACCTTCATCCCTTAACATACCAGCCTTCTCTTGGGCATTATACAAAGATCATTCACTACCTGAGAATCAATTTCTCAAAATGCCAGTAGACTTTGACAGTCTCAATACCCTTTGGATTTCCCATTTCCTTAAAAAATAGGAAATAACCCTGATCCTCTGATCAGTGCCAAAGCACAACCTTACCTGCAATCTTCATAAGAACTGATTTTCTCTTTATCCAACATACTGGACCTGTCACTAAACTGAAACAGTCACCAGCACAATAGCCTCCTCTTGGGCTTTGTACAAATGATTCTCCCCGGCGGAGCTAACCTTTTCATACTCTCTTGTTGAGTCAACCCACTTTTAGCCTCCACCTCGGGCTTCGTACGAGATACCAAATCACTCTCTTGTTGAGTATAAAAGACTCTCTTGTTGAGTCACTTCCCTCTCAGCCTCTATCTCGGGCTTCGTACGAGATACAAAACCACTCTCTTGTTGAGTATAAAAGACCCTCATATGGAGTCAAAACCTTTTAGCCTCCGTCTTGGGCTTCGTACAAGACACATATAAAAGCACTCTCTTGTTGAGTCAGTCACTTGTTAGCACTATCTTGTTGAGTCAACCCTTTTAGCCTCTCTCTCGGGCTTCGTAAGAGACAGATAAATACACCCTCTTGTTGGGTCAATAGCCTCCTCTTAGGCTTTGTATAAGGAAACCCCGGTTGAGTTAATCAACCCCTTAGCATCAAAACCTGTGCCTCGTTCACAATATACAAACATCAATAATTCCTTTTCCTTCATCTAATTGCTGTAAGCGGCAAGCCTCTGGATTATTTACATCCACGCCACTGTCCCTCTTTTAGCATGAGAAATTCCTAAGGAAAGATGGCATTGCTCTAAACTGAGTTAAAGTCTTCTCCTCCAGGTTAAAAATCTCCTATAAAGGAAATTATGGCATTGTTGGGTTCACATATCCCAGTTAAAGTAATTCTCCTTTATGATCAGTCACCCAACAGTTGTGACAAACAGACCCCCTTTAGAGATGACAAATTCTCTCTAAAGTCAAAACCCTTTAGCTTCACATCTTGGGCTTCGAACAAGATACAAATAGACCCTTCAGCTTCACATCTTGGGCTTTGAACAAGATACAAACCACATTTAGCTTCACGTCTTGGGCTTTGAACAAGACACCAAAACAACCTTTTTCCTCCCATAGAATAGGAGGAACTATGATCGCTCTGATTTCCCTGTTTCGTTAAACGGGAATACGTAGGCATAAGATTGAAAAATCTTAGCGAGCATACTAATCAAAAACCCAAAATCCTGTCCTAACATCCTACCAATAGCCTAGACACTATTTTTTTTAACAAAATAACCTAAGAGAGACCCACAATCTTTATAGCATCTGTAAACCAACAGTCATCTGTTCAAACTCAGTATGCAAGCAGGGTTAATTGGAGACATCTATTTCCCTTCCTTCATCAGCTTCAATAGGATAAAAAATGAATCGAACTATAGTACCCCAAAGCGATAGTGCTTCGCAACCACGCAAAAACTCGCGCTACAGAAAAATGGCGACCTCACTGGGGATTGTTCATAGAGATCTTGTTCTCTTCCCATCTCTTAGGTAGAAACCTTAAAATAGTGCCACAGCAGAGTGGCGACCACAGTGGGAGATATTCTTGCTTTCCCAAGGGAGGAAACCCTAAATTCGTGTCACAGAAATGACAGCTCTGCTAGGGAGTCATTGTCTGTATAGGATTATAAGACTAGAGGTCTAGGATGATTAAGACAAATATATATACTATTTTTCCTAATTGATATCTGTGTTTATTTTTATGCTAATGGGAATGCGTGTAATGTCGCATGTGGAAAGATTGAGTATACACCTAAGATTGGTGATGGCAATGCGGGTAATCTTACTGGGAGTGAATTCCATTTAAGAGCCCCCGATCGACCATCAAACTCAGTGGATACTCCCTTTGCAGATACATTGCCTATACGACTCCGGTTGTTGAAAGTAGTGTGGTCGACTGGGTTATCTGAGAAGCTGAGGTTTTTAGTAGACTTAAGCAATTTTGTAGTGCGGAAGCTATCGGAAATAGTTGTCACACGATACTACCCTCATCTGAGATCACTCTAGGATACATCAGATCGCTGGCGATCCGCTTGTTGTTGTTATCCCAGAGGGGTCAATGATTTTGCGGATAGGTACAAAAAATCACCAGTATAAACCTTTGGGGGGGGGGGGGGGTAGAGCCTTGACTTCATCACACCGACCCTTTGACCCCATGTTTTTTCTATGTTTTTGTGTGCTGCATTCATGTATTCATTTAAAAAATATCAAAACAAAGAAAAAGCTTCTCTTCTAGTCTCTCTTTTTCAAATTAAACTAAGACAATGATTGCAAATGTCAGAGAAAAGAGACTGCGCTAATGGATTTCAGTAGAAGGAAAACTCATAAGTACACCTTCAAGGATCCAAAGTTTTGAGAGTTTGGCGAGAATGATCACCAACCACGAGGCTTTCAGAGCCAAGTATGGAGGACTGCTGTCCTTGTTAAGGGTTCATGTAATCGAAGGAATCCTGTCCACGCTAATCCAGTTCTACGATCCGGTTTATCACTGTTTCACATTCCCGGAGTATCAGCTTCCAACAACGCTGGAGGAGTATTCTCACCTGACTGATCTGCATATCACTGATCAAGCTCCCTTTTCTAGACTGGAAGAAATTCCAAAGGATCAAACTATTGCAAGAGCAATTTGTTTGGATGAGTCAGAGGTCAGGACCCACATGACCACTAAGGGTGCAATCCAGGGTTTGGCAGCCCATTTCTTAATAAAGAAAGCTCTATACTTTGCTAGTATAGGGAACATGGCCGCTTTTGAGAGCATCTTTGTTTTGCTCACCTACGGGTTATTTTTGTTTCCTAACATCGATAACTTTGTAGATATCAATGCCATTAAGATTTTCCTGATCGGAAACCCCGTATCGACCTTACTCGCAGATGCGTATCATTCGGTACACTTAAGGAATTTATACAGCAGAGAAATGATCACGTGCTGTGTACCCTTGCTTTATAAATGGTTCACTTCCTATTTGCCCAAGTCTGCTGCATTTTGGGATCATGTCTCTTACCAACTCTGACATCGATTGGTACAATCGAATCTACGACGGGATCAGAATTATTGACCATTGTGGAAATTTCCCAAATGTACCCCTTATAGGAACTAAGGGAGGAATCAATTATCATCCGGTGTTAGTTCATCGTCAATTCGGATACCCGATGAGGCATGTCCCGCGGATTGCTCATCTGGAAGGTCTTTTCTTCAAGGAAGGAGAAAATGACAGGGCACTAAAGATAGAAATAGTGCATGCCTGGAAACACATTCATAGAAAAGGAAGAGAGTCTCTAGGAAAACCAGATTGTGTCTCAATGGAGCCTTATCTCCATTGGGTACAAACTAGAGCTCTCAAGCTGAGGATGCCTTACCCTCGCCAGGAAGTTCTTCCATTAAGGGACTCTGTCTTTTATTTTATGTCTGAGACGAAAAAACTTCAGGTTACTCTCAACAAAGTTCAGCAGGAGAATAGGTCTTGGAGGAACAAGTACCGTATTCTCAATGTGGAGTGCAAGAAAATACAGCAACTGTTAAGAGAAAAAGATGCTCTGATTGAGATTATAGAGCAGCATGCTTTAGAAAACAAAGATGGCCAAAGGAATTTGCTCGCTCCTTTCACTTGGCAAATGAATGACAACCCGACAACGGCCCAAGAGCCCCGGACAAAGAAAATGAAAGCACCCGAACCAGCACTTGAGCTCTCTTCAGAGAGGACTTAGGATCCATTAGTTTAGATTTCCTTTTCCAGCACTTTGTAATCTACTGTATTTCCATTTCCACAATCCTTTGAATTTAATAAAACGGGGTTTCCCCATTGTTTGATATTTGCAATCTAATTGTCGAAGTTTACTTTGAATAAACAAAAATAATTAATAATCATTGCATTCATCATTCTCATAAATGCATTCTTCTTACCTACGAATCTCACGTTTGCGTCTCGATTCTAGAGTCAAACTGTCTCATTCGTACAATACTCGGGCCAATTGTCAGAAAAAGATGGATGATCTCGAGGAAGAGAACAGAGAGTTGAGAGAAGAGATCGACACTCTGAAAGAGGATCTGAGAAAGCTTCATAACGACATGCAAGCTCTAGCAGAAGCTCAAATGCAACAACAAAGGACTGTGATCTCGGAGATCACATCTACGCCCATAGTGGAGAAGTATGATCCTAGGTACAAAATGCCGAAAGAACGTCCCTGGGGCATACCTATTAACTATATCCCGGAAGGGTATGTTCCGCCGATCGCTGAGGATCAGGGAACCACAGCAGGAACCGCTGGACCTGAAGGTTACAAACTTCAGGAAAGCGAAGATGCCAGGAGCATGACAGCAACTCCTGAAGGTTACAAACTTCGGGAGGCACCGAGAGTCTCGGCCATAATTACTATACCACCGCCCGTGGTACACACTGTCCCGGAAGGACAGATTCCACAGATACCTTCTGGTGGAAACGACAGCATGTTCGACAGAATGAATGAGTTCCAGGAACAATTCCTGGAGATACAGAAAGAACTCCAAGCCCTTTGCGGTCAGGATTTATTTGGAAAGGACGCCGCAGACCTTTGTTTGGTCCCTAATGTGAAAGTTCCGCACAAGTTCCAGGTACCCGATTTTGAAAAGTACAAGGGTAACTCTTGCCCTCAAAGTCATTTAGTGATGTACGCTCGGCAAATGTCAGCTCAGACAAAGAACCAAGAGCTACTAATTCTTTACTTTCAGGATAGTTTAACCGGTTCCGCATTAAGATGGTACATGGGTTTAAACTGGGAAACGATTGACACATTCAGAGATCTTGGCGCCACTTTCGTTCAACAATATAAATACAATTTGGACATGGCACCAGACAGAGATCAACTCAGATCGATGTCACAAAAGGACAAGGAAACCTTTAAGGAGTACGCTCAGAGATGGCGCGAAATTGCCGCCCAGATTTTTCCACCTCTTGAGGAAAATGAGATGACAAAGATCTTCTTAAAGACCTTAAGCTCATTTTACTACGACAGAATGGTCACCAGTGCGCCCAGTGATTTCACCGAGATGGTCGGCATGGGGGTTCGTCTTGAGGAAGCCGTCAGAGAAGGACGTTTGGTTAAAGACGCTGGATCATCAAGTAGTACAAAACGATACGGTAGTGCTCTCCCTAAGAAAAAAGAGCAAGATATCAGGAATATCTCTCTCGGAAAGCAAAGGCGACGATATCAACCAGTAGCAGCTGTAACTCCTGCTATCAATCCCATGCCTCTTCCTACGTATCAATCTCAGGTTGAGCAGAGCCAACCAAACCAACAGCAACTTCAGCAAAGGACACAACAGTCTCTTCAGCAGACTCGTCCTTCGTACAACAACAACCGTACAACGCGATCACCAGGGTTCGATCCTATAGCCATGTTGTACGCATAATTGCTTCCATTATTACTGGTCAAGGGGCATGTCCAAACTAAGTCTCCTCTTACAGTACCAGAAAATCCGCCTTTTTGGTTCAAAATGGATCAGACTTGCCCTTATCATCAAGGAGGACCACGATATAACATAGAAAACTGTCTCAGTTTCAAATCCAACATACAAAATCTTGTTAGGAGCGGGGTGTTATCTTTCAAAGATACGAATCCTAATGTTCTCACAAACCCGCTGCCTTAACACGAGAAAGCTACAATCAATTTGATAGAGGGAGAGTCTAATAACACCTATCAAATTCATGATGTACTCTTGTTAAGAGCCAACTTGGTCAAGATGCATTGTAGACAGAGCGGATATGGCCATGTGCCACCTCATAATTATCACCAGTGTGATATCTGCCCTAAGAACAATCAGGGATGTTCTGTGGTGCAAGCAGCTCTATAGGAACAATTGGATCTCAGATGGATCCAAGAGCATCGAGTTCGTTGAGTCAACATGACCTATATGATTTCCAACATCATTCAGAACCATGACATCCGTGAAATGAATATCAACTTGGTGGCAATGCACTCAAGGAAAAGCCATTATCATAATATGCTGCGACATGATTATAATTCCTGTCTGACTTGCTCGGTAAACAAACAGGGATGCTCTTTCATACAGGAGGCCCTCCAGCATCAGATGGATCTTGGGTGGATCCAGGACTACCATGATAGAAATCCTTACCAGATCAACATGATTCAAATCTTTGATATTCGTCTGATGAATACCAGCTTGGTGGAGTTACATGCCAGGCAAGTCCAACTCGGTTTTCTCACTTCACATAATTATCAGAATTGTAAAGGATGTTGTGAGAGTAACCAAGGGTGTGCTCTCATTCAGAGAACTTTACAACACTTATTAAACCACTGGTGGCTTCCAATCTATCTTGATGAAGACACGCAACAAATCAGTGTGCTTAATGGAAACCCTACTCGGCGTCAAAGTCAGGATGTCCGATCTATGAAAACAAACCTGGTAAGGTTGCACTGCATTCAAAGCGGGCGTGGCCAGGTGCAACCACACAACTATGAACGTTGTAGAGTCTGCTCATAGAATAACCAAGGATGCTACCTTGTGCGGGCAACCCTTCAAGGTCAGTTGGATCGTAAAGAGATTCACCCGTGTCCGAGTCCTGAGCCAATCAACTGGACGCCGGGCTACTTCGCGGATCAAATCAGATACTTTGTCATAATCTCTAATCATCAACAGAACAAGGATCTTTGTACCATCATCCCTCTACTGGACGAATCAAAAGTTCCTAGCAGGGAACTGATTGAAGTTACTTACGACAGTCAGAAAAATCAGAAGGTTCCTGTAGTTATTTATCTACCGGGACCATTACCGTATAAATCAGCTAAGGCGATCCCTTACAAATACGGTGCAACAATAATTGAGAATGGAAAGGAAATTCCATTACCCTCCGTCGTGAATATTGTAGACATCTGTCGAGTAACACGGAGTGGTCGAATCTTCAACCGAGGAGTTGGAGAACCTAACAAAGAAAAGGAACTTCTGACATAAGCTCCTGATCCACCAGTCGGTCAGTCCCATAATCCCGACCTTTCAAAGGACGATGATGAGATACTGAAGCTCATCCAAAGGAGTGAATACAACATTGTTGATCAGCTGTTAAAAACCCCTTCGAATATCTCAGTGCTATCACTTTTACTCAGTTCTGAAGCCCACAGAGAGGCTCTACAGAAAGTCTTAGAGCAGGCCTTTGTGGAACAGGATGTGTCAATACGACAGTTTAATAGCATCATCTCTAACGTCACTTCCTGCAACAACTTAGGATTCAGTGATGAGGATTTTCCAGAGGGGGGCAAAAGTCACAACATGGCGCTCAATATCACAGTTAACTTCCAGGACGATGCTTTATCCAGTGTGCTGGTAGAAACATGATCGGCCATCAACATTATGCCGAAGTCCACTTTAATGCGACTATCATTCAAAGGACCCCCGATGAGGGGCAGTGAGGTCATCGTCAAAGTATTTGACGGGTCTCGGAAAGCAGTTATCGGCGAAGTCGACCTTCCCATAACTATTAGTCCTCACACTTTCCTAATCACTTTCCAGGTCATGGACATCCGGGCAACATGCAATTGCTTATTAGGAAGACCTTGGATACACCAGGCTGGGGCAGTCACTTCGACACTGCACCAGAAACTGAAGTTCGTCAAGAACGATCAACTCATCACAGTCTGTGGGGAGCAAGCATTGCTCGTGAGTAACTTGTCATTATCTACTTGTGTAGAACCCGAGGATGTTGTTGGAACTCAGTTCCAAGCACTTTCGGTGAACACGGAGAATCAGTTAGAGAAAGGAACCTCAATTTCCTCATACAGAGATGCTCTTGAAGTGATAAAAAATAACAATACGAAAGGATGGGGACAGCTTGTCATTCCTACTGATAATAAAACAAAGAAGGGTCTTGGTTTTTCCATAACCTGTACCCAGACAGCTGCTAACGATGAAAATCTTCATCCCATTCAGGACTTCTTCCACAGTGGAGGTTTCCTTCACCCAGTGCCTCAAACAGTCCATACTATCAACGAGGGAGATTTCTCCGATACAGATGAAGAATGGAAGTCCTATCTCAACGAGGACGGTTATATGTCTCAGGAAGAGGTGCCTACGCCCTTTTGCTATCCCGCACAGAGTCTGAGATTTATACCGAGGTCAGATGTCGAAATGATATACGGAGATTGTGATCCTGAAGGATGACGTGCTCCACCAAACTCATTAGAGGAGGACACTCTGATGAAAGACAACTTTGACCACGACTATTACGGCCCAATGGATGGCCTGTTGCAGCCGTACCCAGGAGACTTGGGGCAAGAAAATCAGCCGAACAATGAAAATCAGCTGAACATCATTGAACAGAATACCTGCGTCCCCACCATGTCATGGGATCAACACTCAGGTCATTCAGAAAATATCCAATACGACGATGAATTGGCAAAGCATGCCGGACTAGAATTCATCAACTATGCTTTTCCTGAGGTCAACGTCATCGAGAGAGATGACTCCTCCAGTTCCAAAGAAGTGTGGGACACCTTAGGACAACCGAGTGGAAAATACAACTTCATGGTCAAGTACACCGCTCCTGAGAGCTCTCGTATCAGGCTCGAAGACATTCAGCCAACTGGATGGGGAGATATACCTGAGAGCACAAATACTATGCAAAATACGACTGAGGAATCCTCCTACGACAACTCCGCCTGGGAGACAGATTCCAATGATCCTGCTCCACCAGAAATCACCATTATTTCCGAAGACAAATCAAGGAAGGTACCAGACTTTGTGATTCACCGAGGAGCTCGCCGCCAATGGGTTGCAGTCGATGTTTCGAAGATTGTTCATAAGTCCAAGTAATTGACGTCTTTAACCTTTCACCCTGCCCAAGTGAAACGGATGTTTTGATAGGGCTCGCTTTCTGTAATTATCCCTCTTCGCTTCGCCCAAAGCAACAAAGTTTTGTTTTATAGGGCTGTAATTTCAAGAATCGACTTGTTCATAAATAAAATAACGTCGTTCTGTAATCTCCGCATTAATTGTTGTTTTCTCTTTTCGCTTTTCTTAGAAAATGGTAATCCTAAAAAACAACTCAATAATAAAAACAAGCAGTTTTCCAAAAAAATATACTGCACACACTTGCATTTTCTCTATCTCTTCTAAACACAAATCATACCGTCATGCAGATTGCTTATTTTAAACCCCGTTGAAACATACAATCCAATGCCTTCTCCCAACTTTGAGTTCCCGGTATTTGGGGCTGAAGAAGAAGATGATGACGAAATTCCAGAAGAGATCTCCCGACTACTCAGACAAGAGGAAAGATCCATTGAACCTTACAAAGAGCCGTTGGAAACGGTCAACTTGGGTTCAGAAGAAGAGAGAAAAGAAATCAGGATTGGGGCATTGCTCAGTCCAACTGCCAAAGAGAGTTTGACAAAACTTCTCAGAGAATTTCCCGATGTGTTTGCTTGGTCCTACCAGGACATGCCAGGGTTGGATACCAGCATCGTGGAACATCATTTACCATTGAAATCGGAATGTCTGCTAGTAAAACAGAGGTTGAGACGGACTCACCCGGATATGGCCGTCAAAATCAAAGAGGAGGTACAGAAACAGATTGACGCGGGTTTCCTCGCCACGTCAGAATATCCTCAATGGTTAGCCAATATCGTACCCGTTCCAAAAAAAGACGAAAAAGTCATAATGAGTGTCGATTATAGAGATCTAAACAAGGCTAGTCCAAAGGACGACTTTCCTTTACCACATATTGACATGCTGGTAGATAGTACAACAAAGTTCAAAGTTTTCTCCTTCATGGATGGATTCTCGGGCTATAATCAAATCAAAATGGCGCTGAAAGACATGGAGAAAACTTCATTCATTACCCCATGTGGTACCTTTTGTTACAAGGTAATGTCGTTCGGTTTGAAGAACGTCGGGGAAACATATCAAAGGGCCATGAGTACTCTGTTTCATGACATGATACACAAAGAAATCGAGGTATATGTCGATGATATGATTGCCAAATCAAAAACAGAAGGCGAGCATGTGACCCACCTATCAAAACTATTTGATCAGTTTAGAAAGTACAAACTCCGCTTGAATCCCAATAATTGCACCTTCGGTGTCCGTTCAGGGAAACTTTTAGGGTTCATCGTCAGCCAGAAAGGAATTGAGGTCGATCCTGACAAGGTCAAGGCCATTCAAGAAATGCCTTCCCCGAAAACTGAAAAACAAGTCAGGGGATTCTTGGGATGTTTGAACTACATCCCCAGATTCATATTCCTCATGATCGCGACGTGCACGCCGATCTTCAGATTACTTAAAAAGAATCAGGACTGCATTTGGACAGAGGACTGTCAAACCGCCTTCGACAGTATCAAGGAATATCTGTTGAACCCACTGATTCTATCACCTCCAGTGGAAGGAAGACCACTGATCATCTACCTCACAGTCTTTGAAGACTCAATGGGTTGTGTGCTTGGCCAACAAGACGAAACAAAGAGGAAAGAGTCTGCCATTTACTATTTGAGCAAGAAAATCACCGACTGTGAGACTCAGTACACTATGCTTGAGAAAACTTGCTTCGCTTTGGCTTGGACAGCCAAACGTCTTTGCCAGTACATGATTCTTCACACTACTTGGTTGATCTCCAAAATGGATCCAATCAAGTATGTCTTTGAAAAGCTTGCTCTCACGGGAAGAATTGCCCGTTGGCATATGTTGTTATCAGAATATGACATCGAGTACTACGCTCAGAAAGCTGTTAAAGGGAGTATTTTAGCCGATCATTTGGCTCATCAACCGATTGACGATCAGGAATCAATCGGGTTTGACTTCCCAGATGAAGATGTCATGTATTTAAAGATGAAAGACTGCGATGAACCGCTACCCAGTGAAGGGCCATAATCAGGTTCCCAATGGGGACTTATCTTTGACGGAGCTGTCAATCATTATGGAAACGGAATTGGGGCAATCATCATAACACCTCAGGGTACCCACATTCCTTTCACTGCCAGACTTACATTCAAGTGCACAAACAATGAGGCCGAATACGAAGCTTGTATTATGGGTCGCGAAGAAGCGATCGACTTAAGGATCAAGAACTTGGATGTATATGGTGACTCAGCTTTAGTCGTCAATCAGATCAAAGGAGATTGGAACACATACCAATCAGGATTGATTCCTTACAAAGATTATGCAAGAAGGTTGTTACCTTTCTTCGACAGAATCGAGTTTTATCACATCCCTCGTGATGAGAACCACATGGCTGATGCATTAGCCACTCTCTCTTCCATGATTAATGTAGGTCAATGGAACGACATACCTAAGATTGACATAATGCGCCTTGAACAGCCCGGTTACATCTTCACGATTGAAGCAGTCATAAACGACAAACCTTGGTATCACGATATCAAATGCTTCCTTTAGAAACAAGAGTACCCACCTGGGGCACTAAGGAAAGACAGAAAAACCCTCAGAAGGCTGGCTGGCAGTTTCTTCCTGAGCGGTGATACACTCTATAAGAGAAATTTTGACATGGTCTTGCTCCGATGCGTAGACAAACCAGAAGCAGACATGCTTATAAAAGAAATTCATGAAGGATCCTTTGGCACTCAAGCCAACGGACACACAATAGCGAGAAAAATTCTGAGAGCAGGGTACTACTGGTTGACAATGGAATCTGACTGCTACAAGTACACAAGGAGGTGTCACAAGTGTCAGATATACTCATACAAAATCCATGTACCGCCTACCCATCTCAAAGTTCTCTCTTCCCAATGGCCTTTTTCCATATGGGGAATCGACATGATTGGCATGATTGAGCCCAAGGCTTCAAACGGACATCGGTTCATCCTGGTACCCGTTGATTACTTCACCAAGTGGGTCGAAGCAGCGTTATATGCTAATGTAACCCGACAAGTGGTAGTCTGATTTATCAAAAACAATATCATATGCCGTTATGGTGTTCCGAGCCAGATCATTACTGATAATGGATCTAACTTGAACAATAAGATGATGAAGGAGTTGTATGCTGAGTTCAAGATAGAACACCATAACTTATCTCCCTACCGACCCAAGATGAACGGAGCGGTAGAAGCGACTAACAAGAACATCAAGAAGATCGTTCAAAAGATGGTTGTAACCTACAAAGATTGGCACGAAATGCTACCTTTTGCCCTTCACGGTTATCGCACATCTGTTCGCACTTCAACAAGGGCAACCCCTTTCTCTCTAGTATATGGCATGGAAGCAGTACTCCCCATAGAAGTAGAGATCCCATCAATCCGGGTATTGATGGAAGCCAAGTTAACAAAGACTAAATGGTGTCAAAGTCGACACGACGAATTAAACCTGATCGAAGAGAAGCGAATAACGACACTATGCCATGGTCAGTTGTATCAACAGAGGATGAAGAAGGCGTTTGACAAAAAGGTTCGACCTCGTGTCTTCAGAAAAGGAGACCTTGTGCTCAAGAAGATACAATCATTTCTCACTGATTCCCGGGGCAAATGGACTCTGAATTATGATGGCCCCTACGTGGTCAAGAAAGCTTTCTCAGGCGGTGCCTTGAGACTTGCAACCATGGACGGAGAGGAATTTTCCTACCCCACAAATGTTGATGTAGTCAAGAAATACTTCGCCTAAACTAAAAAACTAAAAAAAAACGTCTCGGTGGATTGAAAACTCGAAAGGGCGGTCCAGAAAAAAATTAGAGACATAATAAAAAAAATCATCCCGGTGGATTGGAAATCTCAAAGTACGATCCAGGAAAAAATTAGGGATTCATGGCAAGTAACTACGTCTGATCAGTTCAACTCCTCAGCGGTAATGCCATCCATCAGAAGAAAAACTCCAGTCACGGTCATCTTCGACAGAAGCTCAGGATGCCCCGAATTCAAAGTTGGTAGAAGGATAGTGGTCGTTGTATTTCAACGTAACCCTTTTCCCTTAAATTACCATTTTTTAACTTTGTAAATACTCTATGGAATCACGCGTTTGGCTGATTTCCATCCTATCAATAAAATTTGAGCCCTTGTGCTTTTGTTTGCAATTCTTATTTGTTTTAGCTTTACGGAACGACATTTTAGCATGATTAACGATTCTTGAAATAAAACAAAAATGAATTTACTTGTCAAACTTTTCTGCTTTTAAAATAAAGATGGCCATTTCTTTTTACTGTTGAACATAGAAAGAACATCGATTGCTTCGCCAGAAGTAATCGAGCTTCAAAGTGCAGAATCAAAGTACTCCTTCTAAACCGGTGCACTTGAATGAAGGATCAACTGTGTCAGAGACCGTGTTTCATCTGACATCCCCGGCAGAGTACATTTCTCTTAAGACCAATTGAATAATTCTTTCTCCCCACGAGGACCGTCTCTCCTAAGCAAGGCAGGATTGTTATCTTGAACCAGTGGTACTTCTTCGTCCCCAACAGTGGCCGAGTATCCATGTCGTGTTCATCTATTAGTTTGTATGTCGTGTCAGTTTTGTCAGCATATACATACATACATCATGCATTATTGATTTACATTCATATTCATATTGCATCAATATCACTTTAGTCGGTCTTATCCCCTAGTGATAAAGGTCCTCTCAATCGAGTTATCAGTTCTTTACTCGTCAAGAAATGTTGCGTCTGAACAATCTCTCCTCCAGTTTATTTCTGGATTAGAGTTGGCCCTTGACCACTTTGATAACTTGAACCTCTGAGAAAACCAGAGAAACTTTCGACAAATCTCACTCTTCGCCATTGAAGATGATATCTTCGCTTTCCCGGATTAAGGAAAATCCCCAGAGAAAGCCTCTTAATCAGAGATTCGACAATACATCAGTTTTTCTCTGAAAAATCCGCTGACGAAAAAGTCATCAGCACCTCAAAATTGGATCACATCATATGGCATTTCTCCGAGAAGATCTTTGAGAAAAGTATGATGTAATATCCCCAAGCAAAAGCAGTCTCTCAAGAGACCCGTTTTCCCCGATAGAGTCAACAAATGGCATCTCCAATAGAGAAGTTTGTACACCTCTACAGCTCAGATGAATGGGTTCCCCAGCAAGTCTGACATCAAAATTTTTTCCATCAAATGGCATCTCCCCAGGAAAATTCGGCGAGAAGTTTGAGGAAAACCGCTACGCATAGCGTCCCTTGTCAATAAAGTTTATTGACAAAAGAAACTAAGACCAGTTCCTTGGTGGGAAACCAGGATCGAGGGGAAGTTTACATCAGAAACTTAGACCAGTTCCTTGGTAGGAAACCAGGATCGAGGGGAAGTTTATTTCAGAAACTAAGACCAGTTCCTTGGTAGGAAACCAGGATCGAGGGGAAGTTTATTTCAAAAACTGAGACCAGTTCCTCGGTAGGAAACCAGGATCGAGGGGAAGTTTATTTCGGAAACTAAGACCAGTTCCTTGGTAGGAAACCAGGATCGAGGGGAAGTTTACCTTTTCTAAGCATCATTGCTTAGCAACAGAAGAAGGATGCATGAACTACCATTCATAACCACCATCAAAATTTTGGGTATTCCGATATTTAATCCTCTTGCACCCGGAATGGCCGAATACCTTCGTCATTCACACCTTCGGGTCCAAGAAGATTAAATCGGGGCATCTGTCATACCCCAAATTTTGACCACTAAGATTTCCTATCATTGTGCAAATCATCATCACAATATGGATGAACCATTAGTCCTCCCAAAGATGGGCGAGCCTTCACTACAATCAGAATTAAGGTTTCAAGCCCCCTCTGAGTGCTTAAACAAAGGATCAATCAAGAAATGACATGATCTTCAACTTGTTTAACCTCTTAAACATCCCCAATGGATCAAGAGGACTCCCACATCAAGGATTAAGCACAAGGTTGCAGCATTCTGAGTGGATCAAGCCTCAAGATCGCTAGTGTCACCAAATTAGGGTTTGGTCGACCAGGGCCTCCAGATGGAAATTTTCCTCTGGGCATGAGCCAATGCTTCAAAGCATAACCTATGATGCTCCAAGGGACATCATGAACCCAATCATCAAGTCAATTTGACCTCAGGGGATGCATTCACAAAAGACCAGGAATTAGGGTTTCTTGACCTAATTCACCCCTAAGTTATGGAACAAAGTGGCTAGGGTACCAACTTTGGAGGATCATAACTCCTAAACCACAAGGCCATTTTTCCCCATTCAAAGATGGATTTGTAGCTCTCATGACCCTCTACAAAAGCTTCAAACATAACTCATTCCAATTCCTCATGAATTTTAAGTTATGGAATGATCAAAATCACAAAAAGTGAAAATGTCACTTTTTTCCAACAGTTAGTGAAATTTTCACTAAGTCAGAATCTGCCTTCACTTTTTTCCAAATGTATGAGCATTTTTCACTTGAATCCAAAAAGTATCAAAACCAATTATGATCAAACAGTTGTTGTATCATATGAGGGCTTTCCAAAGTGACCAAGAACTTCACCAAACTCAACTTGAGCCATGAGATATGACAATGGCAACATGCCTTGCTGAAAACTGTCAAAGCAAGGCAGATTTGTGCATTTTGCTCGATTTGCCAAATTTGTGCAAATGACAAACACACTTATCCATATAAACACCTCAAGGGGAGACCAAGGAGGAACCAACTCTGATCCCAAGCCTCCGAAGTCCTTGGAACTAAAAATAGCATGTCAAACCTAGAAATCCCTAAAGAGGGGACAAGACTCCAATTTTGTTTTGGAGCATTCAATGGATGCACCAAGGTGGCATGGACTGGGCCATTTCCAACTGAATTCAGTCAGGACTTATCCAAGACCAAGGGAACCAGCAACCTGTGCCCTAACCTCTAGTCAATGGCTAGAGGAGACTTGGATTCTCATTGATCAACATTGGCCAAACCTATGCAGCAGTTGCCATTCACTATTCCTTGAAAAACAAACTTGCTCTACTATAAATAGAGCTCATTTGTGATCAGTTTGAGTACACCAAAGCCATCTAACAGATGCTTTCCTCAAAATCTCTTCTTTCACTCCAAAATTGCCTTCCAAAGCAAGTCACTATCGGGTTTTGAGTTTGAGAGCTACTCCAATCAAACCAATCACACACACACCTCATAAACATCATATATAAGTGATCCAAACACTCACACAACATCTGGAAAACAAAAATCACAAAATCACTAGCCAATTGCTCAAGTTCTTGACAGATTTGCAGTTGGGGTACCATCTCAAGTTCCAAATCATTTCAATCCACCCCAAGCATCCAGACATACTCCATAGCACCTAGGGAAGCTGTCCATATCCTTGGAACCAAGTTGTAACACGTCTAACACAAAACACGATCACCATCTGCAAGAGGTAAGCATGAGCTCTTCTAACTCTATGATCCATGCATTTTTTGCTGCACAATAATTTGGCCATATGCTCATAATCATGCATAGAGTGTTTTCCCTCAATCAATTGCTTTGTTTGAATCGTGTATGGAATTTCTGAACCTTCATGCAAATTTTAGGGTTCTTGAGGTTTCTCTTTGATTTCTTATTCCATGTTTAAAATAAATGAAATTAAAGACCATAGACATGATTGTGAGGTAAAAACGAGTAGATTGATATGTAGATTGCATGATATCATCAAGTATTCAGTGAGATTGGATAGAAAACACAAATCTGCAGAAACAGAGGGTGGTGCGTTTTCTTGCCATGTTCTTGGCGCCATTTTTGAACATCTGAATATTTGAATTTTGTGATTTTATTTAATTGATTCAAAAATTAATTTCTCTCTGAGTTTTAATGATTTTGAGTTGGTTCTTTTTTTAATAATTCACAAAAATGTTAAAATATTTTATTTTCCCAAAAAATCCCAAAAATATTATTTATTTCATATACTTGATATTTTTGTAAAGAATTAATATTTTAATTGTTTTTGACATTTAAAATATTTTCTCCCTCTTGATTTTTCAAATTTTAGTGATTTCCAATCATTTTGTGGATAGAAACATAATTTTTGAAACATTAATCCAAGATCACAATTTGTTTTCCACATGTTTAACAATTTTGATCATTTTAATTGAATTTTTATTCAATTAAAGTATATTTTGGAAAACAAATTAGGGTTTTGATCAATTCAACCCTCATCAAATCTTTTTCAAACACCTTTGGGCCTCTTGGTTAAGTGTTAGACCCAACCCTTTATAAATACAAAATATTTGGGCCTCAGTGTGTTGTATAAGCCCAGATACCATCAAAAGGTTCGACACGATCGTCGCCTTTTTCACAAAAATCTTTGGGCTTCTCCTTGAGTTATAAGACCCATCTTTAAAACCTTTTGGGCCTCTAATAGAGTGTAAGACCCAACCCATTTTTTGAAACCGAATTATTTGGGCCTCACTTATTGTAAAAGTCCCTCTGTGCTTTCAAAAACCTCGGCGCGATCGCCGTTTTCAAAACAAATAACCCTGGGTCTCTCCTTGAGTTGTAAGCCCCACCACTTGTACAAAAATAAATCATTGGGCCTCTATTAGAGTTTAAGACCCAACCCCCTTTTAACCAAAACTTGTTTGGGCCTCAATACATTGTATAAGACCCAGTACGTTAAAGAAATCTCGGTGCGATCGCCAATTCAAAAACAAATCACCTGGGCCTACCCTCGTGTTATAAGCCCCATTCTTTTTCTTTAAACACCTTTGGGCCTCTTGAGAGACTGTAAGACCCATCCCTTTGTACAGAAAACCTTTTTGGGCCTCAGTCACTTATATAAGTCCCTGTACAAATTCAAAACAACAGTGCAATCACTGACAAAACCTTGGGCCTCTCCTTGAGCTGTAAGCCCCAACAATCTTTTCAAAGCACTTTCTCCTTTGATTTTGAATATAACGTTATTATCAAAGCTTTGTTTGTTAAACAAACTAACCAAACAGCGTGGAAGCTCTACACCCGAGTAAGTGTTTACCCGCTTTCATATATATAATTGTATTGTGGGGCTGCTCACTGTAAGTCTTCTTTCACAAACTTTTATATACTCGTGATATATCCACTGTGTAATACTAGTATAGTTATTTAGAGTTTTCCCCGGCAACTACGTCTAGCACTAGGTAAAGCCTTGTTGGTCACTCTTAAATACAAACAAAACTAGATCCCCATAGGATTACCAGACACACTCTTCCCTCCTCTTGGGGTTAAACAATATAGAGACGTGAAAGACAGCATTCTCTGTGAACCCTTTCTCAGACTGCCACCCTTAGAAATTGTCAAAGAAACTTTAACTCCCCAGAGATGATATTTTCTCCGTGAATGGCATCTCTTGAGTTTCTGCCAAATTCTCGGACTTTCCTGGCTTGATCTATTCTCGGTGAATTGTAACGCCCCTGTTTTGTCTTATTTATTTAATCGAGTCGATTTAATTATTTTTGTTTTATATTATTTTGTTCTTGACTTTTAATTGACAATATATTATTTTTCATCGCTGTTTATGTTTTATCGCGTTTTGAGAGCGTTTGCGGGATATTTGAGCTGAGGGGTTATCGCTCCCAGGATTTTCATCCAGGTACAAACGCGAGAGTGGCGCGAAACACAGAGTCGCCAGCCGTGTAAATTTATCCCAAGAGAGGGAAAGGGAACACCGCATAAACCTTAAGAAGGGGGAAAGGAATGGTCATCGCAACCATAGCCTGGGTTCGGGAGTCGGTTACGCGAGGGGAAGGTGCTAGCACCCCACGCGTCCATCGTACTCGATGGGATCCACGCTTGTTGTCTATTCTAAGGGTGAGTTATACTATTATCTAGGGCTGTACTAAAACGGGGAGGGAAAGACTAAGATAGACTCGGTAGGACGTCGACGTCCTAGGCCTACGTACCCCCTTTGTGCAATGGGGAATTCAGAGTCAACATAGTTCGGACCAAGTTCTTCTTGTGTTTTTTATGAGCGACGTTAAGTTCGCGTCCGGCAGTTAGGGTCGATGCCTATTTGCGACTCAGACGTAAGGTAACGTGCCCTTTTTGAAAATAGCCTTTAAGTTTGAAGATCCCGAAGGACAAAAAGGTTTGAAGTTGGATTGTGTTTTTTAGGACAGAAGTGGCTTAAGTTGGTTCCTAAGTTGCATTGCACCAAAGTCTAAGGCACAGGGGCGAATAGTTAACGCATCGTCCCAAGACAGGACGCTCGCTAAGCACTCTAGAAAGATGAGTGGAAGCCCCTCATTTCTCATTCCCCATACTTAAGGCTCGTGCGCAATACACCTTATTATTATTAAGTGTTTTAAAGAAATTTGAGATGAGAAGAGGGAAGACACAAGGGTAACTCTAAGGGGGACTATGAATCCTAAAGTCGTCATGCATGGGTGACCTACGGTTAGTGAGGTTCAACCTAAATCCTAAAGGAAGAAGAGAGGAGAGAAAGAAAGGATAAGAGTGGCCATGGATACTTATCCATACCCTTAAAGAACTTACCTTAGTCCCTGCATAAAAGGTTAGTGAGAAACAGACATAAATAATATCAAAGCAAATGAAAATCAAACAATGGCAAACAATAGTGATAATAATCCAAACATGAACTCAGAAGTTAGAGAAACAACCCCAAAGCAAATGGCACAAGTGCCTTTTCAAACAGATAATCAGATGTGGTCAGAAATAGGCATACAAGAAGATCTCAAGTGAAAGCCAATCAAATAATTATAAAAATAACTCCTAAAATTCCCAAATTAAACATCAATATTATTCAACTAGAGATAAACCAAATACCAAAAATCCCTGCAAGAAATCAAGATATTAGTCATCTAAACAATTAGGCGAAGTTCAGGTGGGAAGTAGGGTGCAAGGAGCCAAGGGGAAGGACCAAAATGCAATATGAAATAATTTTAAAAATGAAATAAAAATATTTTTATGCAATTTAGGATGTTAGTGAACAAATGTAAAAAGAACGGATCAAAAATATTTTACGGATGCAGAGAAATAAAATAAAGAAATTTATGTATGCATGAGATGTGTAATGCAAAAAGAAAATAGACTAAACAATTAATTTAAATGATAAAAATAATATAAAAATAAAAAATAAAATTTTTAAAAATTTTATAAATTAATAAAGATGATGTATGAATTTCGTGGGAATTTTTAAATGAAAGGATGTATTTTTAAAAATAAAAGAAATGATAATGATAATTAATTAATAAAAATAAAACATTAAAGTAGTATGGGGGTTGTGAACAGTAAGGAAAATGAAGAGGAAATTGAAGTGGGCTGAATAATGGGGTGCGAATAGCAGCCCAGATGTTAAGTCCATGCGAAAAAGAAATAAAAATAAATAAAAAAACTAAGGGTGGGCTTCAGTCAACTGGGTTGACTGCCTACCTGCCTTGGGATCAATCGTGCGCTCTTCATCCAGTCAACGATTCACATGGGTAATCCAAGTCAACGAACGTGATCCATACGCCCATGATAACTACCATAGGCAAGCAAACACACGGTCTAATTTGGAATTAAAACACCACGTGACCAACACCCTCCCCACTTAATGCGTTGGCACGTCCTTAGCTGTCCGATCACCAAAACGAACGGACACGATTGTGTCTTCTTCGCCCAGACCCTTGGCCGGACTGAAACAAAAGCCGCCGCCGGAGTTAGGGTTCCGGCCCCCTACTTCGGCCACCTGCAATCAAAACTACACCAAAACGCACGTGCGAATATACTATTCTAACCAGAAAAATGTCAGGAATCCAAATATGCAATCAAAAATTTCAAATGACCAACGTATAATAAAAAATGCATGAAATTATGTTAGGGCACAAAATTTCAAACATACATAACAAGCCACACACACGTCCAAAATTAAAACCAATTATATTAGGATGATCAGCAGACATCACACGTCAATATTCATATAAAAAATTGGAGTTTTAAGAGCACGAAAAAACCTCTCAACCTGAGACGGTGCAACTCCAATCCTTGCCTTTGGTTGCAAATGGTGGCTGGGTTCTGTTCCAGAGATCACCAGGAGAAGGTTTGTGGAAGTACTTTTGGCAAAGACCTTGTGGATCGTGTGTTTTGATGAAAAAGAGCTTTAGGGTTCAAGCTTGGATTCCTCTCCAAAATCACGTGTCTCCAACCCTAACCAGTGCATGGATGGGTTTATAAAGACTAGGGTTTGCCTCTGAATATGAATTGGGCTTGGGTAATTACTTGTTTAATGATTTTTGAATTATTTTGGAATTTTGCATTATGTGGAATATACCTCTCTTCATGCATGTTCACTTAAAAATTCCATGATGGATCACTAGCATTTGGATTGATAATTACACCCCTATGGAACTTGGGCCTTGAAAATAATTGGTTCATGAGCTTTAAATCATTTGGGAGTTTTGAATAATGGGGAATAAATGAAGAACAAACCATGGAATTGCTTCATTCTTGGGCCCAAAATAATCCTCAAGGAATGTCTTTTAATATTGGAATGTGGCATGAAGCAATGGAATTGATTATTGGTCATTATGCCCAATGTTGTGAAAATGGGATCATGAGAAACCCTAAAAACCACCTTGCCTTCTTTTGATCATAACTGGAGTTTCACAAATGATATGGAGACTCACTACTACTTGTTGGAAAGAGGAGAAAAATATCTTCAACTTCCATGTTGGAGAAAAATCCATTTGAAGCTTTCTTGCTAGTTAAACATTTAGTTGAATGCAGTGCAGGAACTTGCCCAAAAAGGAAACTTTTCATTATAGGTCACTTTCCAAATTTAGAAACTTTGCACCAACTCCTGATTCCTGACAAATATGTATGAAACTTGACCCCTGGAGACCATATGAGGATATGAGATCTTAAAATCCCTGAAGAGAACCTCAAAATTTCACAGTTGACTTTTCTCCTTTCACTGTTGACTTTTCCCCAACTTCAACTAATTTTCAATCCATTGGCTAATTGAACTTCTCCTGAACCAAGCTGATGGACAATCTTCCACCCCTAGGTATTTAGGGACCCAAGGGATACCATGGAATCAAGTCTTGCCCAAAAAATCAGAAATAAACTGACTTTATAGCAAACCCTAGTTTTAGTACCCTCAGTCTAGGAGGAAATAGCACAGTCTCCAAATCCAAATTCCTCTGAATATGATGTGTATCCTCTCCAACAAAGATAAGATATGTCATTTGGTGATGATAAAAACCCAAGGAGCCTGCTCATTGGAGCAATAAACCCAAGAATTTCAAAACCCTAATTCATGCACTAGTTAGGAGAGTGATTCCACTTGAGATCCCTTGCAACCTGTGAACTCTTGATGAGGTAGTATACCAGATAGGACTTTACCCTGACCCCATGCTAAGAACCAATGATATGCACACATGATAATGCAAAATGCAATGAAACATAAGCCAGTTAGTAAGAAAGTAAGGAGGGCAAATTTTGGGGTGCAACAGCTGCCCCTATTCAATCAACTTGGTCCTGAAGGTATGATAGCAACGGCTCTCAGACATTCGGGATGCATGGAGATTGAATACCAAAGAACCCAGAAATTTGCAATACTCTGCTGGAGAAAATAGCCATAAATGTTGTAATGAAATAAACTCCCCAAGTTACGTCATCTCTGCTGATAAGGAGAACTGACAAAGGAATCTCGCAATATGCCATCCCTGCTGATAAAGGGAACCGACAAAAAGAATCTCCAAAAGATCGCTATCCCTGCTGACAAAGAGAACTAGCAAAATAAACTGTCATCCCTGCTGATGAAGGGAAACTAGCAAAAGAAATATCCGAAAGATTGCTATCTCTGCTGATAAAGAGAAACTAGCAATACCAATGCCATCCCTGCTGATAAAGGGAAACTAGCAAAAGAAATATCTGAAAGATCGCTATCTCTGCTGATAAAGAGAAACTAGCAATACTAATGCCATCCCTGCTGATAAAGGGAAACTGACGAAGAGAATAGCCAAAAGATTGCCATCCCTGCTTATAAAGGGGAACTAGCAAAAGAAATGCCATCCCTGCTGATAAAGGGAAACTGACGAAGAACTATCCAAAAGATCGCTATCTCTGCTGATAAAGAGAAACTAGCAAACTGATGCCATCCCTGCTGATAAAGGGAAACTAGCAAAATAAATGCCATCCCTGCTGATAAAGGGAAACTAACGAAGAATTATCCAAAAGATCGCTATCTCTGCTAATGAAGAGAAACTAGCAAACTGATGCCATCCCTGCTGATAAAGGGAAACTGACGAAAGAAAATCTTCTTCAAAAGATTGCCATCTCTGCTGATAAAGAGATTTAGCAAAAGAAATGCCATCCCTGCTGATAAAGGGAAACTGACGAAGAACTATCCAGAAGATCGCTATCTCTGCTGATAAAGAGAAACTAGCAAACCGATGCCATCCCTGCTAATAAAGGGAAACTAAAAAAATAACGCCATCCCTGATGATAAAGGGAAACTGATGAAAGAAATCTCCAAAAGATTGCTATCCCTGCTGATAAAGAGAAACTAGCAAAATAAATGCCATCCCTGCTGATAAAGGGAAACTGACAAACGAAATCTCCATAAGATTGCTATCCCTGCTGATAAAGAGAAACTAGCAAACTAGATGCCATCTCTGCTGAGAAGTATCATACTGATCGAATTTTCAGATCAACAACTTTTGCTGGGGATGACATCCCGAGAGAACTACCGGGGGCCACAGGTGTCTTTATCCAAAACCTGAGATTTCTCCTCTGCTGGGGGAGTTGAGAATGAGTTCCTGGAAGTCCGTTGCTGAGGATTGCTAATAACCAATTGGGCTTAGGACCTACTGGGGGATGCCAGCCCATAATACCATCCTGCTTGGGGAAAAATGTCCATGATACTATCTTGCTTGGGGATACTTAGCCTGCTGATGGGGAGAATGACCTTACTCCCACCTAGCTGGGGACTAGAATACGACATCGTTGGTGAAATCACGCTTCCTGACTGGATGGGGAGGGTGAACACCCTGATTCTGTGGGGAGACACGTCTTGATCCGGAGAAAAATGCTTCCCAAGTCTCCTGCTGGGGAAGGTCTGCTCTGCTGAGGAAAGTTTTGCCCTGCTGGGGAAGGAGTAATCTCAAGGCTGGGGAGAGCAAACTGCTGGGAGAGTACAATCATGTTGCCATCCAATCCTGACTTGTTTCTAAGGTCGTAAACGGCCCTTTGAACTTTCCACTTGCCCCAGACCACCAGGTCTAATGGAAGAAATCATCTCAAGAGGATTTTATAGAAGACCGGGCATTCGCACTGCCCCAGGGTCTTCAAACTCTTGGAGAGATTTATCATATCTCGACATAACTGCCCCAGTCTTCATAATCCATGACGACCATTACCTCGAAGGGGATCGTAATGACTTGACAATACTCTGCTTTAGCATCTTGAACCTTGAGGAGGTATTTTCCATTAACCATTTTCAGGAGTGGACGATCTCCCATGCTCTAGAGGTGGCCTGCCCCACTATGGGCTTTGAAGTGACTTTGCCCCTGATCCTAGAATGAATGCCCCAGAATAACTGAATTTCGGAGAGATTTCTCGACGTGAGTGCCCCAGATTGGCTACATCTTAACACGACTTACTGGGGAGAGCCCACTCTATATTGAGTCTCTTGGCAGCATGCCCCTTGATATGATTTGTCCTTCAGAATTTTCAAGTATCCCAACTTGGCAGGATCAAGCTTCTTGACTGACGTTCACTGTGTGGGCTGCATTGATGCTTAGGCACGTGTATGCAAACAGAACAAGTTATTTATGAGAATGACAATTCTAATGCAACACTCTTGTTAACCTTGAAGTTTTTTATGGAAAATGCGTCGCCAAGCCTTGTGAACGAATCACTTGCTGGGATGAGACCTTGATTTTTGAATGGCAAAATAATGCGCACATGCAATACCAACAAATCTTATTAGCACAACTCATAGGAGTCAGGAACGTTATCCTGTTGAAGTACGCTTTCGGAACAAACCCTGTTTCAATTAGGACTTTTAAGGGTTGTAACGTGGTTTGGTTCACGGTTTCAAAAAAAAAAGATTTATGGCTCAAAATTTATCGGTGCCCACCCACTCTTCGTGATGTTCTCCAATCCTATGTTCAGTTAATCTGACCCAAACGCTCATCTCTTAAAAGGTTTATGATCTTTAAGGAACCTATGCCACTAATGACAGTCACTCCTTTTTATCTTTTGTGTCTGTAATCACACGAATTTGTTCTTATCGAGGATTTTCTTTTGTAATACTTACCGCTCTTTCTTTTGCTTTTTCGATCCCTAATTTTTGCCTGGACTGGCTCTTCTGAGTTTTTCGATTTTTAAGTCTAGCGGGATGCCCTAACTTTTGCCTAAGTCGCTTGTTTTCAAGTTTCGACTTAGCGGGCTTTCTTTTTTTTATTTTTTGAACAAAGCGTGTGACACTGGTTGTCTTACTTGCTTGAAAGGGTTGTGACTGCCTCACTCCTTAGTTTTTGATGGGTAACCATCGTGGTTTCGCATCTCTTGACCTCTCGATGGCGGGAAAGAAGGTAATGGTTCCTCGGATGCACACTCTCTTTGAAATCTGAACGCTCGGTCAAACTAACTGACGCCTACCCTGCCCCTGGGTTAAGTATGAGGGTTTTTTCGTATGAAAGAAGCTCCTACTTCAAGGCTCGAAGGGGTTAACGAGGGTCTATCTCCCTTATATCTCCAGTATTTAGGGGTTTGAAACAATGCTTGTACATCCTCAACAGGGTTCTATCCAAAAGCGTACCATTAGAAATCTACGTTCTTATTTCGTCATCCTCCCTCAAGAGTTCTAAACAAGAAAATTGGTAGTGCAGTGCATATAAACATTTAAGAGTGAAGACAAATGGATTACTTCAAGGGAAACATACTCATTACATTAATATCATCATAAAAAAATAAACAAGTCTTACATGCATACGATGCTTTAACAGGAAATGAAAAACTACAAATGAAAATGCAGTAAAGAAGCTGAAGATTGCCATTGCCAAGGAAGCTTAATTCTGTCTGGGCGTACTTGCAGACTGAGTGTTCATTTGAGAAAGGAGGCTTCCATTGATCTACATATCATCTTCAGTGAATACAATGATCTCTGAGTCTACCAGGTCTTGCACCTTGTGCTTGAACACGTTGCAGTTTTCAATTGAATGACCCAGTATGTCTGAGTGATATTCACATCTGGCATCCAGATCATAGTCAGGAGGAATAGGGTCGGGGACATGCTTGGCATCCCTTAGTTGAACCAAAGAACTTTCGAGTAGACGGGCAAGAACCTGGCTGTGAGGAACAGGGAGTGGATCAAACCTTCTCTCAGGCCTTCGTGATCTTTGTTGTCTTTTTCCAGAGCAGTTCTCTTGTTGATCCTGATTCGAGCGCATAATCCTTTCAGGCACTTTTCTCTTCAGACTTAGTTGAGGCGTAGGCAGCATTTGCGGATATGGGGATTCTAAGACCAAAGACTGCAAGAAATGCCCCTGACTTGATGTGGCTTTGGGAGAAGCAACGGGGATACCCACTTCCTTTTCAACAGCTAGAGCAGGACCACCTTGTATGCTTACGCTGCTCGGTGTGAATTCAATTTTCCTCGAATCTATCAGATCTTGGACAGCATGCTGAAATGCCCTACAATCTTCCACATTATGCCCTGGAGCGCCAGAGTGAAAATCACAGTGGGCTCTTGCATCATAACCTGGTGGGGGAGTACCAGAGGGAGGAGCCAAAGTTCTTTTCTGTACCAATTGCAATTGAAGAAGATGCTGGAATAACTGAGAATATGGCACTGGTGGAGTCTCAAAATGTCTATTCTGCTTAGGCGTAAATTGTGGCTGGCGTGGAGCACGATTCTGTTGTTGTTGAGGTACAGCCGGGACAGTCACAGTGGCAATCCGCTCACCCTTAGGGAGGGATCTCTTGAACCACGGGGGAGAGACAATTCCAGCCACAGCTTCAGGTGTGAGAGTATTATCTCTGCTTAGCACACCTCTCACGACCTCCATAACCAGACTCATCTGAGTCTTCAGTAGGTTGACCTCTTCCTTCAGCACTTTCTGCTCTTGAACCAAGGTTTGCATCTTCCCCATAAACTGGCCCATTTGGCTTCGTACATCCCTCAACTCAGCTTGAATTTGATCCATAATCAACTCTTGAACGGCCTGAGGAGTTAAGTCTGCAATTCTGAGAAAACCAGATCAAAGTAAGAATAACCAGCCTTGAACACCTGTCATGCAAAATGATTATGCACAATGATTATGAGTATGCAAATGAAAATGGACATGTTTGAAAATTCACAAGGCGATCCACCCCTTGATTCCGGTTTAATAACAAGATATAATGGAACTTCTGCTCATATATTAAGAAAACCAGAGAAAAGTCAAATGTCAACAATCACAAATCCGAGATAACGAGTTTGAACATAAAAACCCTAGGTCCCAACCAACAAGCCTGGTGGTGATCCAAATACAATAAAAGAGAACAGGAAACTATGGCATATCATCAAAGTTTACAAGCGTCAATCCCCCCCATCCATTATGCTTTCTGCACCAGTCTTGAATCTCCTTGAACAACTTTCTGGTATCGGGATGCTTCGGCCTCTGAATTAGCCCTTGAATGAGAAGGTATCTCCTGTGTATGATCCCATCCAAGTATCGGCAATGTAACTCCCAAGCGTCTTCTCCAGAAACGCCATCCATGCTAGGACCCTCATGTCTAGGCTTCTTCACTTCAGCTTGGACTTTCAGTTCTTCCATGGAGGCTATGGCTTCATTGAGTCGACCCTCGACTACATGTCTCTTGAATATCCCTGATAAGATCTCGGCGTCTTTCTTCTTGAGCGTCGACTTCAACTAATCAATCTTAGCTATGTAGTCGTCTTCCTTTCTCTTATTCTTAGCCATGGCAGTTTCTTGGTGATCATTGAACCTGTCAATCTTCAACAAAGCTTTGCCTAATTCCTCGTCTTTAGACCTGAGAACGTTACTGATACCATCCAAAGCCTGTTTCATTCTTTCTCTGGATGCGACCATGTCAGCAAGCTCTTTTTCTGCTTTAGCAAGGAGCTCTGTCTTCAACTTGGCGGTATGAACAGCTTCACCCCGCTCATGCTTCCACTGATAAATCTCTCTCTTTAGCTCACTATTCTCTTCCCGCAACCTTTCCTTTTCAGCCCATAATTTGTTATACTTCTCCAACTCAACGATGGTAGGAGGCTCGATCACCAAAGGGTACAAAGGTGGTTCCACCGGGAATGGAAGAAGCTCATCTTCTGCTCTCTTCTTAATCCACTCTTTATAGGGAGGGAAAGCCCGATTGTTACTTTTCCCGAATGGAATCTTACCCTTCTTAGTCACCTGTTTCCAAGCATTCACAACTTTCCTTATCAACCCTTGATCCTTAATACCATTGAAGAACAAGGACTAACAGATATCTCGCTCTTCGGGTGGACCTTTCAAAGGATAGCCAAACTGTCTGATAGCTAGGGAGGGATTATAATTAATTCCACCTTTCCTCCCTATCAAGGGAACATTAGGGAATTCTCCGCATTTGTAAATAATCTCCATTCCTAGCAAGTCACGATTAATCCAAGTAATGTTGTCAGCAGTCAAGCCCATAACCCTCTTTGACCATTTCAGAGAATCTTTCGTATCAACGAAAGCGCCAGATTCAGGGAGACGACTCAGAAACCAAGTAGCTAAAAGCGGTGCACAGCAACTTACAGTTTTTCCACGCCTATTCTCATTCTTGTAATGAACTGAGTGATACACATCACCTAGCAAGGTAGGTATAGGATTCTTCGACATAAAGATCCTGACGGCATGCATATCCACCAGATCAGGAATATTCGGAAACAGAACGATCCCATAGATACACATAGCCAGAATAGCTTGGAAAGCAGTCCAGTTCTTCTCTTTGACATGTATGCAAGCCTGATCAAACAAGAACTTCAACAAGAAACCCTTAACTCCTTGTTTTTCTGCAATATTACTGTTAAGGACGGATTCATCAATATGAAGAGCAACAGCCATATCTTTCACCCCGGGGTGTTCTTCAGAAAAGAAAACTATATCATGACTGATAGGAATTCCCAAAATAAATGAGAACTCCTCCAACGTTGGGGCCAGGATGTAGTTCGGGAAAGTGAAGCAACGCAGAGACGGATCGTAAAACTGAAGGAGTGTGTGAATGGCATCCTTCTCATACTGGGAGATATTATAGACAAATTTCAGAAGTCTTCCATACCTTCCACTGAACTCTGTACGAACTCCGGAACCAGCCATATTAATCAGTTTGTGAATCAGTGTCAAAGTTGGCTCTGGGAATGAATAAGCAACAGTCTTCTTTCTCTGAACATCCATGCTGAAGTAACCTCAGAAAACCGGAATCAAGAGTAAGATGCAAGCCCTGAAAAATGTCAAACATGTCAGAATGCAAGAAAAATGATATGCTTATGCAAACATGGGGTCAAGGCACACTGCTGGATGTGCTGTGCTGTTAGCTGAATGAGAAACCAGAAAACCAGAACTCTTAACCACTGAGGAACCCAAATAATCAGACATTGGTGAGAAATCCAGAAAACCGGGTAGGTTGAAAGTCTCGGTTACCTGCAAACCTGCAAACGCCCATCCCCTATCACATGTGGGTACTAGGATGTTCAGTATCCCGGGCTCTCAGGTCGAGAAATGATGATACGTTCACCATTTCTGGTTTGGCATCATCATCAATCGAGGAGGCCTCAACTGATTCTCCAAAGCGGAACGTCCTCAGCTTTGGCACTGAGGTCGAGAAACAATAGTACATTCATCCCTCAGGGTACAGTACTAAAGTCAATCGAGGAGTGCCTCCACTGATTCTCTTCAAAACGTAGGGGCCATCCTATGCGAGTTCCAAAGCGGGCCCTCGGGTGCGAATGGGTTTGCCACAGGACGTGGTCTGCCACTGTCACCACTAAAGAGGGATGTTTCCACTAAGGTCCTCAATGATCGGTCACCAGAGTCGACAGCTCTCTAGATCAACACCCCAACATGCGCAAGACACACACGTTAGAATGCGTCCCAAGATAGCCTCGTCTGGTTGTGAATTTCGTGAACACACAAACGTACCAAGCGGGCACGTAGGTCCAACTACTTTCCACTCTAGTCCTAGGGTATTCTCAAGCCTTGGTATTGGGCTTATCTCTCAGACCCACCCAACTTGTAAAACAAAGACAGCCAGCAAAGCACAGCAGCATGACAGTAATAAAAAATGAAATGCGGAAAATGTGGTAAAAATAAAATAAAATACAACACATAAAGCAAAACAAACACAAAACACCCAAAGAAAACAAAGACAAGCAAGCGCTAGGATTGACTCGCTTAGGGATGGACTAGCATAGGTCAACCAGAGTCCCCAGGAGAGTCGCCAGCTGTCGCTCCCAGGATTTTCATCCAGGTACAAACGCGAGAGTGACGCGAAACACAGAGTCGCCAGCCGTGTAAATTTATCCCAAGAGAGGGAAAGGGAACACCGTATAAACCTTAGGAAGTGGGAAAGGAATAGTCATCGCAACCATAGCCTGGGTTCGGGAGTCGGTTACGCGAGGGGAAGGTGCTAGCACCCCACGCGTCCATCGTACTCGATGGGATCCACACTTGTTGTCTATTCTAAGGGTGAGTAATACTATCATCTAGGGCTGTACTAAAACGGGGAGGGAAAGACTAAGACAGACTCGGTAGGACGTCGACGTCCTAGGCCTACGTACCCCCTTTGTGCAATGGGGAATTCAGAGTCAATGTAGTTCGGACCAAGTTCTTCTTGTGTTTTTTATGAGCGACGTTAAGTTCGCGTCCGGCAGTTAGGGTCGATGCCTGTTTGCGACTCAGACGGAAGGTAACGTGCCCTTTTCGAAAATAGCCTTTAAGTTTAAAGATCCCGAAGGACAAAAAGGTTTGAAGTTGGCTTGTGTTTTTTAGGACAGAAGTGGCTTAAGTTGGTTCCTAAGTTGCATTGCACCAAAGTCTAAGGCACAGGGGCGAATACTTAACGCATCGTCCCAAGACAGGACGCTCTCTAAGCACTCTAGAAAGATGAGAGGAAGCCCCTCATTTCTCATTCCCCATACTTAAGGCTCGTGCGCAATACACCTTATTATTATTAAGTGTTTTAAAGAAATTTGAGATGAGAAGAGAGAAGACACCAGGGTAACTCTAAGGGGGACTATGAATCCTAAAGTCGTCATGCATGGGTGACCTACGGTTAGTGAGGTTCAACCTAAATCCTAAAAGAAGAAGAGAGGAGATAAAGAAAGGATAAGAGTGACCATGGATACTTATCCATACCCTTAAAGAACTTACCTTAGTCCCTGCATAAAAGGTTAGTGAGAAACAGACATAAATAATATCAAAGCAAATGAAAATCAAACAATGGAAAACAATAGTGATAATAATCCAAACATGAACTCAGAAGTTAGAGAAACAACCCCAAAGCAAATGGCACAAGTGCCTTTTCAAACAGATAATCAGATGTGGTCAGAAATAGGCATACAAGAAGATCTCAAGTGAAAGCCAATCAAATAATTAGAAAAATAACTCCTAAAATTCCCAAATTAAACATCAAAATTATTCAACCAGAGATAAACCAAATACCAAAAATCCCTGCAAGAAATCAAGATATTAGTCATCTAAACAATTAGGCAAAGTTTAGGTGGGAAGTAGGGTGCAAGGAGCCAAGGGGAAGGACCAAAATGCAATATGAAATAATTTTAAAAATGAAAGAAAAATATTTTTATTCAATTTAGGATGTTAGTGAACAAATGTAAAAAGAACGGACCAAAAATATTTTACGGATGCAGAGAAATAAAATAAAGAAATTTATGTATGCATGAGATGTGTAATGCAAAAAGAAAATAGACTAAACAATTAATTTAAATGATAAAAATAATATAAAAATAAAAAATAAAATTTTTAAAAATTTTATAAATTAATAAAGATGATGTATGAATTTCGTAGGAATTTTTAAATGCAAGGATGTATTTTTAAAAATAAAAGAAATGATAATGATAATTAATTAATAAAAATAAAACATTAAAGTAGTATGGGGGTTGTGAACAGTAAGGAAAATGAAGAGGAAATTGAAGTGGGCTGAATAATGGGGTGCGAATAGCAGCCCAGATGTTAAGTCCATGCGAAAAAGAAATAAAATAAAATAAAAAAACTAAGGGTGGGCTTCAGTCAACTGGGTTGACTGCCTACCTGCCTTGGGATCAATCGTGCGCTCTTCATCCAGTCAACGATTCACATGGGTAATCCAAGTCAACGAACGTGATCCATACGCCCATGATAACTACCATAGGCAAGCACACACACGGTATAATCTGGAATTAAAACACCACGTGACCAACACCCTCCCCACTTAATGCGTTGGCACGTCCTTAGCCGTCCGATCACCAAAACGAACGGACACGATTGTGTCTTCTTCTTCTAGACCCTTGGCCGGACTGAAACAAAAGCCGCCGCCGGAGTTAGGGTTCCGGCCCCCTACTCCGGCCACCTGCAATCAAAACTACACCAAAACGCACGTGCGAATATACTATTCCAACCAGAAAAATGCCAGGAATCCAAATATGCAATCAAAAATTTCAAATGACCAACGTATAATAAAAAACGCATGAAATTATGTTAGGGCACAAAACTTCAAACATACATAACAAGCCACACACACGTCCAGAATTAAAACCAATTATATTAGGATGATCAGCAGACATCACACGTCAATATTCATATAAAAAATTGGAGTTTTAAGAGCACGAAAAAACCTCTCAACCTGAGACGGTGCAACTCCAATCCTTGCCTTTGGTTGCAAATGGTGGTCGGGTTCTGTTCCAGAGATCACCAGGAGAAGGTTTGTGGAAGTACTTTTGGCAAAGACCTTGTGGATCGTGAGTTTTGATGAAAAAGAGCTTTAGGGTTCAAGCTTGGATTCCTCTCCAAAATCACGTGTCTCTAACCCTAACCAGTGCATGGATGGGTTTATAAAGACTAGGGTTTGCCTCTGAATATGAATTGGGCTTGGGTAATTACTTGTTTAATGATTTTTGAATTATTTTGGAATTTTGCATTATGTGGAATATACCTCTCTTCATGCATGTTCACTTAAAAATTCCATGATGGATCACTAGCATTTGGATTGATAATTACACCCCTATGGAACTTGGGCCTTGAAAATAATTGGTTCATGAGCTTTAAATCATTTGGGAGTTTTGAATAATGGGGAATAAATGAAGAACAAACCATCGAATTGCTTCATTCTTGGGCCCAAAATAATCCTCAAGGAATGTCTTTTAATATTGGAATGTGGCATGAAGCAATGGAATTGATTATAGGTCATTATGCCCAAAGTTGTGAAAATGGGATCATGAGAAACCCTAAAAACCACCTTGCCTTCTTTTGATCATAACTGGAGTTTCACAAATGATATGGAGACCCACTACTACTTGTTGGAAATAGGAGAAAAAGATATTCAACTTTCATGTTGGAGAAAAATCCATTTGAAGCTTTCTTGCTGGCGAAAATTCAAGTTGAATGCAGTGCAGGAACTTGCCCAAAAAGGAAACTTTTCATTATAGGTCACTTTCCAAATTTAGAAACTTTGCACCAACTCCTGATTCCTGACAAATATGTATGAAACTTGACCCCTGGGACCATATGAGGATATGAGATCTTAAAATCCCTGAAGAGAACCTTAAAATTTCACAGTTGACTTTTCTCCTTTCACTGTTGACTTTTCCCCAACTTCAACTGATTTTCAATCCATTGGCTAATTGAACTTCTCCTGAACCAAGCTGATGGACAATCTTCCACCCCTAGGTATTTAGGGACCCAAGGGATACCATGGAATCAAGTCTTGCCCAAAAAATCAGAAATAAACTGACTTTATAGCAAACCCTAGTTTTAGTACCCTCAATCTAGGAGGAAATAGCACAGTCTCCAAATCCAAATTCCTCTGAATATGATGTGTATCCTCTCCAACAAAGATAATATATGTCATTTGGTGATGATAAAAACCCAAGGAGCCTGCCCATTGGAGCAATAAACCCAAGAATTTCAAAACCCTAATTCATGCACTGGTTAGGAGAGTGATTCCACTTGAGATCCCTTGCAACCTGTGAACTCTTGATGAGGTAGTAGACCAGATAGGACTTTACCCTGACCCCATGCTAAGAACCAATGATATGCACACATGATAATGCAAAATGCAATGAAACATAAGCCAGTTAGTAAGGAAGTAAGGAGGGCAAATTTTGGGGTGCAACAGGGGTAAAATTGTATTTTTAGGGGTTTAGATATTTTATATAAATAGAGATTTGAGAGGAAATAGAGAGAAAAGAAAATAGAGAGAAAGAAAAGAGAAGATAGAAAGGAAGAGGAAAGAAAAAGGGAGAAAGGGCAAAATCGACATAACTCTGTTTCGAGCGCGATTAATCGGGTAAGGGTGAGAAGTTTCAATTATATCTTGCTTGTGTATGTATATGTGTTGTTTGTTGTAATTGTTTTGGTTGTTTCGTGACTTTTCTTATCGATTGGAATTAGGAGCGATTGATAGAAATCAAGGTTTTCAAGGATGAAATTTGATATAAACTGCGTAGAATATTTGTCGTTAGGTTTGGATCATGTTTTGGTTGTTATAGTATGTTTTGGAAGTGTTTGGGTGGAAGAAATGATGGATTTTGACCCCAAATGACCTATGTTATCGCTGCTGGAATTTCTGGGTTTCGTAGGTTCGCATTGCGAGCCAAAGCAAAGGAAACAGCGAACGTTCGCTAGCTGTTCGCATTGCGAACTGTAGGTCTTTTTGTTTCTGCCACGGTTCGCTTAGAGCTTCGCATTGCGAACGCGACAGATATTCAGTTTTTGTTTTCTTCATAACTTTTGATCCGTAAATCGGATTGAGGCACGGTCGGATGCGTTGGAAATCTATTTCAATGCTCTTTTTGATAGTGGAATAGGAACATATGTTTAAGCCATGGATTGATAAGAAAATATGGAAAAGTAATGTATGTGTGAAAAGTGTGGTTTATGTTTCCACCATAACTCCCGAATCACGAGTCTGATTGACGTGGGAGGTGAGGCAATAGATAGATAACTTAAGATGCTATTAAATGGTGATGTTAGACCATGATTTAACCAAGAATATTTGGTAGAGGATAATTAGTGGTTTGTAGGTTTTGTTGTGCTTGTTTGTGTCCGATGCGATTTGTTATCTTCATATAAATGTGGGGCTTTTGTGCTATTTATATGATGTTGATGTATGTGATAATGATGTTGTTATGATGTTGTTATGGGTAGCCTTTGTGGCGTGAATCCTAGTGTTGTGAATTGTTATGAGTGTATATGATAAAATGCTCATTGTTGTGGTTGGTGGTTTATGATGAAATGCATTGTGTATGTGAAATTCAATGTGTGTTATTTGGTGGACTTATGGCAAGTAAATGCATTGTTTGAATTAATTTCCATTGCATGAATAATGATGATGAGATAATTCATATTGTTGAATTGTGAATGTATGGAATTGATGAGTGGAAATATATGCATGATTATGGTTGCATTATGTGTGCATTTGAATGTCATGAGTCATTGTATGCCAAGCATCATGATATGCATTCTTGTGATGTCGTGTGCCCTAGTGGGTGTGAGCGACGAAATGATTCCAGAGGGAATCCGCTATAACATCGTGCGCCTTATACAAAGAGGACCTAAAGCGATGATTATAGACGATCGTGAGCCTTATACAAAGAGGACCTAAAGCGATCGGATTGTGCGCCTTATACAAAGAGGACCTAAAGCAATCCATAAACGTCGTGCGCCTTATACCAAGAGGACCTAAAGCGACGGGGAACATCGTTTACCCGACGGGGAGTTACACTAAGTAACAAGCGATGGTTCCAATAGTTCCTGAGTGAACTAGTGATGAGATGATGGATGGATGGTACCGCATATACATTGCATAGAGTCGTTGTGTCGGTCTCTGTGCATTTGCATAAATCATGAATGGATTGATTATGTGTGAGAATCATGAATGGATTGATTATGTGTGAGAATCATGAATAGATTTATTATGTGTGGAAAATCATGAATGGATTGATTATGTGTGGAAAATCATGAATGGATTGATTATGTGTGAAAATTGTGAATTGATTGAGTATGTGTTGAGATTTATGATTGGATTGGTGAATTGATGTGCATATGTGATAAATGCATTGGTTATGGATGATATGTGTTATGTATAGACATGTGTTATGTGATTATGTTGGTGTGATTGATATATGCTATGTGTATTAGTATGTGATGCTTGTGGTGAGAATAACTATGCATGTGAATTTTTATGTGTTTGCATATTATTATGCAATCTTTATTTAGTTGTTATTTCTCACCCTTCTGCTGTGGTTTGTTGCTCTATGAGGCAATTGCAGATTAGTAGTCTTGGAGGCTTTTGTGAAGATTAGTTCTCCATTCTTTTGTCAGTCTTGGTGTCTGCTCTGATACGTAGCACGGGAGTCGGGGAACGATTATGTTATATATGTATACCTTTGCTAGATTTATTTTGTATTACCTTTGTATGTATATTTTGATGTTTTAAAACAATTTATTTTGTAAAACAAGTCAGTTATGGATCTTTCCATTTTATTCCATAATTGAACTTTCCTTTTATATGGAAAAAGTTTCTCTTTGATGTTATCCCAGTTTGTGTTATGTATCAAATAATTGAGCAGGGTTTGTGTTTTCTTTCTTTAAATGTGGCATCCTGGTTTCTGTCTAAGAATAATAAATTTTTAGTTACCCTAATTTATTTATGTATTATTTATTCGCGATGGGAATTGGGGTGTTACATGAATCGCATGTCTTGAACTTCTCGGGGTGTGGGGACCCACAGGCTTCTTAAAAGCATCCCCGCCTTCTCTTGGGCGTTGTACAAGGACCCTTCGGCTTCTTAAAAACTCTCATGCCTTCTCTTGGGCTTAGTACAAGGACCCAGAGACCTCTACAAGTATAGGAACAAAACCTAGTCATCAATTTACTAGAGCTGTCTTTCTGAGTCAAGTGTCAGACCAGTTAATGGGTTGACCTTCATCCCTTAACATACCAGCCTTCTCTTGGGCATTATACAAAGATCATTCACTACTTGAGAATCAATTTCTTAAAACGCCAGTAGACTTGGACAGTCTCAATACCCTTTGGATTCCCCATTTCCTTAAAGAACAGGAAATAACCATGATCCTCCGATCACTGCCAAAGCACAACCTTACCTGTAATCTTCATAAGTACTGATTTTCTCTTTATCCAACATATTGGACCTGTCACTAAACTGAAACAGTCACCAGCATGTCATACCCCAAATTTTGACCACTAAGATTTCTCATCATTGTGAAAATCATCATCACAATATGGAGGAACCATCATACCTCATCAGTCTCCCCAAAGATGGGTGAGCATCCACTACAATCAAAATTAGGGTTTCAAGCCCTCTCAGAGTTCTTAGACAAAGGATCAATCAAGAAATGACATGATCTTCAACTTGTATAGCCTCTCAAATATCCACAAGGGATCAAGAGGACTCCCACTTCAAGGATTAAGCACAAGGCCGCTCCCTTCCAGGTGGATCAAGCCTCAAGATCGCTAGTGTCACCAAATTAGGGTTTGGTCGACCAGGGCCTCCAAATGAAAATTTTCCTCTGGGCATGATCCAATTCTTTAAAGCATATCTTAAAATACTCCATGGACATCATGGACCCAAGCATCAAGTCAATTTGACCACATGGGATGCATACATCAAAAATCAGGAATTAGGGTTTCTTGACCTAATTCACCCCTAAGTTGACTTTTGGGACAAATCATGAGCCAAGACCTCAAGAGAGGATTTGAGGGTCTCCAACATACCACATTGATCCATTTGTAACAATGTATTGATCCAGGAAGCTTGAGCAGCAAGTCTCAATTTCATCAGTACCGCAGTTAGGGTTTTGAGGAAAAAGTCAACTATAGCTTTGACTTTTGACCAGGACATGCTCCCAAACCCTAGGACATGAATCAATATACCCTATAACACCCATGTAACATGTCTATCAAGTTTGATTTAGGTCAAGGACTTGATTTCCTAAAGGATCGCACAGTTTGGAATTCATCTGACAAAAAGTCAACTGTGCACAAAAGTCAACTTTGACTTTTTGAGATTTTTCACAAAAATGGTTTTTTAACCCTAAAAATGATTTTAATGTATGATTTGAATCATCATTCATCAAGAAAAATCAAGAAAAGTGGGATAACTTGTAAAAGGGGTAACCATAAAAACTTAGAAAATTTTCTGTTATGAACAAAGTGACAAGGGTACCAACTTTGGAGGATCATAACTCCTAAACCACAAAGCCATTTTTCCCCATCCAAAGCTTGATTTGTAGATCTCATTATCCTATACAAAAGCTTAAAACTGACCTCCCTCCAAATTCCTCATGGATTTTGAGTTATGGAATGAACAAAATCACAAAAAGTGAAAATGTCACTTTTTTCCAACACTTAGTGAAATTTTCACTAAGTCAGAATCTGCCTTCACTTTTTTCCAAATGTAGGGACATTTTTCACTTGGATCCAAAAGGTATCAAAACCGAATATGATCAAACAGTTGTTGTATCATATGAGGGCTTTCCAAAATGGCCAAGAACATCACCAAATTCCACTTGGGCTATGAGATATGACAATGGCAATATGCCTTGCTGAAAACTGCCAAGGCTAGGCAGAATTTTGCATTTTTGCTCGATTTGGAAAAATCAGATAATTCCAAGCCTTGTCATCACTTTGGACACATCTGAGGATCAAATCTAAAGGGGACAAACACTGAGCCAAGCCTCCAAAGTCCTTGGAACAAGAAGTAGCATGCCAAACCTAGAATTGCCTAAAAGAGGGACAAGACTCCAATTTTGGATTGGAGCATTCAATGCATACACAAAGGTGGCATGGACTGAGCCATTTACAACTGAATTCAGTCAAGACTTATCCAAGACAAAGGGAACCACAACCCTGTGCCCTAACCTCTAGTTAATGGCTAGAGGAGACTTGGATTCCAAAATGCAACCATTGGCCAAACCTCTGCTGCAGTTGCTATTCACTATTGATCCCAAAACAAACTTGCTCTACTATAAATAGAGCTCATTTGTGCTCAGTTTGAGTACACCAAAGCCATCAAACAGATGCTTTCCTCAAAATCCCTCTCTTTAGGCCAAAAAGCCTTCTTTAGCAAGGTAACTCTGAGTTTTTGAGTTAGAGAGCATTTCCATCATAACTCATAATCCTAACACCTTATAAACATCATATGTAGGTGATCCAAACTATCAAAAGTGACCTGTAACACCAAAATCACAAAGTCATCTCTCAAAACCTCAAAATAGGTCTTTTGTGCATTTTTCAAGCCATGTCTTGATTCAGTCACTTTCCAAACCAGATAAAACCTCAAACACACTCCAAATAATATCCTTGAACTGTCCCAAATGGTTCCCCCCATCTGGAACACCATTTGAGAGAGTTGCTATTTTGGTCATTTTAACCCCTTTTGCAAGAAAGGGCCTGTTTGTGTTTTTGCAGGTTCCAGCTAATTCCAACCATCCTCAAAGCTTCTAAGGGATCATTTGAGAGTGTACAAAGCATCAAACCATTTCTGGAACAAGAAACTTGGCAGATTGCACAGAAAACTCCAAAAGCTCAAAAAGAGGTAAGAATCATGACTTGAATTTTCCAAAATATGCATTGCTTTGAAGTCCACTGATCATACACACCTCATACATGTTATATATGTTGTGTTTGGACCAATTCATCATGTAACTCATGCTTGTATCAAAGTGTAGCATAGAAAATGCAATTATAGACCTTTTTCAAAACCACTATCGGGTTTTGAGGAGGGAGTATGATCTGAAAAAAATACCACCACCATTGGATTCCTTGTGAAATTCTAGGCCAGATGCATATAAATTTTGTCCCCAACCATTAAGAAATGAGAAAGTTATGGACCTTCCCGTTTCTTGGCAAAACTTGCCTTGCCTTGACCAGGTCTAGAAAACAAGGCATGCCTTGTATATTTGTGGTTTTACTTCAAGCAATGGATGTATCACCACCCCAGTGGTAAGGCGCGCACCCTATAACCTTGAGGTCGTGGGTTCAAACCCCACCCATGCCATTTTGTGTTTTCTCACATTTTTGCTATTTTTTCCCATATTTTCATGTTTTATTAATTAATTGGAAAATTAATAACTCTTTCAATTTTAATTATTTTTTATTGGTTCTTTTTGCAAAAATTAACAAAAATGTTGAAATATTTTATTCCACAAAAAAATTAAGTTTATATTATTTATTTAATATAATTAGTATTTTTGTGAATAAATTCCTTTTTTATGTTTTTAAACATTTTAAAAGTGAATATTTACTTTGAAAATCAAAACCAAGTGAGTTTTAATTCACCTTGTGATTAATCCCTCATTTCTCAAACCTTAAACAAAAATCACAAATGGTTTATTCAAGCTTATTTGGTATTTTATTTTATTTTCTTTAAATATTTACTTTTAAAGAATAACAAATTAGGGTTTCTTTGATTTTCACCCTCATCAAACAATTTTAAACACTTTTGGGCCTCTAATAGAGTGTAAAACCCAATCCTTTGTAAATACAAACCTATTTTTGGGCCTCACTTATTGTATAAGTCCCGTTGTATTTCAAAAAGTTCGACGTGATCATCGTCCATTGAAAAACAAACCCCGGGCCTCTCCTCGAGCTATAAGACCCATTCAAAATCATTGAGCCTCTATTAGAGTGTAAGACCCAAGCCCCTTTGAAAACCAAACCATTTTTGGGCCTCAATGCATTGTATAAGAGCCACCACATTTTCAAAAATCCCGGCGCGATCGCCATTTTCAAACAAATGACCCTGGGCCTCTCCTTGAGTGGTAAGCCCCACCACTTGTACAAAAATAAATCTTTTGGGCCTCTATTAGAGTGTAAGACCCATCCCCTTGTATAGAAAACCTTTCTTGGGCCTCAGTCACTTGTATAAGTCCCTCTGTATAAAACGACAGTGCAATCACTGATAAACCTTGGGCCTCTCCTTGAGCTGTAAGCCCCAACATCTTTTCAAAATACTTTCTTCTTAAATTTTGAATATACTATTGTTTTCAATCTTTCTTTGTTGAACAACTAACAAAACAACATGGAAGCTCTACAACCGAGTAAGTGTTTATATGCTTTCTTTATCCGCTTTCATATACATATAACTATATTGTGGGGCTGTTTCGTTGTAAGTCTTCTTTCATAAACTCATATCAACTGTGTAATACTAGTATAAATATTTAGAGTTTCTCCGGCAACTACGTCTAGTACTAAGCCCTGTTGATCACTCTTAAATAGACAAAACTAGATCCCCCATAGGATTACCAGATATAGTCTTCCCTCCTCTTGGGGTTAAACAATATGGAGACGTGAAAGGCAGCATTCTCGGTGAACCCTTTCTCAGACTGTCACCCTTAGAAATCGTCAAATAACTCCCCAAAGATGATATTTTCTCTGTGAATGGCATCTCTTGAGTTTCTTCCAAATTCTTGGACTTTCCTGGCTTGACCTATTCTCTGTGAATAGCCTATCTTGAATTTATCGGGGTTTGGGGATCCAAAAGCTTCCTAAAAGCATCCCCGCCTCCTCTTGGGCGTTGTACAAGGACCCTACAGCTTCTTAGAAGTATTCACAGCCTCCTCTTAGGCTTCGTATAAGGATTCTTCCTTCGGGAAGAGAGCCTCCTCTTGGGCTTTGTACAAATTATCCCTCGGCTTCTTTAAAGTTTTCAGCCTCTTCATGGACTTCGTACAAATTGTCCTGACGACCTCCTAGAGGTATAGGGACAGAAATTAGTCATCTTAATAGAACAGTCTTTCAAGGAGTCTAGATCTTTCTACCGTGAACGTACTACTACTGTTTCTTTAAGCATCGTACAAAAGATAAAACTCTAGACTTGGACAGTATAATCTTCTTGAGTCTCGAAGGCATTCTCAAGTAGGGAAAAACACCAGTAGACTCGGACAGTCTCCAATACCCTCTGGATTCCCCATTTCCTTAAAGAACGGGAAATAACCCTGATCCTCTGATCAATCCCAAAGCATAGCCTTACCTTTAATCAGTCTCTTTATAAGAACTGATTTTCTCTTTTAACCAACCTACTGGACCTGTCACTCAACTGAAACAGCAATCCTTTTAGCCTCTATCTCGGGCTTCATACGAGATACAAAAAGACTCTCTTGTTGAGTCAATAATCCTATTAGCCTCCATCTCGGGCTTCGTACGAGATACAAAAATGACTCTCTTGTTGAGTCAATCTCTCTTTTAGCCTCCATCTCGGGCTTCGTACGAGATACAAAAACACTCTCTTGTTGAGTATAAAAGACTCTCTTGTTGAGTCAACCTTTAGCCTCCATCTCGGGCTTCGTACGAGATACAAAAACACTCTCTTGTTGAGTATAAAAGACTCTCTTGTTGAGTCAACCTTTAGCCTCTATCTTGGGCTTTGTACAAGACACATCTAAAAGCACTCTCTTGTTGAGTCAAACCCTTTTAGCCTCTCTCTCGGGCTTCATACGAGACATATAAGAACACCCTCTTGTTTGGTCAATAACCTCCTCTTAGGCTTTGTATAAGGAAATCTCGGTTGGGTCAATCAACCTTTTAGCATCAAAAACTGTGCCTCGTTCACAGGATACAAACATCAACAACTCCTTTCATCTAATCGCTGTAAGCGGTAAGCCTCTGGATTATTTACATCCCCGCCACTGTCCCTCTTTTAGCATGAGAAATTCCTAAGGAAAGATAGCATTGCTCTACACTGAGTTAAAGTCTTCTCCTTCAGGTTAAATCCTCCTATAAAGGAAATTATGGCATTGCTAGGATTCACATATCCCGGTTAAAGTAATCCTCCTTTATAGTCAGTCACCCAACAATTGTGACAAACAGACCCCCCTTTAGAGATGACAAATTCTCTCTAAAGACAACACCCTTTTAGCTTCACATCTTGGGCTTCGAACAAGATACAAATAGACCCTTCAGCTTCACGTCTTGGGCTTTGAACAAGACACCAAAACACCATTTCCTCCCATAGAATAGGAGGAACTACGATCGCTCTGATTTCCCTGTTTCGGTAAACGGGAATACGTAGGCATAAGATTGAAAGAAAAATCTTAGCGAGCACACTAATCCAAAACCCCAAATCACGTACCTTCACATATCAAATGAAAAGCATCAGTCCTAGCATCCTAAAAAAATTCCCCATGAACATTCTCGGTGTTTTGTTCTAAACAAAGTAAGAAGAAAAAGGCCCTATTACCATATAGCATCTGTAACCTAACAGACCGCTGTTTAAACTTAGTATGCAAGCAGGGTTAATTAGAGACATCTATTTCCCATCCTTAGTCAGCTCAATAGGATAAAAAATGAATCGACCTGTAGTAACCCCAGAGCGACAGTGCATAAGAACCACATCCAAAATCGCTCGCTACAGAAAAGTGGCGCCCACCGTGGGGCCAAATCTTTCTTACAGGTTAGGGTGAAGACCTTAGGCAAGTAATTTTCATGGTGGTGGCCACCAAAGAAAAGTGACGCCCACCGTGGGGCACTTTTCTTTTCTTTCTTTGTTTGGGGATTTCACTGGGATAGGACTTTTTTGACTTCACTAGGATCTTAGGTCAAAACCTTTAAAGTTGGGAATGTACCACAGAATGGCGACTCCGCCGGGGAGCCATTTTTGTCAGGAACATAGGATTCATAGCTCTTTAAAGTCTAGGACTTTAGGATAAATATATATACTGCTTTTCCTTATTGATATTTGTGTTTATTTTTCTGCTAATGGGAATGCGTGTGATGCCACATATGGAAAGATTGAGTATACACCTAGGAAAAACCTCTTTTAGTAGTGCAGAAACTATTGGAAATGGTTGTCACGCGATACTACCCTCTTCTGATGGTTCTTCGAAAAACATCACCTAGCACAGTTCCCGGCCCACTGGTGTTTTCTCGACAAGAACTGATGATTTTGAGAGACAGGTACAAAAATCACTAGTATAAACCTTTGGTGGTGGGGGGGGGGGGGGGTAGAGCCTTGACTTCATGACACCGACCCTTTGACCCCATGTTTTTTCTATGTTTTTGTGTGCTGCATTCATGCATTCATCTAAAAAACATTACATCAAAGAAAAACTTCTCTTCTAGTCTCTCTTTTTCAAATTAAACTAAGACAATGATTGCAAATGTCAGAGAAAAAGATTGCGCTCATGGATTTCGGTGGAAGGAGAACTCATAAGTATACCTTCAGGGTTCCAAAACTAGAAGATTTTAGAGGATTAGTGAGGATGGTCACTAACCCTAAAGCTTTCAGAGCCAAGTACGGAAGTCTGCTACCTTTGTTAAGAGTCCATGTGATTGAAGGAATCATGGAGGCACTCATTCAGTTTTACGATCCGGTCTATCACTGTTTCACATTCCCGAATTACCAGCTCGCACCAACGCTGGAGGAGTATTCTCACCTAACCGATCTACACATTACTGATCGAGCTCCATTTTCTGGATTGGAATAAATTCCAAAGGATCAGACCATTCCAAGAGCAATCTATTTGGATGAGTCAGAAATTAAGACTCACATGACCACCAAGGGTGGGCTCCCAGGTTTGCCAGCCCAGTTCCTGACAAAGAAGGCTCTGTACTTTGCTAGTATAGGGAACATGACTGCTTTTGAAAGCATCTTTCACTACTACAAAATGCTAAAACAACAACGCCAGACTTACAACGCATCCTTTTATACCGTTGTAATAGGTTAAAACTTTTGCGCCCATTTAAAAGCTGAGTCATTTAATGACGGTTGAATGAAACCACCATAGTAATAAATAAAATGTATCAAGCTTCGATTCCCTGCAACTACATTTTTTCCAATTTTTAGAGTACATTTAGCGTGTGTCAATTAAGTCCATTATTTATAAAATAATTGTAAATTATTTTACAACGGTTAAGATGAGCAACCGTAGTAATAAATGAAATGTATCAAGCTTCGATTCCCTGCAACTACATTTTTTCCATTTTTTAGAGTACATTTAGCGTGTGTCAATTAAGTCCATTATTTATAAAATAAATTGTAAATTATTTTACAACGGTTGAGATGAGCAACCGTAGTAATAAATGAAATGTATCAAGCTTCGATTTCCTGCAACTACATTTTTTCCATTTTTTAGAGTACATTTAGCGTGTGTCAATTAAGTCCATTATTTATAAAATAAATTATAAATTATTTTACAATGGTTAAGATGAGCAACCGTAGTAATAGAGTACATTTCACTTAAGATTCCACTACGGTTTGTTTCTCCACCGAGATTAAAAGGTTTACTGATAAATTAAAACAAAACTTATTATGTATTTCTTTCATAAGACGCCCTAATCGAACAAGTGAGCTAGAGACGCCCTAACCTTTACCCTCTTCGTATCCATTCATTTGGAGCTTAAATATTGCTCAAATAAGGTACTCTTCAACATCTTCATTCCTTTTTTCTTGGTTTATGCTCAAATATTGACCGTCTTAATTCATTTGCTTCTTCAGCTTCGAAGTAAGGTTCTCTTCAACATCTTCATTCCTTTTTTCTTGGTTTATGCTCAAATATTAACCGTCTTCATCATTCATTTACTTCTTCAGCTTCGAAGTAAGGTTCTCTTCAACATCTTCATTCCTTCTTTCTTTGTTCATATTATATATGCTCAAGTCAGAATGAGATGTTTCATATGCTTTACGTTTAGTATTAGAGTACATCTTCATTGATTTTTTTCTTTGTTCATATTGTATATGCATATGCTTGAGTTTTTGGATTAGATTTTGGTGTGTCATTCACATTATTATACATGTATAAATTTCAGAAGTTGTAATGGATCGTAGTTGGATGAAAGCCAATAGATTAGATCCAATTTATGAGAACGGAGTTTGTGAATTCCTTGAATACGCTGATAAACATCTTCCCGGCAATGATGGTATCTTTTATTGTCCTTGTGTTGTTTGCGCTAATATCAAAAAGGGTACAAAGAAAGATATACATAATCACCTTTGTTGTGATGGTGTATGTCAAAATTATATAATATGGACGTGGCATGGTGAGGTGGATAATAAGGAAAGTCGGGCGTCATAAAGTCATAGAGTGGAGGAAGATGAATATATGGAAGATCACCTAGAGGATATGTTCCGTGATATTGGGGAATCTTCTTTTATGAATGCTCATATTTATGATAATTTATGTAGTGATAAAGACACCCCTTTATATAAGGGATGCAAAGAGTTCACACGATTGTCGGCAGTGTTAAAGTTGTTTAATCTGAAGGCAAAAAATGGATGGTCGGATAAAAGTTTCACGAAATTACTTGAATTGCTACAACAAATGTTACCAGAAGATAACAAATTGCCGGATCGTTGCTATGAGGCCAAGAAGATATTGTGTCCACTGGGTCTGGAGTATATCAAAATACATGCTTGCCCTAATGATTGCATATTATTCCGGAAAGAGTATGAAGACTTGTTTCAATGTCCAAAATGTGGTGTGTCGCGTTACAAGAAGAAGGCTAGCAATGGTGATGACAATGAATCATCATCGACCGGAAGCTTCGATTGTTGAAAGGTACATCATAGAAGAAGCTGTTGAGTTTTGTACAAACTATTTGTCGGATGTAGATTCTATAGGAATTCCAAAGTCTCGTCATGCTGACACAGACGGAAGAGGTATTCAAGGTCTAAATGTTAGGTCAATGGCTCGGGATGTAGTTATTCAATCACATTTCTATATTTTGAATAATATAGATGAGGTTCAACCTTTCATAGATACTCACAAAAGACTTATGAAGAACAAATATCCCCGAATGAATGACAAGTTGTTGTTGATAGAGCATAATAATAGATTCATGGATTGGTTTAATAAAAGTATATCTAATGATCCTAGTGCATCCGAGATACTTAGATGGTTGTCGTACGGGCCAAAATTTTGTGTCATTACTTGGAGTGCATACGACATTGGTCATTATACCTTTTATACAAAATCAAAAGATGATCGTAGTACAATGCAAAATAGTGGGGTTATGGTTGAAGCCGAATCGATGTATTTCTCTAGTTCGAAAGATAAGAATCTGGTATTGGCAACTACCGCATTTTATGGTGTCATTGATGAGATTTGGGAGATTTATTATGTTATTTTCAAAGTGGCTTTATTGAAATGCAAGTGGGTTCCCAATAATAGTAATGGTGTAGACATTGATGACTTAGGATTCACCCGGGTCGACCTTGGCAAGGCATCTTTTAATACAGAACCATTCATCATGGCTTCTCAAGAAAAACAAGTTTTCTATGTTTCCGATCCATCGGACAAATCGGGGAAATGCTATACGACTCGATCATGAAGAAGGCATATGGGAAAATTAACAAGTACGTAATTTATTATTTATTCATAATATAGTAATTGTATGTTATAGTTTAGAAGTATTTTTACTAACAAGTATAATTATTTGAAAGCATAGGTATTTTGAGTCCAAACACCAGGCCAGGAGACAAGACACCAAGAGACAAGATACCAATACACCAAGTTATAATTATGTGAAGTTATGTAATGTGTGTAAACTGTAATATGGTATATGTGATATTTTATTTATGTAGGTTATGTGAAGTTATGTAATGTGTGTAAACTGTATGTTTGTTCTGATAAACTGTAATCTGGTATATGTGATATTATGAATATGACACGATTAATATTATTATGAAAACTGTATCACAAAATGTGAATTGTATTTTTCTGCTGTGCTGAGATATGGAGAACAATAATACAGGTAAAAAAATGGGATTAATTATAAAAGCAGGATGATATTTGTTAATTTTGCTGAAACTTTAGCGACGGTTATATTTCCTAACCGTTATAATATCTGGCGCGTTGTCCAGCAAAAAATAAATGTTAAAACTGTGCTGCTGGGAATTGAACCGAGGACAATTATATTTATTACAACGGTGTAATGTAAAACCGTTGTGATAGTTAGCACGCTTTCCTGATTATTACAATGCAACACAAGGCCGTCGTTGTAAGTATCATATATACAACAACAATCTACATAACAATGCCCTCGCCCGCGTCATTATATGTCATTCCCAACCGTTGTTAAATGGGTTTTTCATAGTAGTGTTTGTCTTACTCACTTACGGGTTATTTCTGTTTCCCAACATTAATAGCTTCGTCGATATCAACGCCATTAAGGTTTTTCTCATTGGAAACCCTATGCCAACTTTGCTCGTGGACGCGTATCATTCTGTACACTTAGGAAATTTGTACAGCAAAGGGATGATCACATGCTGTGTACCCCTGCTATACAAATGGTTTATCTCCCATCTACCCAAGTCTGCTGCGTTTTGGGATCATAAGAGTGCCTTGCGTTGGTCGCAGAAAATCATGTCTCTTACCAACTCTGATATAGATTGGTGCAATAGGATTTATGGCGGGATCAGGATCATTGACCATTGTGGAAACTTCCCCAACGTACCCCTCATAGGAACTAAGGAAGGAATCAACTACCATCCAGTATTGGTTCGTCATCAATTTGGATACCCGATGAGGCATGTCCCGCGTAATGCTCATCTGGAGGGCCTTTTCTTCAAGGAAGGAGAAAATGACAGGGCACTAAAGACGAAAATAGTGCACGCTTGGAAACATGTTCATAAGAAAGGACGAGAGTCTCTAGGAAAATTGGACTGTGTCTCAGTGGAGCCTTATCTCCACCGGGTACAAACTACAGCTCTCAAGCTAAAGATGCCTTATCCTCGTCACGGAGTTCTTCCGCCGAGGGAATCTGTCATGTACTTCATGACTGAAACGGAAAAACTTTAGGTTACTCTCAACAAAGTTCAATAGGAGAGGAGGTCTTGGAAGAACAAATACCGCACCCTCAATGTAGAGTGTACCAAAATACAGCAACTGCTGAAAGATAAGGACGCTCTGATCGAGATTTTAGAGCAGCATGCTGTGGATAATCAGGATGACCAAAGGAATTTGCTCGTTCCTTTCACTTGGCAAAGGAATGACAACCCGACAACGGCCCAAGAGCCCCGGTCCAAGAAAAGGAAAGTACCAGAATCAGCACCCGTTTTCCCCCCAGAGAGGACTCGGGACCCCTTAGCTCAGGTTTCTGTTTCCGTACCTTGTAATCTACTGTATTTCTATTTTCGCAATCCTTTGAATTCAATAAAACGAGATTTCCCCACTGTTTGATATTTGCAATCTAATTGTCGAAGTTTGTTTTGATTAAACAAAAAAAAAATTAATATAATCATTGCATTCATCATTCTCACGTCACGTATTCTTCTTACCTACGAATCTCACGTTTGTGTCTCGGTTCTAGAGTCAAACTGTCTCATTCGTACAATACTCGAGCCAATCATCAGAAAAAGATGGATGACCTCGAGGAAGAGAACAGAGAGTTGAGAGAAGAGATCGACGCTCTGAGAGAGGATATGAGAAAGCTTCATAACGACATGTAAGCCATGGCAGAAGCTCAGCTACAAAGGACTGTGATCTCGGAGATCACCTCAACGCCCATAGTGGAGAAGTCCAATCCTAGGTACAAAATGCCAAAAGATCGTCCCTGGGGCATACCACTTAACTATATCCCAGAAGGATATGTTCCGCCGATCAATGAGGATCAGGGAACCGCAGCAGGAACCGCTGGGCCCGAAGGTTACAAACTTTGGGAAAGCGAAGATGCCAAGGGAATAACAGTAACTCCTGAAGGTTACAAACTTCGGGAGGCACCGAGAGTCTCGGCCATAATGACTATACCACCGCCCGTGGTACACACTGTCCCAGAATGACAGATTCCACAGATACATTCTGGTGGAAACGACAACATGTTCGAAAGAATGAATGAGTTCCAAGAACAGTTCCTGGGAATGCAGAAGGAACTGCAAGCCCTTTGCGGTCAGGATTTATTTGGAAAGGACGCCGCGGACCTCTGTTTGGTCCCTAATGTGAAAGTCCCGCACAAATTCCAGGTGCCCGACTTTGAAAAGTACAAGGGTAACTCTTGCCCTCAGAGTCACTTGGTGATGTACGCTCGGCGAATGTCAGCTCAAACAGAGAATTAGGATTTACTGATTCACTACTTTCAGGATAGTTTAACCGGTGCCGCCCTAAAATGGTACATGGGTTTAAGCCGTGCTATGATTCGCACTTTCAGAGATCTTGGCACTGCCTTCGTCCAACAATATAAATACAATCTAGACATGGCACCCGACAGAGATCAACTCAGATCAATGTCACAAAAGGACAAGGAAACCTTTAAGGAATACGCTCAAAGATGGCGTGAAATTGCCGCTCAAATTTGTCCACCTCTTGAGGAAAAAGAGATGACAAGGATCTTCTTAAAGACCTTAAGCTCATTTTATTACGATAGAATGGTTGCCAGTGTGCCCAGTGACTTCACTGAGATGGTCGGTATAGGAGTTCGTCTTGAGGAAGCCGTCCGAGAAGGACGTCTAGTCAAAGACACTGGATTATCAAGTAGTACAAAGCGATACGGTAGTGCTCTCCCAAAGAAAAAAGAGCAAGATATTGGGAATATCTCCTTCAGAAAGCAAAGGCGACGTTATCAACCAGTAGCGGCTGTGACTCCTGCTATCAATCCTGCGCCTATTTCTACGTATAAATCTCAGGTTGCACAGAGCCAACCTAGTCAGCAAAGGACTCAATAGCCTCTTCAGCAGGCTCGTCCTCAATACAACAACAACTGTGCAACGCGGCCACCAAGATTTGATCCTATACCCGTATTGTACGCAGAACTATTTCCGTTACTACTGGCTAAGGGGCATGTCCAGACTAAGTCTCCTCTTACAGTACCGAAAAATCCACCTTTTTGGTTTAAGATGGATCAGACTTGCCTTTACCATCAAGGAGGACCAGGGCATAACGTAGAGAACTGTCTCAATTTCAAATCCGACGTACAAAAGCTTGTTAGGAGCGGGGTCTTATATTTCAAGGATACAAATCCTAATGTTCTCACAAACCCGCTGCCTCAACATGAGAAAGCTATAGTCAATTTGATAGAGGGAGAGACTAACAATGTCTATCAAATTCATGGTGTACTCTTGTTAAGGACCAATCTGGTCAAGATGCATTGCAGACAGAGTGGATATGGCCATGCGCCACCTCATAACTATCACCAGTGTGATATCTGCTCTAAAAGAAATCGAGGATGTTCTATGGTGCAATCAGCTCTACAGGAACAAATGGATCTCGGATGGATCCAAGAGCACCGATTTCGTGGAGTTAACATGGTTTACACGAATTCTAACGTCATTCAGAACCACGACGTCTGTGTAATGAATGTCAACTTGGTGCCGATGCACTCCAGGCAAAGCCAGTATCATAATCTGCCGCGGCACGATTACAGTTCCTCTCTGACTTGCTCGGTAAACAAACAGAGATGCTCTTTTGTACAAGAGGCCCTCCAGCGTTAGATGGATCTTGGATGGATCCAAGACTACCATGATAGGAATCCCTATCAGATCAACATGATTCAAATCTTCGATATTTGCTTAATGAATACCAGTCTGGTGGAGTTACATGCTAAACAGGTCCGGCTCGGGTTCCTGGTATCACATGATTATCAGAGCTGTAGGACGGGTTGTGAAAACAATCAAGGCTGTGCCCTTGTCCAGGAAACCCTTCAGCACTTGTTGAACCACTGGTGGCTTCTAATCTATATGGATGAAGACACCCAACAAATTAGTATTACCAACGGGAACCCTACTCGGCATCAAAGTCGGAACGTTCGATCTGTGGAAACTGACCTAGTGAGGTTACATTGTATTCAAAGCGGGCGTGGCCAGGTGCCACCACACAACTATGAATGTTATAGAGTCTGTTCGGAAAGTAACCAAGGATGTTACCTTGTGCGAGCAGCTCTTCAGGGTCTGGTGGATCGTAGAGAGATTCGCCCATATCCGGGTTCTGAACCAATCAACTGGGCACCAGACTACCTCACTGATCAAATTGAGGATGTTGTCGTAATCTCTGATCATCAGAAGGCTAGGGATGTTTGTACCATCATCCCTCTACTTGACAAATCGAGAGTTCCCAACCAGGAATGGATCGAAGTTGCTTACGATGGTCAGAAAAATCAGAAGGCTCCCATAGTCATCTATCTACCGGGACCATTACCGTATGAATCAACTAAAGCTATCCCTTACAAATACGGTGTAACAATAGTCGAGAATGGAAAGGAAATTCCATTACCCTCCGTCGTGAATATTGCAGACATCAGTCGAGTAACACGGAGTGGTCGAATCTTCAACCGAGGAGTTGGAGAACTTAACAAAGAAAAGGAACCTCAGACAGAAGTTCCCAATCCACCAGTCGGTCAATCTAGTAATCCCGACTTTTCGAAAAACAACGATGAGATGCTGAAGCTCATTTAAAGGAGTGAATACAACATTGTTGATCAACTGTTACAAACTCCTTCAAAGATCTATGTATTGTCACTTTTACTCAGTTCAGAAGTGTACAGGGAGGCTCTACAGAAAGTCTTGGAGGAAGCCTTTGTAGAACAGGATGTAACAATTAGACAGTTCGATAGCATTGTCTCTAACATCACTTCCTGCAATAACTTGGGATTTAGTGATGAGGAATTACCTGGAGAGGGTCGCCGTCATAACATGGCGCTCAATATCACGGTCAGCTGCCAGGGCAATGCTTTAGCCAGCGTACTGGTAGACACAGGGTCAGCCCTGAATGTTATGCCAAAGTCCACTTTGATGCAATTATCCTTCAAAGGACCCCCGATGAGAACCAGTGAGGTCGTCGTCAAAGCATTTGACGGGTCCAGAAAAACGGTTATTGGCAAAGTCGACCTTCCCATAACTATTGGTCCTCACACTTTCCAAGTCGCTTTCCAGGTCATGGACATCCGGGCAACATACATTTGTTTATTAGGAAGACCTTGGATACATCAGGCTAGGGCGCTCACCTCATCCCTCCACCAAAAGTTAAAGTTCGTCCAGAACGATCAACTCGTCACGGTCTGTGGAGAATAAGCCTTGCTCGTGAGTAACTTATCATCATCTACTGGTGTAGAACCCGAGGAGGTTATTGGAACTCAGTTCCAAGCACTGTCGTGAGCAAGGACAATCAATCCGAAGAGGTAACTTCCATTTCGTCATACAAAGATGCTATCAAAGCGGTCGAGAGTACCAATACAATAGGATGGGGACAGCTGGTCATTCCTACTGACAATAAAACAAGGAAGGGTCTTGGTTTTTCTGCAACTTGTACCTAGACAGCTACTACCAGCAATGAAAGTCTTCATCCCATTCAAGACTTCTTCCACAGTGGAGGTTTCCTTCACCCAGTGCCTCAAGAAGTGCATACCATCAATAAAGATGATTCCTCTGATACGGAGGAAGAATGGGAGTCCTATCTTAACAAGGACGGTTATATGTCTCAGGACGAAACACAGACTCCCTTTTGCTTTCCTACACAGAGTCCGAGATTTATACCCAAGTCAGATGTCGAAATGATATACGGAGATTGTGATCCGGAAGGATGCCGTTCTCCACCAAACTCATTAAAGGAGGATACTCTGATGAAGGACAACTTTGACCACAACTATTATTGCCCGATGGATGGTCTGCCAATGTGGCAGCCGTACCCAGGAGACTTGGGGCAAGGAAATCAGCCGAACAATGGAAATCAGCTGAGCATCATTGAAAAGAATACCTGCGTCCCCACCATGTCATGGGATCAACAATCAAGTCATTCAGAAAACGTCCAGTACGACGATGAATTTGCAACGTTTGCAGGACTTGAATTCATCATCTATGCTTTTCCAGAGGTCAACGTCATCGAGAAGGATGACTCATCCAGTTCCAAAGAAGTGTGGGACACCTTGGGACAACCAAGTGGGAAATACGACTATATGGCTGTAATTTCAAGAATCGACTTGTTCATGAATAAAATAAAGTCGTTCTATAATTCCCGCATTTATTGTTGTTTTCTCTTTTCTCTTTTTTTCAGAAAATGGTAATCCTAAAAAACAAATCAATAATAATAAACAAGCAGTTTTTCAAAGAAATACACTGCACACACTCTTGCATTCTCTCTATCTCTTCTAAACATAAATCATATCGCATGCAGATTGCTTGTTTTAAACCCCGTTGAAACATACGATCCGATGCCTTCTCCCAACTTTAAGTTCCCGGTATTTGGGGCTGAAGAAGAGAATGACGATGAAATTCCAGTGGAGATCTCCCGATTATTCAGATAGGAGGAAAGGTCTATTGAACCTCATAAAGAGCCGTTGGAAACGGTAAACTTAGGTTCGGAAAAAGAGAGAAAAGAAATCACGATTGGGGCATTGCTCAGTCCAACTGCCAGAGAGGTTTTGGTAAAGCTTCTCAAAGAATTCCCCGATGTATTTGCTTGGTCCTATCAGGATATGCCAGGGTTGGATACCAGCATCGTGGAACATCATTTACCATTGAGATTGGAATGTCCGCCAGTAAAACAGAGGTTGAGACGGACTAACCCGGACATGGCCATCAAAATCAAAGAGGAGGTACAGAAACAGATTAACGCGGGTTTCCTCGCCACATCAGAATATCCTCAATGGTTAGCCAACATCGTACCTGTTCCAAAAAAGGACGAAAAAGTCAGAATGTGTGTGGATTATAGAGATCTAAACAAGGCTAGTCCAAAGGACGACTTTCCTTTACCACACATTGACATGCTGGTTGATAGTACAACAAAGTTCAAAATTTTCTCCTTCATGGATGGATTCTCGGGCTATAACCAGATCAAAATGGCGCCGAAAGAAATGGAGAAAACTTCGTTCATTACCCCCTGGGGTACCTTTTGTTACAAGGTGATGCCGTTCGGTTTGAAGAACGACGGGGCGACCTATCAAAGGGCCATGACTACTCTTTTTCATGACATGATACACAAAGAAATCGAGGTATATGTCGATGATATGATTGCCAAATCTAAGACAGAAGAGGAGCATGTGACCCATCTGTCAAAGCTATTCGAGTGGTTGAGAAAGTACAAACTCCGCTTGAATCCCAACAAGTACACCTTCGGTGTCCGTTCAGGAAAACTTTTAGGGTTCATCGTCATCCAGAAAGAAATTGAGGTTGATCCTGACAAGGTCAAGGCCATTCGAGAAATGCCTTCTCCGAAAAATGAAATACAAGTCAGAGGATTCCTGGGACGGTTAAACTACATCTCCAGATTCATATTCCTCATGACCGCGACGTGTGCGCCGATTTTCAAATTACTCAAAAAGAATCAGGACTGCGTTTAGATAGAAGACTGCCAAACCGCCTTCGACAGTATTAAGGAATACCTGTTGAACCCTCCGATTTTATCACCCCCAGTGGAAGAAAGACCACTGATTATCTACCTCACAGTCCTAGAGGACTCAATGGGATGTGTACTTGGCCGACAAGACAAAACCAAAGAGAAGGAGTTTGCCATCTACTATTTGAGCAAGAAATTCACCGACTGCGAGACTCGGTACACTATGCTTGAGAAAACTTGATGCGCTTTGGGTTGGGCAGCCAAACGTCTACGCCAGTACATGATTCGTCACACTACTTGGTTGATTTCTGAGATGGATCCAATCAAGTATGTCTTTGAAAAACCTGCTCTCACTGGAAGGATCGCCCGTTGGCAGATGTTGCTATCAGAATATGACATAGAGTACCATGCTCAAAAAGCCGTTACAGGAAGTATTTTAGCCGATCATTTGGCTCATCAACCGATTGACGATCAGGAATCAGTCGGGTTTGACTTCCCAGACGAAGATGTCATGTATCTAAAAATGAAAGAATGCGATGAATCGCTACCCAGTGAAGGGTCAGAACCAGGTTCCCAATGGGGACTTATCTTTGACAGAGCTGTCAATCATTACGAAAATGGAATTGGGGCAATCATTATCACCCCTCAGGGTACCCACATTCCTTTCACCGCCAGACTGACATTCAAGTGCACAAACAATAAGGCCGAATACAAAGCTTGTATTATGGGTCTCGAGGAAGCGATTGATTTGAGGATCAAAAACTTGAATGTATATGGCGACTCAGCCCTGGTTATCAATCAGATTAAAGGAGATTAGAACACATACCAATCAGGATTGATTCCTTACAAAGACTACGCGAGAAGGTTGCTACCCTTCTTCAACAGAGTTGAGTTTCATCACATCCCTCGTGAGGAGAATCACCTGACTGATGCATTAGCCACTCTCTCTTCCATGATTAGTGTAGGTCAATGGAATGACATACCTAAGATCGACATAATGCACCTTGAACGGCCCACTTACATCTTCACGATTGAAGCAGTCATAGACGACAAACCTTGGTGATATCAAATGTTTCCTTCAGAAACAAGAGTACCCACCTGGGGCACTAAGGAAGGTCAGGAAAACCCTCAGAAGGCTGGCAGGCAGTTTCTTTCTGAGCGGTGATACACTCTATAAGAGAAATTTTGACATGTTCTTGCTCCGATGTGTAGACAGACCAGAAGCAGACATGCTGATGAAAGAAATTCACGAAGAATCCTTTGGCACTCATGCCAACGGACATACAATGGCAAGAAAAATTCTAAGAGCAGGGTACTATTGGTTGACAATGGAATCCGACTGCTACAAGTACATGAGGAAGTGTCAGATATACTCCGACAAAATTCATGTACCGCTAACGCATCTCAAAGTTCTTTCTTCCCCATGGCCTTTTTCCATATGGGGAATCGACATGATTGGGTTGATTGAGCCCAAAGCTACAAACGGACATCGGTTCATCCTGGTAGCCATTGATTACTTCACTAAGTGGGTCGAAGCAGCGTTGTACGCTAATGTAACCCGACAAGTGGTGCTCCGATTTATCAAAAACTATATCATCTGCCGTTATGCTGTTCCGAGCCAGATCATTACCGATAATGGATCCAACTTGAACAATAAGATGATGAAAGAGTTATACGCAGAGTTCAAGATCGAACACCATACCTCATCTCCCTACCGACCAAAGATGAACGGAGCGGTAGAAGCGGCTAACAAGAACATCAAGAAGATTGTTCAAAAGATGGTTGTAACCTACAAAGATTGGCACGAGATGCTACCCTTTGCTCTTCACGCTTACCGTACATTTGTCCGCACTTCAACAGGGGCAACCCCTTTCTCTCTAGTATATGGCATGGAAGCAGTGCTTCCCATAGAAGTAGAGATCCCATCAATCCGGGTATTGATGGAAACTAAGATTACACAAGCTGAATGGTGTTAAAGTCGACACGACGAACTCAACCTAATCGAAGAGAAACGAATAACGGCACTATCCCATGGTCAGTTGTATCAGCAAAGAATGAAGATGGCGTTTGACAAAAAGGTTTGATCTCGCGTCTTCAGGAAAGGAGACCTTGTGCTCAAGAAGATACAATCATTTCTCACTGACTCTCGGGGCAAATAGACTCCGAATTATGACGGCCCCTACGTGGTCAAGAAATATTTCTCAGGCGGTGCCTTGAGACCTGCAACCATGGACGGAGAGGAATTTACCTACCCCACAAATGTTGATGTAGTCAAGAAATACTTCGCCTAAAAAAAACGTCTCGGTGGATTGAAAACCCGAAAGGGCGGTCCAGGAAAAAATTAGAGACATGATCAAAAATCATCCGGTGGATTGGAAATCTCAAAGTACAATCCAGGTAGAAATTAGGGATAATGGCAAGTAACTACGTTCGACAAAGGGGCAAGTCCCTCGGCAGCAGTTACATCATCCGTTAGGAAAACTCCCGTCAAGGTTGTAACACCTTTCTACCCCACTTACCATTTTAGGAAAACACTTAATATTATCAGAGTAAAAATAAGCAAGAAAGGTGCCATATATATTCAAACAACATTCAAAATCATTGTCCTGTCCCGTAACACGGGTTAGTCATTCTTCATTAACATAAATTGGCAACTACACAGCGGAATCAAACTTTTTAATTCAAGTCAATAAAATACTTCATGGATAAAAGTATCCGATTCAAAATGACATCAACAATATGAAAAGAAATTCCAACATAACCAAAAAAGGGAAAACACGAGGTTCACAACTAATCCCAACCCGATGTTACATGACACAGAGCAGGACACCACTTAAAACATGACTAAAACGACAAAAGAACGCTCCAAGACTCAATCCTCCAGCACTGCAAGTCTACTCTTGGTTATCTGCAAGTTACCCACATAAGAGGCAACATTTTCAAGCAGGCAGGGTGACAAATCACAATTCATTATAGTAATATAAGTACATGGAAAAATAAATAGAATAAGCAACACAACATCATAGCATCATCAACAGAATATTCACAACACAATCACAATTACATCATTTATATGCAATGTCAACTATAATGGAATGCAAAGAATGCATGTGGTACCGATTCAACATGGATGGACACTGGCCATCAACCCTCCAAAAGGAGCACAACATAATCAACATATCACTTCAATCCGCACGATGGGATTGAAGCTACCAATGGACCGAAGCCCCAACATAAAATGCTATGAAATGCAATGATGCTAAATCTCTGCAATTCATCAAACATCAACGTGTGCATCATTCATTTCATATTCAATAAATATTTATCATACAATCATGTTTGATCATCTTACATCAACAACAACTTGAGAACAAAAGATCAGCACAAGAAAACGTCAAGAAACCTCAAGAAAAACAACAAAAACAGCAAAACAGCTGTCTGACACGGCCACTCGTGTCCTGGGACACGGCCCGTGTCAAGAAACCTGCGCTCAAAACACAAAACAGACAAACTACAACAAACACAGTGGTCTAACACGGCCGCCCGTGTCCTGTGACACGGCCCGTGTCAGAAACCCTGTAGCACAAATCCAAAACATAAAAAAATACAACAGGAACAGTAGTCTGACACGGCCGCCCGTGACTTGTGACACGGCCCGTATCAGGATGCGAAAATCCAGAATTTTTCAAAAGATTTTTTTGCTGCGTTTAGACTTCAAGTTTCCCAAAAATTCAGTTTTTCCAATACGAAAATTTGGCCAAAAGACTCACACAATACACATACATCAACACATAACATTCTATCTCATTATATTTCATCGAATCATTCATCCCTAACTCATTCTACATCATCAAACACCACAATTACCCAAAATCCACTAATACCTAATCTATTCATAACCAATCCTATAGAACTATAATAAACCATGAAAACTCCCCATACCTTAGAGAAATCAGTAGCTTTCCTCCTTCTCTAAGATTCTTCAGTAACCTTCAAGTCTTAGGGTTCTTCTCCTTCTCCTCCTCTTTTCTTCTTCAGCGTTCTTCACAAAAACACGATCAGTTAGAAAAGTAATCAGTATTTTCTTCTTCAGACAAAATATCCCAGTTAATGGACTTCCACTTCTATCCTTACTCTTTTTCCTTTAAGACCACCTTGCCCTTTTTCTTAATATTTTTAAATAATGATAATAATAGTATAAATAATACATTAATTATTCATTCTATTAAATTATTTAAGAATACTCTTTCGATCCAAAATTCTCCAAAATTACCAAAACTTCGTAATTCCTTCTAAATTAATTAAACAAATAAATAAATGATTAATTTAGATTTTCGGGGCGTTACAACTCTCCCCTACTTTAAGAATTTTCGTCCTCGAAAATTTACCTTATTCGAATACCTCGGGATAAGATTCCTTCATCTTGCTTTCCAGCTCCCAAGTCATGCTTTCTCCGGCAGCTCCTAACCAGACGACTTTCACCAACGCAATCTCCATGCCTCTTAAAATCTTCATCTCACATTCCACAATTCGTACAGGCATCATTTCCACAGTAAGATTATCCCGTACTTGCACATCATCCATATGAATCACATGAGACGGATCTGGAACATACTTCCGGAGTTGTGACACATGAAACACATCATGTAAATTCGACAGATTAGGCGGCAAAGCCACTCTATAAGCAACATTTCCAACTCTGTCTGAAATCTGATACGGACCAATAAAACGAGGAGTAAGCTTCTTAGACTTCAGCGCACGCCCAACACCTGTCACAGGTGTAACTCTCAAAAACACATGGTCACCTGCTTGGAATTCTAAACCATTTCTTCGCTTGTCATGATAACTCTTCTGCCTACTTTGGGAAGATTTCATCTTTTCTCGGATCAACTTCACCTTCTCAGTAGTCTCTCGAACAATTTCAGGTCCCAGCACTACACTTTCTCCAGATTCATGCCAACATAAAGGAGTCCTACATCTCCGACCATACAATGCTTCAGAAGGTTCCATTCCGATACTAGAATGATAACTGTTATTATAAGTGAACTCTATTAATGGTAAATGAGTGTCCCAAGAACCCCCTGCTCGAGAACACATGCTCGCAACAAATCCTTCAACGACTGAATAGTCCTCTCTGTTTGACCATCCGTCTGAGGGTGATACGCCGAACTCAACCTCAACTTAGAACCCAACACTTCTTGCAAACTCTTCCAAAAATCAGAAGTAAACCACGGATCTGTATACATACAATACACAAAGGAACACCGTGCAGCTTCACAATTACACGAATATAAATCTCCGCCAACTTCGATACTGGAAAACTGATGTTAACAGGAATAAAATGAGCCGACTTCGTAAGCCTATCAACAATCACCCAAATCGAATCGTGTCCTCTTGAAGTATTAGGCAATCCCATCACAAAGTCCATTGAAATGTTATCCCATTTCCATTCTGGAATTTCTAATGGTTCCATCAACCCCGCAGGCTTCTGATGTTCAACTTTCGACTTCTGATAAGTTAAACATGCATACACAAAATGAGCTACATCACGCTTCATCCCAGGCCACCAAAATAATTTCTTCAAGTCCTGATACATCTTTGTAGCCCCCGGATGAATACTCAATTTACTTCTATGACTTTCCTCAAGAATCGCTTTCTTCATCTTCGCATCATTAGGAATACATATTCGATTACGGAATCTCAACACACCATAGGCATCTAACTTGAAATCATCATCTTCGGACTGATCGATCCCAACCATCGAATCTACCAGTTTCACGTCTAACTTATGAGCTTCCTTGACACTGTCCAGAAAATCATTGTTAATCTTCAGCATCCCCAACATCACACTCTGCGGTGTCACTTCGCAAACTAAGCTCATATCTCTGAACTGCTCAATTAATTCTAATTCTTTAACCATCATCGCCGACATATGCAGAGTTTTCCGACTTAGGGCATCAGCCACAATATTAGCTTTACCTGGATGATAGTTCAAACCGAAATCATAATCCTTTAATAATTCCAACCATCTTCGTTGTCTCATATTCAGTTCCTTTTGATCAAATAAATATTTTAAACTCTTATGGTCGTTAAACACTTCAAATCTAGAACCATAAAGATAATGTCTCCAAATCTTCAGCACAAAAACAACTACAGCAAGTTCCAAATCATGCGTAGGATAGTTCTTTTCATGAGTTCTCAACTGTCTCGACGCATAAGCAACTACCTTATCATTCTGCATAAGTACACCTCCTAAACCCATCTTAGAAGCATCACAATATACCACAAAAGGTTCTCCTGGATTAGTGTAGCGAGCGATTTTGGACGCGGTTCTTAAGCGCTGGTCGCTCTCTGCGGTTTGAGCTTTGACTACAGGTCGATTCATTTTTTATCCTATTGTGAGCTGAATAAGGAAGGGAAATAGATGTCTCCAATTAACCCTGCTTTGCATACTGAGTTTAAACAGCGGTCTGTTAGGTTACGGATGCTATCAATGTGGGGGGACCTTTGTACTGGTTATTTGTATTTTCACCAATACGGTTTTCTTTCTTTCTAGGACTTTCTAGCGGGGAACAAGGGTTAGGATGTTATGACTGATGCTTTTTGATAGATATGTGAGAGTATGGGATTTGGGTTTTTTGTTGATTGCGCTCGCTAAGATATTTTCTTTCGATCTTATGCATACGTATTCCCGTTTACCGAAACAGGGAAATCAGAGCGTTCGTAGTTCCTCCTAGTCTATGGGAGGAAATTGGTTTTTGGTGTCTTGTTCAAAGCCCAAGACGTGAAGCTAAAGGGTAGTTTGTATCTTGTTCAAAGCCCAAGATGTGAAGCTGAAGGTGATTTGTATCTTGTTCAAAGCCCAAGATGTGAAGCTAAAGGGTCTATTTGTGTCTTGTTCAAAGCCCAAGGTGTGAAGCTAAAAGACCTCGGCTTTAGAGAGAATTTGTCATCTCTAAAGAAGGGTTTGTCTGTCCCAACTGTTGGGTGACTGGTTATAAAAGAGAATTACTTTAACCGGGATACGCGGATCCTAGCAATGCCATAATTTCCTTTAAAGAGGATTTTAACCTGAAGGAGAAGACTTTAACTCAGTGTAGAGCAATGCCATCTTTCCTTAGGAATTTCTCATGCTAAAAGAGGGACAGTGGCATGGATGTAGATAATCCAGAGGCTTGCCGCTTACAGCGATTAGATGAAGGGGAAGGAGTTGTTGATGTTTGTGTATTGTGAACGAGGCACAACTTTGATGCTAAAAGGTTGATTGGATCAACCAGTGGTTTTCTTATACAAAGCCTAAGAGGAGGCTATTGGCCCAACAAGAGGGAGTTTTTATGTGTCTCGTACGAAGCCCGAGAGAGAGGCTAAAAGGGTTGACTCAACAGGAGAATTTTTTATACTCAACAAGAGAGTGTTTTTGTATCTCGTACGAAGCCCGAGATAGAGGCTAAAAGTTTGACTCAACAAGAGAGTCTCTGTATCTCGTACGAAGCCCGAGATGGAGGCGAAAGGGGTGATTGACTCAACGAGGGAGTCTCTTATGTGTCTCGTACAAAGCCCGAGAGAGAGGGTAAATGTTGTTTGACTCCACTGGGGAGAATTTTGGTATCTCGTACGAAGCCCGAGATGGCTAAACGTTTGCTTCGCTGGGAAGAATCATTGAACAAAGCCCAAGAGGAGGCTATGGTAACTGTTTCAGTTAAGTGACAGGTCCAGTATACTGATTTTAAAGAGAAAATTAGTTCTTATATGAGCAACAATGTACTCAGGGATTTGATTCAAGGATCCGGGTTATTCCTGTTCTTTAAGGAAGCGGGAAATCCAAGGGGTATTAAACTGTCCGAGTCTACGGGTTTCCTTCCTATTTAACAAAGGGGTCACTTGAGAATGTCTTTGAGACTCAAGGTGATTAGACTGTCCGTGTCTAGAGTTCCATCTTTGTACTATGTTTTGAGAAATAGTAGTAGACTCTATGAAAGGACTGTTCTATGAAGATGACTAGGTTCTGTTCCTATACCTCTAGGAGGTCGTCGGGACAATTTGTACGAAGCCCAAGAGGAGGCTGGAAACTTTTTAGAAGCTGACGGGTCCTTGTACTAAGCCCAAGAGGAGGCTATCATTCCCGGAGGAAGAGATCATTATACAAAGCCTAAGAGGAGGCTGTGAATACTTCTAACAAGTCGTAGGGTCCTTGTACTAAGCCCAAGAGGAGGCGGGGTTGCTTTTAGGAAGCCTGTGGATCCTTGTACGATGCCCAAGAGGAGGCCGATGCTTTTAAGAAGCCCGTGGGTCCCCAAACCCCGAGAAATTCAAGGCAATGCTATTCACCGAGAATAGATCAAAGTCAGGAAAGTTTGAGAATTTGGAAGAAACTCAAAGATGCCATTCACGGAGAATACATTCATCTTGGGGAGTAGAGCTTCTTGACAATTCCTAATGAGGACAGCCGAAGAGAAGACTGTATCTGGTGATCCTATTGGGGATCTAGTTGTCTATTTCTACGAATAAATGAAACGGCGTCACCTAGTTCTAGACGTAGTTGCCGGGGAAACTCTAAATATCTATACTATTATTACACAGTTGATATGAGTTTATGAAAGAAGACTGACAGTGAAATAGCCCCACAATACAGTTATATATATATATGAGTTTATGAAAGGAGACTTACAGTGAAACAGTCCCACAATACAGTTATATACATATGAAAGCGGTAAATGAAAGCGGGTAAACACTTACTTGGTTGTAGAGCTTCCATACTGTTTGGTTAGTTGTTCAACAAAGAAAGATTGAAAACAACAGTATATTCAAAATCAAAGGAGAAAGTGCTTTGAAATAAAAAGATTTGGGGCTTACAGCTCAAGGAGAGGCCTAGGGTTTTATCAGTGAGCGCACTGTTGAATTTGCACAGATGGACTTATACAAATGACTGAGGCCCAAGAAAGGTTTTCTGTACAAAGGGATGGGTCTTACACTCTATCAAGAGGCCCAAGTGAGTTTTAAGAAAAGAAATGGGTCTTACTACTCGAGGGTAGGCCCAATGGTTAATTTTGAAAATGGCGACGATCGCGCCGAGGTTTTGTAAACACCGTGGGACTTATACAAGTGACTGAGGCCCATAATTTTGGTATTTACAAAGGGGTTGGGTCTTACACTCTATTAGAGGCCCAAAGAGTTTAAAGAAAAGAAATGGGACTTACAACACGAGGGGAGGCCCATAGTCTTTATTTTCAAGATGAATATTCACTTTTAAAATGCTTAAAAACAATTAAAAATGAATTTATTCACAAAAATACCAACTATATTAAATAAATAATATAAATTTTATTTTTTTTGTAGAATAGAATATTTTACTATTTTTGTGATTTTTCAGAAAAAGAACCAATAAAAAATAATCAAAATTGAGGGCGTTATTAATTTTCCAACTAATTAAAAAACAATATGAAAAATGAGAAAATATAAAAAGGAAGGGTTGGGTCTTACACTCTATTAGAGGCCCAAAGTGTATTTTTGTACAAAAGATGGGGCTTACAACTCAGGGAGAGGCCCAAAATATTTTCAGTTTGAAAATGGCGATTGCGCCGAGATTTTTAACGTATCGGGACTTATACAATAGCTGAGGCCCAAAATTATTTCGTTAAAAAAGGGTTGGGTCTTACACTCTAATAGAGGCCCAAGTGTTTAAAAATGAAAAGAAATTGGACTTACAGCTCAAAGAGAAGCCCAGTTGATTTTCATTTGAAAATGGCGATCGCGCCGAAGTTTTCTTTTAACGCAGAGGGACTTATACAATAAGTGAGGCCCAAAATTGTTTTGGTTAAAAGGGGATTGGGTCTTACACTCTAATAGAGGCCCAAGTGAGTTTTAAAAAGATTTGTTAGGGTGAAAATCAAAGAAAACTCCAATTTCATTTTTTAGGCATTTTTTCAAGAAAAATTAAGTAAAAAATGATAAAAATATCAAATAAAATCATTAAATAATGATTAAAGTTTATGAAAAAAAATATTTTATCAATATAAATATTTAAAATCATTTTGGTTTTAAAAATCAAGAAAAAAAAGAAATCATTTTAAAAGCATTTAAAACAATATAAAACACTATTTTTAAATATATTAAAAATACTACTTTTTTTTGTGATTTTTTGTGGATTAAAATATTATGGGGTATGAATTGGAAAACGATGATTTTTTGCTATGTGAAAAAAATTGGTTGAGTTTTGAAAATAAAAAGTAAGAAAAAGAGGAAAGATATCAAAATATCATCTCCGACATTTCTTTTGGGGTTAAAACGATTACCGAAACTTTAATTTTCAACACGTTTTTATCAAATTTCAAACACTCATAACTCTCTCAATTTTTATCGGAATTAAGATCCGGAAGAGCCTATCCTGACCGATTTTTCGCAAGGAATCCGATGGTATTACTCACGTACACGGAAATTCGACGTACAAAATGCAGAAATTAAAAAACAAAAACTACTATCGTTTAAAAACATCGTTCCGCGTAAAATTTCCAACGCGCGTAACTCTCTCAATTTTCATCGGAATTGAAATCCGTAAAAACCTATCTTGACCGATTTTTCGAAAGGAATCCAATGGTATTATTCACGCACTCGGAAACTCACTGTACAGAACACACAAAGCAAAAAAACCAGAACCGCCATCGTTAATTCGACGGCGTTTCGCGTAAAATTTCCAACGCGCGTAACTCTCTCAATTTTCATCGGAATTGAAATCCGTAAAAACCTATATTGACCAATTTTTCGCAAGGAATCCAATGGTGTTACTCATGCAAACTAAAACTTAATGTATAGAACACACCAATGAAAAAAAACAGAACTGTACATGGTTTTGAAATAACCTAAATTCCACATAAAAACATGTCAAAATGCAAACAGTGGGAGGATCACAACATACACATTAAGGACTACATTTTTTCCTCAAGAATTGTTCAATATGATGCATGTATGTGGACAACAAAGGAAAGCATGATTCAAAGAATTCAAGTTGTGGATTTTACCTCTTTTTTGGAGATTTTGGGCAACCTACCAAGTGCTTTGTTCCAGAAATGATTTGATGCTTTGGACAACCTCAAATGACCTCTTAGAAGCTTTTAGGATGGTTGGAATCAGCTGGAAACCTCTGGAGCAAGTTTGTGCACTTTCTCGCGAAATGGTAAAAAATGACCAAAATGCCAACTCTCTCAAATGGTGTTCCAGATGTGTGGCACCATTTGGGACAGTTCAAGGATGATATTTAGAGTGTGTTTGAGGTTTCATCTGGTTTGGAAAGTGACTGAATCAAGACATGGCTTGAAAAATGCAAAAAAGTGTCATTTTAAGGTTTTGAGAGGTTACTTTGTGATGTTGTGATTACAGGTCACTTTTGATGGTTTGCACAACTTACATATGATATATATGAGGTGTGTGTGTGATTAGTTTGAGTGGAATTGCTCTCTAGCTCAAAAACTCAGAATTTCCTTACTAAAGAAGGCATTTTGGAGTGAAAGAGAGAATTTGAGGAAAGCATCTGTTTGATGGCTTTGGTGTACTCAAACTGAAAACAAATGAGCTCTATTTATAGTGGAGCAAGTTTGTTTTGGGATCCACAGTGAATGGCAACTGCACCAGGTGTTTGGCCAATGTTGGCCAATCAAAATCCAAGTCTCCTCTAACCATTGACTAGAGGTTAGGACACAGGGTTGTGGTTCCCTTGGTCTTGGATAAGTCTTGACTGATTTAAGATGAGAATGGCTCAGTACATGCCACCTCTAAGCATCCATTAAATGCTCCAAACCAAAATTGGAGTTTTGTCCCTCTTTTAGGGATTTCTAGGCTTTAGCATGCTTTTCTTTGTTCCTTGGACTTGGGAGGTTCATGGATCAGATCATCCCACTTGGATTTGATCCTTAGATGTGTCCAAACTGATGACAAGGCTTGAAAATTCGTGTGGCACACAAAATGTGCAAATCTGCCCTTGAAAAATTCAGCTTCAGCAAGCCCTTTTGTAAGATCCATAACTCCCTGCTCGAGTATGCTACATGGACGTTCTAGGACTTTTCGGAAAGCTTAGATGACGTACTTCAACTTTGATGTTTGACCCTAGACCTGGTTCAACTTGGATCATGGAGAAAAACAGCCTTGAAGTTGGGACATTGTGCTGAAATTACAAGGTAGATTTTGGCTAAGTGCTGAAAATTGTCAATTTTAAGTTTTTAGCCATTTTGATCCAAGCATAACTCAAAATCCTTAATGAATTGGACTTAGGTCTAGTTTAAGTTTTTGTAGAGGGTAATGAGGGCTACAAATCAAGCTTTGGATAAGGAAAAATGGCTTTGTGGTTTAGGAAAATTTCTAAGTTTTTTTCATAACTTAGAAAAATTTCTAAGTTTTTATGGTTACCCCTTTTACAAGTTATCCCACTTTCTTTGATTTTTCTTGATGAATGATGATTCCAATCACACATTAACATCATTTTAGGGTTAAAAAACCAGTTTTATGAAAAATCTCAAAAAGTCAAAGTTTGACTTTTGTGCACAGTTGACTTTTTATCAGATGAATTCCAAATTGTGCGATTCTTCAGGAAATCATGTCCTTGACCTAAATCAAAATTGATGGACATGTTCCATGGGTGTTATAGGGTGTATTTAATCGTGTCCCACGGCTTGGGAGCATGTCCCGATCAAAAGTCAAAGCTACAGTTGACTTTTCTCGCGAAACCCTAACTGTGGTTCAGATGAAATTGAAACTTGTTGCTCAAGCTTCTTGGGTCAATCCATTGTTGCAAATGGATCAACGTGGTATGTTGGAGACTCTAAAATCATGTCTTGAGGTCTTGGCTCATGATTTGTCCCAAAAGTCAACTTAGGGGTGAATTAGGTCAAGAAACCCTAATTCTTGATTTTTGATGTATGCATCCCCCGAGGCTAAATTGACTTGATGATGGGGTTTATGATGTTCCATGGAGAATTTTAGGTTATGCTTTGAAGCATTGGCTCATGCCCAGAGGAAAATTTCCATCTGGACGCCCTAGTCGACCAAACCCTAATTTGGTGACACTGGCGATCCTGAAGCTTGATCCACTTAGAAGGGAGCATCCTTGTGCTTAATCCTTGAAGTGGGAGTCCTCTTGATCCATTGTGGATATTTGAGAGGCTAGACAAGATGAAGATCATGTGATTCCTTGATTGATCCTTTGTCTAAGAGCTCTGCGAGGGCTTGAAACCCTAAATCCTGTTTGTAGTGAATGCTCACCCACCTTTGGGGAGACTAATGAGGTATGATGGTCCATCCACATTGTGCTGATGATTTGCACAATGATGGGAAATCTTAGTGGTCAAAATTTAGGGTATGACAGATGCCCCTATTTAATCTTCTTGGACCCGAAGGTGTGAATGGCGAAGGTATTCGGGCATTCGGGGTGCAAGAGGATTAAATATCGGAATACCTGAAATTTTGATGGTGGTTATGAATGGTAGCTTACGCATTCATCTTCTTTAGCTAAGCAATGATGCTTAGAAAAGGTAAAACTTCCCCTCGATCCTGGTCTTCAGCCAAGGAACTGGTCTCAGTTTCTGAATTAAACTTCCCCTCGATCCTGGTTTCCTACCAAGGATCTGGTCTCGGTTTCTGATATAAACTTCCCCTCGATCCTGGTTTCCTACCAAGGATCTGGTCTCGGTTTCTAATATAGACTTCCCCTCGATCCTGGTTTCCTACCAAGGACCTGGTCTTAGTTTCTGATATAAACTTCCCCTCGATCCTGGTTTCCTACCAAGGACCTGGTCTTAGTTGCTGAAATAAACTTCCCCTCGATCCTGGTTTCCTACCAAGGATCTGGTCTTAGTTGCTGAAATAAACTTCCCCTCGATCCTGGTTTCCTACCAAGGAACTGGTCTCAATTTCTTTTGTCAATAAACTTTCTTGACAAGGAACACTATTAGTAGCGGTTTTCCTTCAAACTTCTCGCCGAATTTTCCTGGGGAGATGCCATTTGAGTGGAAAAAGATTTGATGTCAGACTTGCTGGGGAACCCAATCGTCTGAATTGTAGAGGTACACAAACTTCTCTATTTTGGAGATGCCATTTGTCGATTCTATTGGGGAAAGCGAGTCTCTTGAGAGACTGTTTTCGTTTGGGGGCTTACATCATACTTTTCTCGGGATCTTTCCGGAGAAATGCCATATGATGGAATCCAATTTTGAGGTGCCGATGACCTTTTCATCAGTGGTTTTTTTTCGGAGAAAAACTGCCGTACCGCCGAATCTCTGATTAAGAGGCTTTCTCTGGGGATTTTCCTTAATCCGGGAAAGAAAGGATATCATCTTCAATGGCGAAGAGTGATATTTGTTGAAAGTTTTCTTGTTTCTCCGAGGTTCAAGTTATCAAAGTGGTCAAGGACCGTCTCTAATCCAGAGATAAACTGGAGGAGAGATTGCTTAGATGATTCACTTCCTAACGAGGAAAGGTCTGACAACTCGATTGAGAGGACTTATCACTAGGGGATAAGACCGACTAGAGTGATAGTGATGCAATATGAATGTGAATGCAAATCAATCATGCATGAAGCATGTATGCATATGCGAACAAAACTGACGCAACATACAGACTAAGGGATGAACACGACTGGATACTCGGCCATAGTGGGGCATGTAGAAATATCGCTGGTTCAAGATAGCAATTATGCCTTGCTTAGGAGAAACGGTCCCTGTTGGGAGCGACGGTGGTCGGGCTTAGGAGATAAGAACTCGGCCGAGGATGTCAGACGAAACATGGTCTCTGACATTATTGATCCTTCATTCAGGCGTACTGGTTTAGAAGGAGTACTTTGATTATGCACTTTGAGGTTCAAACACCTTTGGAGACGCGATTGATGTTCTTTCGATGTTCAACAATCAAAAGAAATTGCCATCTTTATTAAAAAGAAGAAAAATTTTTAACAAGTAAATTCATTTTTGTTTTATTTCAAGAATCGTTAATCATGTTAACAACATCGTTCTGTAAAGCTAAAATAAATAGGAATTACAAACAAAAGCACAAGGGCTCAAATTTTATTGATAAGATGGAAATCAGCCAAACGCGTGATTCCAAAGAGTATATACAAAATTTGAAAATGGTAATTTACAGGGAAAAAGGCTACGTTGAAACATAACGACCACTATCCTTCTACCAACTTTGAATTCGGGACATCCTGAGCTTCTGTCGAAGATGACCTTGACTAGAGTTTTCCTGACGGATGATGCTGTAACTGCTGCTGAGGGACTTGCCTCTGTTGAACATAGTTACTTGCCATTATCCCTAATTTTTGCCTGGATTGTACTATGATGTTTCCAATCCACCGGGATGATTTTTTTCATGTCTCTAACTTTTGCCTGGACCGCCCTTTCGGGTTTTCAATCCACCGAGACGTTTTTTTTTTTTTTTTTTTTTTAGGCGAAGTATTTCTTGACTACATCAACATTCGTGGGGTAGGCAAATTCCTCTCCGTCCATGGTTACAAGTCTCAAGGCACCGCCTGAGAAAGCTTTCGTGACCACATAGGGGCCATCATAATTTGGGGTCCATTTGCCCCGAGAGTCAGTGAGAAATGATTGTATCTTCTTGAGCACGAGGTCTCCTTTTCTGAAGATACGAGGTCAGACCTTTTTGTCGAACGCCCTTTTCATTCTCTGTTGATACAACTGACAGTGGCATAGTGCCGTTATTCGCTTCTCTTCGATCAGGTTCAGTTCGTCGTGTCGACTTTGACACCATTCAGCTTCTGAAAGCTTAGCTTCCATCAATACCCGGATTGATGGGGTCTCTACTTCTATGGGGAGCACTGCTTCTATGCCATACACTAGAGAAAAAGGGGTAGCCCCAATTCCGTTTCCGTAATGATTGAGAGCTCCGTCAAAGATAAGTCCCCACTGGGAACCTGGTTCTAGCCCTTCACTGGGTAGCGGTTCATCGCAGTCTTTCATTTTTAGATACATGACATCTTCGTCTGGGAAGTCAAACTCGATTGATTCTTGATCGTCAATCGGTTGATGAGCCAAATGATCAACTAAAATACTTCCTTTAACGGCTTTCTGAGCGTGGTACTCTATGTCATATTCTGATAACAGCATCTGCCAACGGGCAATCCTTCCCGTAAGAGCAGGTTTTTCGAAAACGTACTTGATTGGATCCATTTTGGAGACCAACCAAGTAGTATGACGAATCATGTATTGGCGAAGACGTTTGGCTGCCCAAGCCAAAGCACAACAAGTTTTCTCAAGCATCGTGTACCGAGTTTCGCAGTCGGTGAATTTCTTACTCAAATAGTAAATGGCAGACTCTTTGCGTTTGGTTTCGTCTTGTTGGCCAAGTACACATCCCATTGAGTCCTCTAGAACTGTGAGGTAAATGATCAGTGGTCTTCCTTCCACTGGAGGTGATAGAATCGGAGGATTCAACAGATATTCCTTGATACTGTCGAAGGCGGTTTAGCAATCTTCTGACCAAACGCAATCCTGGTTCTTTTTGAGTAACTTGAAGATCGGCGCACAAGTGGCGGTCACGAGGAATATGAATCTGGAGATGTAGTTCAAACGTCCCAGGAATCCTCTGACTTGTTTTTCAGTTTTCGGAGAAGGCATTTCTTGAATGGCCTTGACCTTGTCAGGATCAACTTCAATTCCTTTTTGGCTGATGATGAACCCTAGTAGTTTCCCTGAACGGACACCGAAGGTGCACTTGTTGGGTTTCAAGCGGAGCTTGAATTTTCTTAGACGTTCGAAAAATTTTGACAGATGTTCAACGTGCTCACTCTCTATTTTTGATTTTGCAATCATATCATCGACATACACTTCGATTTCCTTGTGTATCATGTCATGAAACAGAGTAGTCATGGCCCTTTGATAGGTTTCCCCAGCGTTCTTCAAACCGAACGGCATTACCTTGTAACAAAAGGTGCCCCATGGGGTAATGAACGAAGTTTTCTCCATGTCTTTCGGCGCCATTTTGATCTGGTTATAGCCCGAGAATCCATCCATGAAGGAGAAGACTTTGAACTTTGTTGTACTGTCAACCAGCATGTCAATGTGTGGTAAAGGAAAGTCGTCCTTTGGACTTGCCTTGTTTAGATCTCTGTAATCAACACACATTCTGACATTTCTGTCCTTTTTGGGAACGGGTACGATGTTGGCTAACCATTGAGGATATTCAGATGTAGCGAGGAAACCCGCGTCGATCTATTTCTGTACCTCCTCTTTGATTTTGATGGCCATGTCCGGGTAAGTGGGTCTCAACCTTTGCTTTACTGGCGGACATTCCGATCTTAATGGTAAGTGATGTTCCACGATGCTGGTATCCAACCCTGGCATATCCTGATAGGACCAAGCAAATATATCGGGGAATTCTTTGAGAAGCTTTATCAAACCCTCTTTGACAATTGGATTGAGCAGTGCCCCAATCCTGATTTCTTTTCTCTCTTGCTCTGAACCCAAGTTTACCGTTTCCAACGGCTCTTTGTGAGGTTCAATGGACCTTGTCTGAGTAGTCGGGAGATCTCTTCTGGAATTTCGTTGTCATCTTCTTTTTCAGCCCCAAATACCGGGAACTCAAAGTCGGGAGAAGGCATCAGATCGTATGTTTCAACGGGGTGTAAAACAAGCAATCTGCATGACGTGATGATTCGTGTTTAGAAGAGATAGAGAAAATGCAAGAGTGTGCAGTGTATTTATTTTACTGCTTGTTTTTATTTTTGAATTGTTTTTTAGGATTACCATTTTCTGAAAAAGCAAAAAGAGAAAACAGCAATAAATGCGGAAATTACAGAACGATGTTATTTTATTTATGAACAAGTCGACTCTTGAAACTACAGCCCTATAAAACAAAACTCTGTCGCTTCGGGCAAAGCGAAGAGGGAAATTTACAGAAAACGAGCCCTATCAAAATATCCGTTTCACCTGGGCAAGGTGAAAGGTTAAAGATGGCAATTACTTTGACTGACAAACGACCTTCAGAACCTCGACAGCAACCCATTGGCGGCGAACTCCTTGGTTAATCACGAAGTCTGGCACCTTCCTTGATTTGTCTTCAGAAATGACACTGATTTCTGGTGGAGTAGGATCATTGGAATCTGTCTCCCAGGCAGAGTTGTCGTAGGAGGATTCCTCTGTTGCATTCTGCAGAGTATTGGTGCTCTCAGGTACATCTCCCCATCCAGTTGGCTGGATGTCTTCGAGCCTGATACGAGAGCTTTCGGGAGCGGTGTATTTGACCATATAGTCGTACTTTCCACTCGGTTGTCCCAGAGTGTCCAAAACTTCTTTGGAACTGGAGGAGTCATCCCTCTCGATGACGTTAACCTCTGGAAAAGCATAGTTGATGAATTCAAGTCCTGCGAACGTTGCGAATTCATCTTCATGTTGAGTAGTTTCTGAATGACCTGAGTGTTGATCCAATGACATGGTGGGGACACAGGTATTCTGTTCAATGATGCTCAGTTGATTTTCATTGTTCGGCTGACTTTCTTGCCCCAAGTCTCCTGGGTAAGGTTGCCATATTGGCAGACCATCCATTGGGCCATGGTAGGTGTAGTCAAAATTATCTTTCATCGGAGTGTCTTCCTCTAATGAATTTGGCGGAGCGCGGCATCCTTCCGGATCACAATCCCTGTAGATCATTTCGACATCTGATCTTGGTATAAATCTCGGACTTTCTGTAGGAAAGCAAAAAGGCATAGGAACCTCTTCCTGAGACATATAACCGTCCTCGTTAAGGTAGGACTTATATTCTTCATCCGTGTCAGAGGGATCTTCCTCATTGATAGCATAAACTGTCTGACACTGGGTGAAGGAAACCTCCACTGTGGAAGAAGTTTTGAAGGGGATGAATACTTTCATCGTTGGCAGCTGTCTGGGTACAGGTTGCAGAAAAACCAAGACCCTTCTTTGTTTTATTGTCAATAGGAATGACAAGCTGTCCCCATCCGGTTGTATCGGTACTCTTGACCGCTTTGATAGCATCTTTGTATGAAGAAATTGAAGTTCCTTCTTTGAACTGATTATCTTTGCCTACCGATAGTGTTGGAACTGTGTTCCAATAACCTCCTCGGGTTCTATACCAGTAGATGATGACAAGTTGCTTACAAGCAAGGCCTGTTTTCCACAGACTGTGACAAGTTGATCGTTCTTGACGAACTTTAGCTTTTGGTGGAGGGTTGAAGTGAGCGCTCCAGCCTGATGTATCCAAGGTCTTCCTAATAAACAACTGTACGTTACCCGGATGTTCATGACCTGGAAAGTGACTTGGAAAGTGTGAAGACCAATAGTTATGGGAAGATCAACTTCGCCGATAACTGTTTTTCTGGATCCGTCGAATGCTTTGACGACGACCTCGCTGACTCTCATCGGAGGGCCTTTGAATGATAATTGCATCAAAGTGGACTTCGGCATAACATTCAGGGCTGACCCTGTGTCTACCAGTACGCTGGCTAAAGCATCGTCCTGGCAGTTAATTGTAATATTGAGCGCCATGTTATGACGGCGACCCTCTTCGAGTAACTCCTCATCACTAAATCCCAAATTGTTGCAGGAAGTGATGTTAGAGATAATGCTATCGAACTGTCTAATTGTTGCATCCTGTTCCACAAAGGCTTGCTCCAAGAATTTCTGTAGAGCCTCCCTGTGGGCTTCTGAACTGAGTAACAGTGATAATACCGAGATCTTTGAAGGAGTCTGTAACAGTTGATCGACAATGTTGTATTCACTCCTTTGGATGAGCTTTAGCATCTCATCGTTGTTTTTTGAAAGGTCTGGATTACTGGATTGACTGACTATTAGATCAGGAGCATCTGTCTGAAGTTCCTTTTCTTTGTTAACTTCCCCAACCCCTCGGTTGAAGATTCTACCACTCTGTGTTACTCGACTGATGTCTGCAATGTTCACAACAGAGGGTAATGAAATTTCCTTTCCATTCTCAATTGTTGTTGCACCGTATTTGTAAGGGATAGCCTTAGCTGATTCATACGGTAGTGGTCCCGGTAGATAGATGACTATGGGAACCTTTTGATTTTGCTGACCATCGTAAGTAATCTCGATCTGTTCCTGGTTGGGAACTTTAGATTCGTCAAGTAGAGGAATGATGGCAAAAACATCCCTGGTCCTATGATGATGACCAGAGATCGTGACAACATCCTCAACTTAATTGGCAAGGTAGTTCGGCGTCCAGTTGATGGGTCCAGAACCCGGATATGGGCGAATCTCTCCACGATCCACCTGACCCTGAAGAGCTGCTCTCACAAGGTAACACCCTTGGTTACTTTCCGAACAGATGCTACAACTGTCATAGTTGTGTGGTGGCACCTGGCCACGCCCACTTTGAATACAATGTAACCTCACTAGGTTAGTTTCCACAGATCGGACATCCTGATTTTGACGACGAGTAGGATTCCTGTTACTGATACTAATCTGCTGAGTATCTTCATCCATGTAGATTGGCATCCACCAATGATTTAACAAGTGCTGAAGTGCCTCCTGGACAAGGGTACAACCTTGATTGTTTTCGCAACCTGCTTTACAGCTTTGATAGTCATGTGATGTTAAGAATCCGAGTCGGACCTGCTCAGCATGTAACTCTACCAGGTTGGTATTCATCATGCGAATATCGAAGATCTGAACCATGTTGATCTGATAAGGGTTCCCATCATAGTAGTCTTGGATCCATCCAAGATCCATCTGACGCTGGAAGGCCTCTTGTATGAAAGAGCATCCCTGTTTATTTACCGAGCAAGTCAGACAGGAACGGTAATCGTGTCTCGGCAGATTATGATACTGGCTTTGCCTTGAGTGCATCGCCACCAAGTTGACATTCATTACACATATGTCGTGGTTCTGAATGACGTTGGAGTTCGTATAGACCATGTTAACTCCACGAACTCGGTGCTCTTGGATCCATCCGAGATCTATTTGTTCCTGTAGGGCTGCTTGCACCACAGAACATCCCTGGTTGTCTTTAGAGCAGATATCACACTGGTGATATTTATGAGGTGGCACATGGCCATATCCACTCTGTCTACAATGCATCTTGACCAGATTGGTCTCTAACAAGAGTACATCGTGAATTTGATAGACATTGTTAGTCTCTTTCTCAATCAGATTGACTGCAGCTTTCTCGTGTTGAGGCAGCGGGTTCGTAAGAACATTAGGATTCGTATCCTTGAAAGATAAGAGCCCTCTCCTAACAAGTTTTTGTACGTCAGATTTGAAATTGAGACAATTCTCAATGTTATGCCCTGATCCTCCTTGGTGGTAAGGGCATGTCTGATCCACCTTAAACCAAAAAGGCGGATTTTCCGGTACTGTAAGAGGGGACTTAGTCTAGATGTGCCCCTTGGCTAGCAGTAATGGAAACAGCTATGCGTACGTCACGGGTATAGGATCAAATCCTGGTGGCCGTGTTGTACGGTTGTTGTTATATTGGGGACGAGCCTGCTGAAGAGGCTGTTATGTCCTTTGCTGATCAGGTTGGCTCTGCGCAACCTGAGGTTGATACGTAGGAATAAGCGCAAGGTTGACAGCAGGAGTCACAGCCGCTACTGGTTGATATCGACGCCTTTGCTTTCTGAGAGAGATATTCCCAATATCTTTCTCTTTTTTCCTAGGGAGAGCACTACCATATTTTTTAGTACCGCTCGTCGATCCAGTGTCTTTTACCAAACGTCCTTCTCGGACGGCTTTCTCAAGACGTACGCCCATGCCGACCATCTCGGTGAAATCACTGGGCGCACTGGCAACCAATCGGTCATAGTAAAATGAGCTTAAAGTCTTTAAGAAGATCTTTGTCATCTCTTTTTCCTCAAGAGGTGGACAAATTTGAGCGGCGATTTCACGCCACCTTTGAGCATACTCCTTAAAGGTTTCCTTGTCCTTTTGCGACATTGATCTTAGTTGATCTCTGTCGGGTGCCATGTCCAAATTGTATTTGTATTGTTGGACAAAGGCAGTGCCAAGATCTCTGAAAGTGCTGATCGTGGCACGGTTTAAACCCATGTACCATTTTAATGCGGCACCGGTTAAACTATCCTAGAAGTAGTGAATCAGCAGGTCCTGATTCTCCGTCTGAGCTGACATTTGCCGAGCGTACATCACCAGATGGCTCTGAGGGCAAGAGTTACCCTTGTATTTTTCAAAGTCGGGCACTTGGAATTTGTGCGGGACTTTCACATTGGGGACCAAACAGAGGTCTGCGGCGTCCTTTCCAAATAAATCCTGATCGCGAATGGCTTGCAGTTCCTTCTGCATTTCCAAGAACTGCTCCTGGAATTCCTTCATTCGGTCAAACATAGTTTCCTTTTTACCAGCAGGTATTGGTGGAATCTGTCCTTCTGGGACAGTGTGCACCACAGGGGGTGGTACCGTGACTACGGCAGCGAATCTTAGCGTTTCCCGAAGTTTGTAACCTTCAGGAGTCTTCAGTATGCCCCTGGCATCTTCGCTTTCCCGAATTTTGTAACCTTCAGGCCCAGCGGCTTCTGTTGTGATTCCCTGATCCTCAGTGATCGGCGAAACATATCCTTCCGGGATATAGTTAACAGGCATGCCCCAAGGGTGATCTTTCGGCATCTGATACCTAGGATCATTCTTCTCCACTATGGGCATTGAGGTGATCTCTGAGATCACAGTTCTTTGTAGCTGAGCTTCTGCCATGGCTTGCATGTCGTTACGAAGCTTTCTCATATCCTCTCTCAGAGCGTCGATCTCTTCCTTCAACTATCTGTTTTCTTCCTCAAGATCATCCATATTTTTCTGACAATTGGCCCGAGTATTGTACGAATGAGACAGTTTGACTCTAGAATCGAGACACAAACGTGAGATTCGTAGGGAAGAAGAATACGCGATGTGAGAATGATGAATGCAATGATTATATTAATTGTTTTTTTGGTTTAATCAAAATAAACTTCGACAATTAGATTGCAAATATCAAACAGTGGGGAAACCCCTTTTTATTGAAATTTAAAGGATTGCAGAAATGGAAATACAGTAGATTACAAAGTGCAGAAACAGAAGCCTAAGCTAATGGGTCCCGAGTCCTCTCTGAAGAGAAATCGGGTGCTGATTCTGATATCTTCCTTTTCTTTGACCGGGGCTCTTGGGCCGTTGTCGGGTTGTCGTTCCTTTTCCAGGTGAAAGGAGTGAACAAATTCCTTTGGTCATCTTGATTCTCTACAGCATGTTGCTCCAAAATTTCGATCAGAGCATCGTTTTCTTTCAGTAATTCCTGTATTTTGATGCACTCTACGTCGAGGGTGCGATACTTGTTCTTCCAAGACCTTCTTTCCCGTTGAACTTTGTTGAGAGTAACCTGAAGCTTTTCAGTTTCCGTCATGAAGTACATGACAGATTCCCTCGGCGGAAGAATTCCGTAAAGAGGATAAGGCATCTTTAGCTTGAGAGCTCTAGTTTGTACCCAATGGAGATAAGGCCCCACCGAGACACTGTCCGGTTTTCCTAGAGACTCTCGTCCTTTCTTATGAACGTGTTTCCAAGCGTGCACTATTTCCATCTTTAGTGCTCTGTCACTTTCTCCTTCCTTGAAGAAAAGACCTTCCAGATGAACACCCAATGTGATGTGTCTCATCGGGTATCCAAATTGACGAAGAACCAACACTGGATGGTAGTTGATTCCTCCTTTAGTTCCCATGAGGGGTACGTTGGGGAAGTTTCCCCAACGGTCAATGATTCTGATTCCCTCATAAATCCTATTACACCAATCTATATCAGAGTTGGTAAGAGACATGATCTTCTGCGACCAACGTAAGGCACTCTTGCAATCCCAAAAAGCAGCAGACTTGGGCAAGTGAGAGATAAACCATTTATAAAGCAGAGGTACACAGCATGTGATCTCCCCTCCACTGTACAAATTTCCCAAGTGTACAGAATGATACGCATCTGCGAGCAAAGTCGGCACAGGGTTTCCAATGAGAAAAACCTTAATGGAGTTAATATCGACGAAGTTATTGATGTTGGGAAACAAAAATAACCCGTAGGTGGACAATACAAAGATGCTTTCAAAAGCAGTTATGTTCCCTATACTGGCAAAATACAGGGCCTTCTTCGTCAAGAACTGGGTTGGCAAACCTTGTATGCCACCCTTAGTGGTCATGTGAGTCCTGACCTCAGACTCGTCCAAATAAATTGCTCTTGCAATGGTCTGATTCTTTGGAATTTCTTCTAGTCCAGAAAATGGAGCTCGATCCGTAATGTGTAGATCGATCAGATGAGAATACTCCTCCAGCGTTGGTGCGAGCTGGTAATCAGGGAATGTGAAACAGTGATAAACCGGATCGTAGAATTGAATGAGCGCATCCATGATTCCCTCAATCACATGGACTCTTAATAGTGGTAGCAAACCTCCGTACTTGGCTCTAAAAGCCTCAGGGTTAGTGATCATCCTTGCTAACCTTCTCAAATCCTCTAGTTCTGGAACCTTGAAGGTGTACATATTAGTTCTCCTTCTACCGAAATCCATTAGCGTAATCCTCTTCTCTGATATTTGCAATCACAGTCTTAGTTTAATTTGAAAAAACAGAGAGACTAGAAGAGAACTTTTTTGAATGTTTTAATGTTTTATTAAATGAATGCATGAATGCAGTACACAAAAACATAGGAAAAACATGGGGTCAAAGGGTCGTTGTCATGAAGTCAAGGCTCTTAGAGTAAGTGCCATTCACCGAGAATAGATCACCAGCCTCAAATGAGGGTAGTATCGCGTAACAACTATTTTCGATAGTTTCCGCACTACGAAAGGGTTTGGCTCCTCAGCTTCTCAGACTTAACAACCGGCCCATTGGCTAAGAGAGTGAATGGGTTGCGTTGGTTAGCCTCCACTGAGGTTGATGGTCGACCCCGTCGCCATCACTTATCTTAAGTGTATACTCAATCTTTCCACATACGGCATCACCCGCATTCCCATTAGCAGAAAAATTAACATGTATAGCAATTAGGAAAAGCAGTATATATATTTGTCCTAAACATCCTAGACCTTTAAAGCTAAGAATCCTAAGTTCCTGACAGAAAATGGGTTCCCCGGCAGAAGCCCCAATCTGTGGTTTTCACATAAGTGAAGAAAAAGGAAATCAGAATTTGGCCCCACGGTGGGCGCCATTTTTCTGTTGGCGCCCACCGCCATGAAAATGACTTACCCAAGGTTTAAATTGTAAGAAAGAAAGAATCGGCCCCACGGTGGGCGCCATTTTTCTGTAGCGAGCGATTTTGGACGCGGTTCTTAAGCGCGGGTCGTTCTCTGCGGTTTGAGCTTTGACTGCAGGTCGATTCATTTTTTATCCTATTGTGAGCTGAATAAGGAAGGGAAATAGATGTCTCCAATTAACCCTGCTTTGCATACTGAGTTTAAACAGCGGTCTGTTAGGTTACAGATGCTATCAATGTGGGGGGGCCTTTGTACTGGTTATTTGTATTTTCACCAATATGGTTTTCTTTCTTTCTAGGACTTTCTAGCGGGGAACAAGGGTTAGGATGTTATGACTGATGCTTTTTGATAGATATGTGAGAGTATGGGATTTGGGTTTTTTGTTGATTGCGCTCGCTAAGATATTTTCTTTCGATCTTATGCATACGTATTCCCGTTTACCGAAACAGGGAAATCAGAGCGTTCGTAGTTCCTCCTAGTCTATGGGAGGAAATTGGTTTTTGGTGTCTTGTTCAAAGCCCAAGACGTGAAGCTAAAGGGTAGTTTGTATCTTGTTCAAACCCCAAGATGTGAAGCTGAAGGTGATTTGTATCTTGTTCAAAGCCCAAGATGTGAAGCTAAAGGGTCTATTTGTGTCTTGTTCAAAGCCCAAGACGTGAAGCTGAAAGACCTCGGCTTTAGAGAGAATTTGTCATCTCTAAAGAAGGGTTTGTCTGTCCCATCTGTTGGGTGACTAGTTATAAAGGAGAACTACTTTAACCGGGATACGCGGATCCTAGCAATGCCATAATTTCCTTTAAAGAGGATTTTAACCTGAAGGAGAAGACTTTAACTCAGTGTAGAGCAATGCCATCTTTCCTTAGGAATTTTTCATGCTAAAAGAGGGACAGTGGCATGGATGTAGATAATCTAGACGCTTGTCGTTTACAGCGATTAGATGAAGGGGAAGGAGTTGTTGATGTTTGTGTACTGTGAACGAGGCACAACTTTGATGCTAAAAGGTTGATTGGATCAACCAGTGGTTTTCTTATACAAATCCTAAGAGGAGGCTATTGGCCCAACAAGAGGGAGTTTTTATGTGTCTCGTACGAAGCCCGAGAGAGAGGTTAAAAGGGTTGACTCAACAGGAGAATCTTTTATACTCAACAAGAGAGTGTTTTTGTATCTCGTACGAAGCCCGAGATGGAGGCTAAAAGTTTGACTCAACAAGAGAGTCTCTGTATCTCGTACGAAGCCCGAGATGGAGGCGAAAGGGGTGATTGACTCAACGAGGGAGTCTCTTATGTGTCTCGTACAAAGCCCGAGAGAGAGGCTAAATGTTGTTTGACTCCACTGGGGAGAATTTTGGTATCTCGTACGAAGCCCGAGATGGAGGCTAAACGTTTGCTTCGCTGGGAAGAATCATTGAACAAAGCCCAAGAGGAGGCTATGGTAACTGTTTCAGTTAAGTGACAGGTCCAGTATACTGATTTTAAAGAGAAAATCAGTTCTTATATGAGCAACACTGTACTCAGGGATTTGATTCAAGGATCCAGGTTATTCCTGTTCTTTAAGGAAGCGGGAAATCCAAGGGGTATTGAGACTGTCCGAGTCTACGGGTTTCCTTCCTATTTAACGAAGGGGTCACTTGAGAATGTCTTTGAGACTCAAGGAGATTAGACTGTCCGTTTCTAGAGTTCCATCTTTGTACTATGTTTTGAGAAACAGTAGTAGACTCTATGAAAGGAATGTTCTATGAAGATGACTAGGTTCTGTTCCTATACCTCTAGGAGGTCGTCGGGACAATTTGTACGAAGCCCAAGAGGAGGCTAGAAACTTTTAAGAAGCCGACGGGTCCTTGTACTAAGCCCAAGAGGAGGCTATCATTCCCGAAGGAAGAGATCATTATACGAAGCCTAAGAGGAGGCTGTGAATACTTCTAAGAAGTCGTAGGGTCCTTGTACTAAGCCCAAGAGGAGACGGGGTTGCATTTAGGAAGCCTGTGGGTCCTTGTACGATGCCCAAGAGGAGGCTGATGCTTTTAAGAAGCCTGTGGGTCCCCAAACCCCGAGAAATTCAAGGCAATGCTATTCACCGAGAATAGATCAAAGTCAGGAAAGTTCGAGAATTTGGAAGAAACTCAAAGATGCCATTCACGGAGAATACATTCATCTTGGGGAGTAGAGCTTCTTGACAATTCCTAATGAGGACAGCCGAAGAGAAGACTGTATCTGGTGATCCTATTGGGGATCTAGTTGTCTATTTCTACGAATAAACGAAACGGCGTCACCTAGTTCTAGACGTAGTTGCCGGGGAAACTCTAAATATCTATACTATTATTACACAGTTGATATGAGTTTATGAAAGAAGACTTACAGTGAAGCAGCCCCACAATACAGTTATATATATATATATATATATATATATATATATATATATATATATATATATATATATATATATGAGTTTATGAAAGGAGACTTACAGTGAAACAGCCCCACAATACAGTTATATACATATGAAAGCGGTAGATGAAAGCGGGTAAACACTTACTCGGTTGTAGAGCTTCCATGCTGTTTGGTTAGTTGTTCAACAAAGAAAGATTGAAAACAACAGTATATTCAAAATCAAAGGAGAAAGTGCTTTGAAATAAAAAGATTTGGGGCTTACGGCTCAAGGAGAGGCCCAGGGTTTTATCAGTGAGCGCACTGTTGAATTTGCACAGAGGGACTTATACAAATGACTGAGGCCCAAGAAAGGTTTTCTGTACAAAGGGATGGGTCTTACACTCTATCAAGAGGCCCAAGTGAGTTTTAAGAAAAGAAATGGGTCTTACTACTCGAGGGTAGGCCCAATGGTTAATTTTCAAAAGGACGACGATCGCGCTGAGGTTTTGTAAACACCGTGGGACTTATACAAGTGACTGAGGCCCATAATTTTGGTATTTACAAAGGGGTTGGGTCTTACACTCTATTAGAGGCCCAAAGAGTTTAAAGAAAAGAAATGGGGCTTACAACACGAGGGGAGGCCCATAGTCTTTATTTTCAAGATGAATATTCACTTTTAAAATGCTTAAAAACAATTAAAAATGAATTTATTCACAAAAATACCAACTATATTAAATAAATAATATAAATTTTATTTTTTTGTAGAATAAAATATTTTACTATTTTTGTGATTTTTCAGAAAAAGAACCAATAAAAAATAATCAAAATTGAGGGCGTTATTAATTTTCCAAATCATTAAAAAACAATATGAAAAATGAGAAAATATAAAAAAGAGGGGTTGGGTCTTACACTCTATTAGAGGCCCAAAGTGTATTTTGGTACAAAAGATGGGGCTTACAACTCAGGGAGAGGCCCAAAATATTTTCAGTTTGAAAATGGCGATCGCGCCCAGATTTTTAACGTATCGGGACTTATACAATAGCTGAGGCCCAAAATTGTTTCGTTAAAAAAGGGTTCGGTCTTACACTCTAATAGAGGCCCAAGTGTTTAAAAATGAAAATAAATGGGACTTACAGCTCAAAGAGAAGCCCAGTTTATTTTCGTTTGAAAATGGCGATCGCGCCGAAGTTTTCTTTTAACGCAGAGGGACTTATACAATAAGTGAGACCCAAAATTGTTTTGGTTAAAAGGGGATTGGGTCTTACACTCTAATAGAGGCCCAAGTGAGTTTTAAAAAGATTTGTTAGGGTGAAAATCAAATAAAACCCCAATTTCATTTTTTAGGCATTTTTTCAAGAAAAATTAAATAAAAAATGATAAAAATATCAAATAAAATCATTAAATAATGATTAAAGTTTATGAAAAAAATATTTTATCAACATAAATATTTAAAATAATTTTTGTTTTAAAAATCAAGAAAAAAAAGAAATCATTTTAAAAGCATTTAAAACAATATAAAACACTATTTTTAAATATATTAAAAATACTACTTTTTTTTTGTGATTTTTTGTGGATTAAAATATTATGGGGTATGAATTGGAAAATGATGATTTTTTGCTATGTGACAAAAATTGGTTGAGTTTTGAAAATAAAAAGTAAGAAAAAGAGAAAAGATATCAAAATATCATCTCCGACATTTCTTTTGGGGTAAAAACGAGTACCGAAACTTTAATTTTCAACACGTTTTTATCAAATTTCAAACACTCATAACTCTCTCAATTTTTATCGGAATTAAGATCCGGAAGAGCCTATCCTGACCGATTTTTCGCAAGGAATCCGATGGTATTACTCATGTACACGAAAAATCGACGTACAAAATGCAGAAATTAAAAAACAAAAACTATTATCGTTTAAAAACATCGTTCCGCATAGAATTTCCAACACGCGTAACTCTCTCGATTTTTAACCGAATCAAGATCCGCAAGAGCCTATCCTGACCGATTTTTCACAAGGAATCCAATGGTATTACTCACGCACACGGAAAATTGACACACAAAACGCAGAAATTAAAAAACAAAAACTGCTATCGATTAAAAACATTGTTCCGCGTCGAATTTCCAACACGCGTAACTCTCTCGATTTTTAATCGAATCAAGATCCGCAAGAGCCTATCCTAACCGATTTTTCTCAAGGAATCCAATGGTATCACACACGCACGCCGAAACTCAACGTACAAAACGCAGCGATAAAAAAACCAGACTTGCTACGTTTAAAAACATCGTTCCGCGTCGAATTTCCAACACGCGTAACTCTCTCGATTTTTAACCGAATCGAGATCCGCAAGAGCCTATCTTGACCGATTTTTTGCAAGGAATCCAATGGTATTACTCACGCGTATAGAAAATTAACACACAAAACGTAGAAATAAAAAAACCAAAACTGCACGTGGTTTCGACGTTGTTTCGCGTAAAATTTCCAACGCGCGTAACTCTCTCAATTTTCATCGGAATTGAAATCCTTAAAAACCTATCTTGACCGATTTTTCGCAAGGAATCCAATGGTATTATTCACGCACTCGGAAACTCACTGTACAGAACACACAAAGCGAAAAAACCAGAACCGCCATGGTTAATTCGACGGCGTTTCGCATAAAATTTCCAACGCGCGTAACTCTCTCAATTTTCATCGGAATTGAAATCCGTAAAAACCTATCTTGACCGATTTTTTGCAAGGAATCCAATGGTGTTACTCATGCAAACTAAAACTTAATGTATAGAACACACCAATGAAAAAAAAACAGAACTGTACATGATTTTGAAATAACCAAAATTCCACATAAAAACATGTCAAAATGCAAACAGTGGGATACATTTTTTCCTCAAGAATTGTTCAATATGATGCATGTATGTGGACAACAAAGGAAAGCATGATTCAAAGAATTCAAGTTGTGGATTTTACCTCTTTTTTGGAGATTTTGGGCAACCTACCAAGTGCTTTGTTCCAGAAATGATTTGATGCTTTGGACAACCTCAAATGACCTCTTAGAAGCTTTTAGGATGGTTGGAATCAGCTGGAAACCTCTGGAGCAAGTTTGTGCACTTTCTCGCGAAATGGTCAAAAACGGCCAAAATGCCAACTCTCTCAAATAGTGTTCCAGATGTGTGGCACCATTTGGGACAGTTCAAGGATGATATTTAGAGTGTGTTTGAGGTTTCAACTGGTTTGGAAAGTGACTGAATCAAGACATGGCTTGAAAAATGTAAAAAAGTGTCATTTTGAGGTTTTGAGAGGTGACTTTGTGATGTTGTGATTACAGGTCACTTTTGATGGTTTGCACAACTTACATATGATATATATGAGGTGTGTGTGTGATTAGTTTGAGTGGAATTGCTCTCTAGCTCAAAAACTCAGAATTTCCTTACTAAAGAAGGCATTTTGGAGTGAAAGAGAGAATTTGAGGAAAGCATCTGTTTGATGGCTTTGGTGTACTCAAACTGAACACAAATGAGCTCTATTTATAGTGGAGCAAGTTTGTTTTGGGATCCATAGTGAATGGCAACTGCAGCAGGTGTTTGGCCAATGTTGGCCAATGAAAATCCAAGTCTCCTCTAGCCATTGACTAGAGGTTAGGGCACAGGGTTGTGGTTCCCTTGGTCTTGGATAAGTTTTGACTGATTTCAGATGAGAATGGCTCAGTACATGCCACCTCTAAGCATCCATTAAATGCTCCAAACCAAAATTGGAGTTTTGTCCCTCTTTTAGGGATTTCTAGGCTTTGGCATGCTTTTCTTTGTTCCTTGGAGTTGGGAGGTTCATGGATCAGATCATCCCACTTGGATTTGATCCATAGATGTGTCCAAACTGATGACAAGGCTTGAAAATTCGTGTGGCACACAAAATGTACAAATCTGCTCTTGAAAAATTCAGCTTCAGCAAGCCTTTTGTAAGATCCATAACTCCCTGCTCGAGTATGCTACATGGACGCTCTAAGACTTTTCGGAAAGCTTAGATGACGTACTTCAACTTTGATGTTTGGCCCTAGACCTGGTTCAACTTGAATCATGGAGAAAAACAGCCTTGAAGTTGGGACATTGTGCTGAAATTACAAGGCAGATTTTGGCTAAGTGCTGAAAAATGTCAATTTTAAGTTTTTAGCCATTTTGATCCAAGCATAACTCAAAATCCTTAATGAATTGGACTTAGGTCTAGTTGAAGTTTTTGTAGAGGGTAATGAGGGCTACAAATCAAGCTTTGGATGAGGAAAAATGGCTTTGTGGTTTAGGAGTTATGATCCTCCAAAGTTGGTACCCTTGCCACTTTTTTTCATAACTTAGAAAAATTTCTAAGTTTTTATGGTTACCCCTTTTACAAGTTATCCCACTTTCTTTGATTTTTCTTGATTAATGATGATTCCAATCACACATTAACATCATTTTAGGGTTAAAAAACCATTTTTATGAAAAATCTCAAAAAGTCAAAGTTTGACTTTTGTGCACAGTTGACTTTTTATCAGATGAATTCCAAACTGTGCGATTCTTCAGGAAATCATGTCCTTGACCTAAATCAAAATTGATGGACATGTTCCATGGGTGTTATAGGGTGTATTTAATCGTGTCCCACGGCTTGGGAGCATGTCCCGATCAAAAGTCAAAGCTACAGTTGACTTTTCTCGCGAAACCCTAACTGTGGTTCAGATGAAATTGAAACTTGTTGCTCAAGCTTCTTGGGTCAATCCATTGTTGCAAATAGATAAACGTGGTATTTTGGAGACCCTCAAATCATGTCTTGAGGTCTTGGCTCATGATTTGTCCCAAAAGTCAACTTAGGGGTGAATTAGGTCAAGAAACCCTAATTCTTGATTTTTGATGTATGCATCCCCCGAGGCTAAATTGACTTGATGATGGGGTTTATGATGTTCCATGGAGCATTTTAGGTTATGCTTTGAAGCATTGGCTCATGCCCAGAGGAAAATTTCCATCTGGAGGCCCTAGTCGACCAAACCCTAATTTGGTGACACTAGCGATCCTGAAGCTTGATCCACTTAGAAGGGAGCATCCTTGTGCTTAATCCTTGAAGTGGGAGTCCTCTTGATCCATTTTGGATATTTGAGAGGCTAGACAAGTTGAAGATCATGTCATTCCTTGATTGATCCTTTGTCTAAGAGCTCTGCGAGGGCTTGAAACCCTAAATCCTGTTTGTAGTGAATGCTCACCCACCTTTGGGGAGACTAATGAGGTATGATGGTCCATCCACATTGTGCTGATGATTTGCACAATGATGGGAAATCTTAGTGGTCAAAATTTAGGGTATGACAATTAGGTAATGTCAAAACCGGAGCCGATGTCAATCTCTTCTTCAATTCCATGAAACTTTCTTCGCATTGAATGTCCCACACAAAAGCTTTACCTTTACAAGTCAACTTAGTCAACGGAAGTGCTAACTTAGAAAATCCTTCGATAATCCTCCGGTAATAACCGGCTAGTCCGAAGAAGCTTCTAATCTCGGTAGCCGGCTTTGGGGTTTCCCATTGTAACACAACATCTATTTTAGACGGATCCACAACAATGCCACTACCTGAAATGACATGACCGAGAAAACTGACCTCCTTTAACCAAAATTTACATTTAGACAGCTTTGCATATAACTTCTTCTCCTTCAAAACTTGCAATACTCGTCTTAAGTGCTCTTCATGCTCTATTTTTGATTTAGAGTAAATCAATATATCATCAATGAACACCACCACAAACTGATCCAAATAAGTGTGAAAGATACGGTTAATGTACTCCATGAATACTCCCGGCGCATTAGTAACACCGAAAGGCATCACTGAGTACTCATAATGTCCATAACGCGTCCTGAAGGCCGTCTTCTGAATATCTTCATCTTTCACTTTAATCTGATGATAGCCCGACCTCAAATCAATCTTGCTAAACACACGAGCACCTACCAATTGATCCATCAAGTCATCTATTCTCGGGAGCGGATACTTGTTCTTAATCGTCACTTTATTTAATTGCCTATAATAAACACAGAGCCTCATACCTCCATCTTTCTTCTTTACTAACAACACTGGAGCTCCCCACGGCGATACACTTGGCCTCACAAATTTCTTTTCAAGTAAGTCCTCTAATTGCTTCTATAATTCCGACAATTCAGATGCAGACATCCTGTATAGTGCCATAGAAACAGGTCTGGTACCAGGTACAAGGTCAATTGTAAATTCCACTTCTCTTTTTGGAGGTACATCAGGAATTTCATCAGGGAAAACTTCAGGAAATGCACGCACCACTTGCAACTCCTCAATTACAGCTCGGCTTTCAACGGATACGACGCCACCAATGAGAATATCTGAGCTCCTCCTTGCATCAACTGCTGTAACTCCCTAAAAGACAACAAACTAGCTTCTTCCTCTTCAGGAGTAGAAAATCTCATAGACTTGTTATAACAATTGATATGAACATAGTTATATTCTAACTAGTTCATTCCCAAGATTACATCCATTCCAGATAACGGCAAACACACCAAATCAACAGTAAAGTCTCTGTCGAAGATCGTCAAGGGACACTTTAAACACACAAGAGAAGTAGTCACCGATCCCTTAGCCAGAATCTCGAAGACCATTTCTCCATTCATAGAAGACAACACAAGACCCAATCTTTCAATGCATTCAGCAGCAATAAAGCAATGAGTAGCACCAGTGTCAATCATAGTAATTAAAGGAGTACTATTAATGAAACATGTACCTCTGATGAGTCTGTCCTCATTAGTTGTCTGAGTCCCAGCTAAAGCGAATACTTTCCCACCGGTTTGCGCCTTCTTTGGTTTCTGACACTGACTACTAATGTGTCCTTCGCCACAGTTGAAACAAACCATCTTTTTATGCTTGCACTCAGACATGGCATGCTCAGTCTTACCACAACGGAAACACCTCTTCACTTCAGCAGTACACACATTACTCTTATTACCAGATTTCCCACATTTGAAACAAGTTATGCCAGTAGGAGCATCTCCCCCACTAGTCCTCTTGCCATCAACCACTTTCTGTCTACCTTTTCAGCTGGAGCATCATAAGGTTTTCCACGATTCTGTTGGTTCTTGCTCTTCCTCTCATTAATGATCTTATAATGAGCATTGTTATCCTCTTCAAAAATTCTGCAACTATCAATCAAATCAGCAAAAATATGAATCTTCTGATATCCAACTGCCTTCTTGATCTCTGGGCGCAACCCACTTTCAAACTTGATGCATTTTGAAAACTCAGCATCATTATCGTTATAGTGCGGATAAAACATAGCCAATTCAACAAACTTTGTAGCATAATCAGTAACCGACATGTTTCCTTGCTTCAGCTCAAGAATTTCGATTTGCTTCTTACCACGAACATCCTCTGGATAATACTTCCTCAGGAACTCTCTTCGGAACACATCCCAAGTGATACCTTCACCTGCAGTTTCCAACCTCTGACGAGTCTCTAGCCACCAGTCATCAGCCTCGAATGTTAGCATATGAGTCCCATATCAAACCTTCTACGCTAGAGTGCAGTCCATCACACGGAAGATTCTCTCCATCTCTTTCAACCAATCCAACGCTCCATCAGGATCATACTTGCCCTTGAAGGTAGGCAGATTCTCCCTCTGAAAAGTTGCCAAACTGCGAGATCCAACATTCTCGCCGGCGTTCGGCTGATTTTGCAAAGCCTGAGCCATTGCTTCCAACGCAGCAGTAATTGCAGCATCATTCCTTCCAGCCATCTCAACTTGTCACTTCAACATAAACAAAAGTTAGAACTAGTTAACAATACTCGATTGTTAAACAAACTACGACTCGACAACTTGGTCGGACGGACCGACCTGCTCTGATACCACTAATGTAACACCTTTCTACCCCACATACCATTTTAGGAAAACACTTAATATTATCAGAGTAAAAATTAGCAAGAAAGGTGCCACATATATTCAAACAACATTCAAAATCATTGTCCTGTCCCGTAACACGGGTTATTCATTCTTCATTAACATAAATTGGCAACTACACAGCGGAATCAAACTATTTAATTCAGGTCAATAAAATACTTCATGGATAAAAGTATCTGATTCAAAATGACATCAACAATATGAAAATAAATTCCAACATAACCCAAAAAGGGAAAACACGAGGTTCACAACTAATCCCAACCCGATGTTACATGACACAGAGCAGGACACCACTTAAAACATGACTAAAACGACAAAAGAACGCTCCAAGACTCAATTCTCCAGCACCGCAAGTCTACTCTTGGTTATCTGCAAGTTACCCACATAAGAGGCAACATTTTCAAACAGGCAGGGTGAGAAATCACAATTCATTATAGTAATATAAGTCATGGAAAAATAAACAGAATAAGCAACACAACATCATAACATCATCAATAGAATCTTCACAACACAATCACAATTACATCATTTATATGCAATGTCGACTATAATGGAATGCAAAGAATGCACGTGGTACCGATTCAACGTGGATGGACACTGGCCATCATCCCTCCAAAAGGAGCACAACATAATCAACATATCACTTCAATTCGCACGATGAGATTGAAGCTACCAATGGACCGAAGCCCCAACATAAAATGCTATGAAATGCAATGATGCTAAATCTCCGCAATTCATCAAACATCAACGTGTGCATCATTCATTTCATATTCAACAAATATTTATCATACAATCATGTTTGATTATCTTACATCAACAACAACTTGACAACAAAAGATCAGCACAAGAAAACGTTAAGAAACCTCAAGAAAAACAACAAAAACAGCAAAACAGCTGTCTGACACAGCCACCCGTGTCTTGGGACACGGCCCGTGTCAGGAAACCTGCGCTCAAAACACAAAACAGACCAAATACAGCAAACACAGTGGTCTGACACGGCCGCCCGTGTCCTGTGACATGGCCCGTGTCAGAAACCCTGTAGCACAAATCCAAAACATAAAAAAAATACAGCTGGAACAGTAGTCTGACACGGCCGCCCGTGTCCTGTGACACGGCCCGTGTCAGGATGCGAAAACCCAGAATTTGTCAAAAGATTTTTCTGCTGCGTTTAGACTTCAAATATCCCAAAAATTCAGTTTTTCCAATACGAAAATTTGGCCAAAAGACTCACACAATACACATACATCAAGACATAACATTTTATCTCATTATATTTCATCGAATCATTCATCCCTAACTCATTCTACATCATCAAACACCACAATTACCCAAAATCCACTAATACCTAATCTATTCATAACCAATCCTATAGAACTATAATAAACCATGAAAACTCCCCATACCTTAGAGAAATCAGTAGCTTAAATAATGATAATAATAATACCTTAAGACCACCTTGCCCTTTTTCTTAATATTTTTAAATAATGATAATAATAGTATAAATAATACACTAATTATTCATTCTATTAAATTATTTAAGAATACTCTTTTGATCCAAAATTACCAAAACTTCGTAATTCTTTCTAAATTAATTAAACAAATAAATAAATGATTTATTTAGATTTTTGGGGCGTTACAAAGGTCATCTTCGACAGACGCTCAGGATGCCCCGAAGTCAAAGTTGGTAGAAGGATAGTGGTCGTTATGTTTCAATGTAGCCCTTTTCCCTTAAATTACCATTTTCTAACTTTGTAAATACTCTATGGAATCACGTGTTTGGCTGATTTCCATCCTATCAATAAAATTTGAGCCCTTGTGCTTTTGTTTGCAATTCTTAGTTGTTTAGCTTTACAGAACGACATTTTAACATGATCAACGATTCTTGAAATGAAACAAAAATGAATTTACTTGTTAAAATTGTTCTGCTTTTAAAAATAAAGACGGCAATTTCTTTTGACGGTTGAACATCGAAAGAACATCGATCACTTCTCCAAAGGTGTTCGAGTCTCAAAGTGCAGAATCAAAGTACTCCTTCTAAACCAGTATGCCTGAATGAAGGATCAGCTATGTCAGATGCGAATGCTCCATCTGACCTCTTCGGCCGAGTTCCCATCTCCTAAGCTCGACCAGCGTCGCTCCCAACAGGGACCGTTTCTCCTAAGCAAGGCAAAATTGCTATCTTGAACCAACGATACTTCTTCGCCCCGCGATGGCTGAGTATCCAGTCATGTTCATCTATTAGTTTGTATGGCGCTGTAGCGAGCGATTTTGGACGCGGTTCTTAAGCGCTGGTCGCTCTCTGCGGTTGAGCTTACTACAGGTCGATTCATTTTTTATCCTATTAAAGCTGATGAAGGAAGGGAAATAGATGTCTCCAATTAACCCTGCTTTGCATACTGAGTTTAAACAGCGGTCTGCTAGGTTACGAATGCTATCGATGTGGGGGGCCTTTGTACTGGTTATTTGTATTTTCGCCAATACGGTTTTCTTTTTCTCTTTCCAGGACTTTCTGGCGGGGAACAAGGATTAGGATATTAGGAATGATGCTTTTGATAGATACATGAGAGTATGTGATTTTGGGTTTTTGTTTAGTGTGCTCGCTAAGATTTTTCTTTCAATCTTATGCCTACGTATTCCCGTTTACCGAAACAGGGAAATCAGAGCATTCGTAGTTCCTCCTATTCTATGGGAGGAAATGGTTATTTTTTGGTGTTTTGTTCAAAGCCCAAGACGTGAAGCGAAAGGTGGTTTTTATCTTGTTCAAAGCCCAAGATGTGAAGCTAAAGGTGTTGACTTTAGAGAGAATTTTTCATCTCTAAAGAGGGGGGTTGTATGTCACAACTGTTTTATAAAGGAGAATTACTTTAACCGGGATATGTGAATCCGGCAATGCCATAATTTCCTTTAAAGGGGATTTTAACCTGAAGGAGAAGAGTTTAACTCAGTGTAGAGTAATGCCATCTTTCCTTAGGAATTTTTCATACTAAAAGAGGGACATTGGCATGGATGTAGATGATCCAAAGGCTTGCCGCTTACAGCAGTTAGATGGAGGGGAAGGAGTTGTTGACGTTTGTGTACTGTGAACGAGGCACAACTTTGATGCTAAAAGGTTAATTGGATTAACCAGTGGGTTTCTTATATAAAGCCTAAGAGGAGGCTAGTATGTGTCTCGTACAAAGCCCGAGAGAGAGAGGCTAAAAGGTCTTGACTCAACGAGGGAATCTTTTGGTATCTCGTATAAAGGCCGAGATGGAGGCTAAATGACTCAATAAGAGAGTTTTTGTATCTCGTACGAAGCCCGAGATGGAGGCTAAATGTTTGTTTGGCTCAATAAGAACCTTTTTGTATCTCGTAAAAAGCCCGAGATGGAGGCGAAAGAGGTGATTGACTCAACGAGGGAGTCTCTTATGTGTCTCGTACAAAGCCCGAGAGAGAGGCTAAACGTTGTTCAGTTAAGTGACAGGTCTAATATACTAATTTTGAAAGAGAAAATCAGTTCTTATATGAGCAACATTGTACTCAAGGATTTGATTCGAGGATCCGGGTTATTCTTGTTCTTTAAGGAAGCGGGAAATCCGAAGGGTATTGAGACTGTCTGAGTCTACGGGTTTTCTTCCTATTTTTGAAGGGTGCTTGAGAATGTCTTTGAGACTCAAGGAGATTAGACTCTCCAAGTCTAGAGTTTTATCTTTTGTACCATGCTTTGAGAAACAGTAGTAGACTCTATGAAAGCAATGTTCTATGCAGATGACTAAGTTCTGTTCCTATACCTCTAAGAGGTCGTCGGGACAATTTGTTCGAAGCCCAAGAGGAGGCTGGAAACTTTTAAGAAGCCGAGAGGTCCTTGTACTAAGCCCAAGAGGAGGCTATCATTCCCGGATGAAGAGATCATTATACGAAGCCTAAGAGGAGGCTGTGAATACTTCTAAGAAGCCGACGGGTCCTTGTATGAAGCCCAAGAGGAGGCGAGGTTGCTTTTAGGAAGCCTGTGGGTCCTTGTATGATGCCCAAGAGGAGGCCGATTGCTTTTAAGAATCCGATGGGTCCCCAAACCCCGAGAAATTCAAGGCAAGCTATTCACAAGGAATAGATCAAGTCAGGAAAGTTCGAGAATTTGGAAGATACTCAAGAGATGCCATTCACGGAGAAAAGATCATCTCTAGGGAATAGATTTTCTTGACAAGTGCTTTTAAGAAGCCTGTGGGTCCCCAAACCCCGAGAAGTTCAAGACATGCCATTCACCGAGAATAGATCAAGCCAGGAAAGTTCGAGAATTTGGAAGAAACTCAAGAGATACCATTCACGAAGAAAATATCATCTTTGGGGAGTAGAGTTTCTTGACAACTTCTACGAGTGACAGTCTATGAAAGGGTTCACAGAGAATCCTGCCTTTCATATCTCCATATTGTTTAACCCCAAGAGGAGGGAAGACTGTGTCTGGTAATCTAATGGGGATCTAGTTTAGACTAATTCTAAGAGTGATCAACGGGCTTAATGCTAGACGTAGTTGCCGGGGAAACTCTAAATATCTATACTATAATTACACAGTTGATATGAGTTTATGAAAGAAGACTTACAGTGAAACAGTCCCACAATACAGTTATATGTATATGAAAGCGGTAAATGAAAGTAATAACCACTTACTCGGTTGTAGAGCTTCCATGTTGTTTGGTTAGTTGTTCAACAAAGAAAGATTGAAAACAACAGTATATTCAAAATCAAAGGAGAAAGTGTTTTGAAAAAGAAAGATTTGGGGCTTACAGCTCAAGGAGAGGCCCAGGGTTTTATCAGTGAGCGCGCTGTTTGAATTTGTACAGAGGGACTTATACAAGTGACTGTGGCCCAAAAATTGTTTTCTGTACAAAGGGATGGGTCTTACACTCTCTCAAGAGGCCCAAAAAGTTTTAAGAAAGGAAATGGGTCTTACTACTCGAGGGTAGGCCCATGGTTATTTTTAAAAGGCGACGATCGCGCCGTTTGTTTTTTACGGTATCGGGACTTATACAATACACTGAGGCCCAAAAATGATTTGGTCAAAAAAAGAATTGGGTCTTACACTCTATTAGAGGCCCAAAGTGTTTTGAAAATGATTTATGAGGGTTGAATTAATCCAAAAACCCTAATTTGTTTTCAAAAATGTATTTAATTGAATAAAAATTCAATTAAAATGATCAAAATTGTTTAACATATGAAAAACAAATTGTGATCTTGGATTAATGCTTCAAAAATTAAGTATTGACCTACAAAATAATTAGAAAGCATTAAAAGTTGCAAAATCAAGGTGGAAAAAATATTTTAAATGTTAAAAACAATTAAAACATTAATTCTTTGAAAAAATATCAATTATATGAAATAAATAATATTTTTGGGATTTTTTGATAAAATAAAATATTTTAACATTTTTGTGAATTATTAAAAAAAGAATCAACTCAAAATCATTAAAACTCAGAGAGAAATTAATTTTTGAATCAATTAAAAAAAATCACAAAATTCAAATATTTGAATTTGAAAGAAATGGCGCCAAGAACACACCAAGAACACGCGCGTGTTCTGGGCTTGGCCAGATTTGCATTTTCTCTTCAATCTCACTGAATACTTGATCATATCATGCAATCCACATATCATTATGCTCGTCTCAACCTCACGATCATGTCTATGTCAATTAATTTCATTTAAATTAAACATATAACAAGAAATCATGAAAAATCCTCAAGAACCCTAATTCCTGCATGAAGGCTAGGATTTTTGATACACGATTCAAACAATGCAATTAATTGAGGGGAAACATTCTATGCATGATTATGAACATATGGCCAAATTATTGTGCGAGGAAATATGCATAGATTGAGAGATGACCAAGTATATGCTTACCTCTAGGCCGTGACAGCAAGTGCAATGTGATTTTTGATTTGGAGGTGTTACAGATGAGTGATGATGATCTGAACAGCTTCCCTACACCCTATGGAGTGTGTTTGAATGCTTGTACTTGATTGAAATTGGCTAGATCATTTCATGGCATCTCAACTACACTTTGGTTAAAACCTTGAGCAATTGACTGGTGATTCTGAGAAATCAGTGTTCCAGTTGTTGTTTAAGTGTTTGATCAGCTCATACGTGATGTATGTGAGGTGTGTGTGTGATTGGTTTGAGTGGAATTTCCCTCTAGCTCAAAACCCGATAGCTACCTCGCTAAGAAAGGCATTTTTGCCAAGAGAAAGAGATTTTGAGAAAGGCAAGTGTTGTAGGCCTTTGGTGTACTTAAACTGATCACAATTGAGCTCTATTTATAGTAGAGCAAGTTTGTTTTGGGATCCACAGTGAATGGCAACTGCAGCAGGTGTTTGTTCAATTTTGGCCAATGGAAGTTCAAGTCTCCTCTAGCCATTGACTAGAGGTTAGGGCACAGGCTGCTGGTTCCATTGGTCTTGGATAAGTCTTGACTGAATTCAAATGAAAATGGCTCAGTCCATGCCACCTTGATGCTTCCATTGAATGCTCAAATCCAAAATTGGAGTCTTGTCCATATTTTGGCCATTCTAGGTTCAACATGCTATTTCTTGTTCCCAAGACTTTGGAGGCTTGGCTCAGTGATTGTCCCCTTTAGATTCAATCCTCTGATGTGTCCAAGTGGATAAGAGTGTTTGGATTTGCACAATTTTGGCAAATCGAGCAAAAATGCAAATTCTGCCTTGCCTTGACAGATTTCAACAAGGCAACTTGACAATGTCATAACTCATAGCCCAAATGGAATTTGGCAATGTTCTTGGCCATTTTGGAAAGCCCTTACATGATACAACAACTGTTTGAACATGTTTGGTTTTGATCTCTTTTGAATCCAAGTGAAAAATCCCCCTACATTTGGAAAAAAATGAAGACAGATTTGGACTTAGTGAAAATTTCACTAAGTGTTGGAAAAAGTGACATTTTCATTTTTCAGCCATTTTGATCACTTCATAACTCAAAATCCTTAATGAATTGGACTTAGGTCTAGTTGAAGTTTTTGTAGAGGGTAATGAGGGCTACAAATCCATATTTGGATGAGGAAAAATGGCTTTGTGGTTTAGGAGTTATGACCCTCCAAAGTTGGTACCCTAGCCACTTTATTTTTAACTTAGAAAATTTTCTAAGTTTTTATGGTTACCCATTTTACAAGTTATCCAACTTTTCTTGATTTTTCTTGATGAATGATGATTCAAATCATACATTAACATCATTTTAGGGTTAAAAATCCATTTTGGTGAAAAATCTCAAAAAGTCAAAGTTGACTTTTGTGCACAGTTGACTTTTTATCAGATGAATTCCAAACTGTGCAATTCTTCAGGAAATCATGTCCTTGACCTAAATCAAACTTGATGGACATGTTCCATGGATGTTATAGGGTATATTGAATCATGTCTTAGGGCTTGGGAGCATGTCCTGGTCAAAAGTCAAAGTTACAGTTGACTTTCCTCTTAAAACTCTAATTGTGGTGCAGATGAAATTGAGACTTGTTGCTCAAGCTTCTTGGATTAATCCATTATTCCAAATGGATCAATATAGTTCATTAGAGACCCTCAAACCCCTTCTTGAGGTCTTGGCTCATGATTTGCACCAAAAGTCAACTTAGGGGTGAATTAGGTCAAGAAACCCTAATTCCTGATTTTTGATGAATGCATCCCCTGAGGCAAAATTGACTTGATGATTGGGTCCATGAGGTTCCATGGAGTATATTATGTTATGTTTTGGATCATTGGCTTGTGTCTAGATGAAAAATTTCCATCTGGAGGCCCTGGTCGACCAAAATCCTAATTTGGTGACACTGTCGATCTTGAGGCTTGATCCACCTAGAAGGGAGCAACCTTGTGCTTAATCCTTGAAGTGGGAGTCCTTTTGATCCTTTGTAGTTACTTGAGAGGTTAGACAAGTTGAAGATCATGTCATTCCTTGATTGATCCTTTGTCTAAGCCTCTGAGAGGGCTTGAAACCCTAATTTTGATTGTAGTGAATGCTCACCCATCTTTGGAGAGACTGATGAAGTATGATAGTTCCTCCATATTGTGATGATGATTTTCACAATGATGGGAATCTTAGTGGTCAAAATTTGGGGTATGACAGATGCCCCTATTTAATCTTCTTGGACCCGAAGGTGTGAATGACGAAGGTATTCGGGCATTCGGGGTGCAAGAGGATTAAATATCGGAATACCCGAAATTTTGATGGTGGTTATGAATGGTATCTTACGCATTCATCTTCTTTAGCTAAGCGGTGATGCTTAGAATAGGTAAACTTCCCCTCGATCCTGGTCTTCAGCCAAGGAGCTGGTCTGAGTTTTCTTTTGAAATAAACCTCCCCTCGATCCTGGTTTCCTACCAAGGAACTGGTCTTAGTTTCTGATTTAAACCTCCCCTCCATCCTGGTTTCCTACCGAGGAACTGGTCGAAGTTTCTTTTGTCAATAGACTTTATTGACAAGGGACGCTATTCGTAGCGGTTTTCCTCAAACTTCTCGCCGAATTTTCCTGGGGAGATGCCATTTGACGGAAAAAGTTGATGTCATACTTACTGGGGAACCCAGTCGTCTGAGTTGTAGAGTTGCACAAACTTCTCTGTTGGAGACGCCATTTGTTTCTACTGGGGAAATCGAGTCTCTTGAGAGGCTGCTTCTGCGTGGGGGTCTTACATCATACTTTTCTCGAGATCTTCCCAGAGAAATGCCATATGATGGGATCCAATTTTGAGGTGCCGATGACCTTTTCATCAGTGGTCTTTTTCGGAGCGAAACTGGCATGCTGCCGAATCTCTGATTACGAGGCTTTCTCTGTGGATTTTCCTTAATCCGAGAAAGCAAGGATATCATCTTCAATGGCGAAGAGTGATGCTGACTGAAAGTTCCTCTGGTTTTTCAGAGGTTCAAGTTATCAAAGTGGTCAAGGGCCAACTTCCTTCCAGAAATAGACTGGGGGCGAGGTTGTTCAAACGCAGCGTTTCCTGACGAGGCAAGAACTGACAACTCGATTGGGAGAACTTCTATCACTAGGGGACAAGACTGACTAGAGCGATAGTGATGCACTATGATTATGTGAATGCAAATCAAATAATGCATGATGTATGTATGTCTATGCCGACAAAACTAACGCGACACACAAACTAAAAGATGAACATGACTAGATACTCGGCCATCGCGGGGCGAAGAATTACCGTTGGTTCAAGATAGCAATTCTTCCTTACTTAGGAAAGATAGTCCCTGTTGGGAGCTACCGTTGGTCAGGCTTAGGAGATAAGAACTCGGTCGAGGCTTGTCAGACGAAACAAGGTCTCTGACACAATTGATCCCTTCATTCAGGCATACTGGGTTAGAAGGAGTACTTTGATTCTGCACTTTGAGGTTCGATTACTTCTGGAGAAGCGACCGATGTTCTTCTGATATTCAACAGTCAAAAGAAATTGCCGTCTTTATTAAAAAGTAGAAAAAGTTTTAACAAGTAAATTCATTTTTGTTTTATTTCAAGAATCATTAATCATGTTAATAACATCGTTCTGTAAAGCTAAAACAAATAAGAATTACAAACAAAAGCACAAGGGCTCAAATTTTATTGATAAGATGGAGATCAGCCAAACGCGTGATTCCAAAGAGTATATACAAAGTTAGAAAATGGTAATTTTACAGGGAAAAGGGCTACGTTGAAACATAAAGACCACTCTCCTTCTACCAACTTTGAATTCGGGACATCCTGAGCTTCTGTCGAAGATGACCTTGACTGGAGTTTTCTGACAGATGATGTAACTGCTGCTGCTGAGGGATTCGCCTCTGTTGAACATAGTTACTTGCCATTATCCCTAATTTTTGCCTGGATTGTACTGTGATGTTTCCAATCCATCGGGATGATTTTTTTTTGTCTCTAACTTTTTCCTGGACCGCCCTTTCGGGTTTTCAGTCCACCGAGATGTTTTTTTTTTAGTTTAGGCAAAGTATTTCTTGACTACATCAACATTAGTGGGGTAGGCAAATTCCTCTCCGTCCATGGTTGCAAGTCTCAAGGCGCTGCCTGAGAAAGCTTTCGTGACCACATAGGGGCCATCATAATTCGGAGTCCATTTGCCCCGAGAGTCAGTGAGAAATGATTGAATTTTCTTGAGCACGAGGTCTCCTTTTCTGAAGACACAAGGTCGAACCTTTTTGTCGAACGCCTTCTTCATTCTCTACTGATACAACTGACCGTGGCATAGTGCCGTGATTCGCTTCTCCTCGATCAGATTCAGTTCGTCGTGTCGACTTTTACACCATTCAGCTTCGGTGAGCTTAGCTTCCATCAATACCCGGATTAATGGGATCTCTACTTCGATGGGGAGCACTGCCTCCATGCCATATACTAGAGAGAAAGGGGTTGCCCCTGTTGAAGTGCGGACAGATGTGCGATAACCATGAAGAGCAAAGGGTAGCATCTCGTGCCAGTCTTTGTAGGTTACAGCCATCTTTTGAACAATCCTCTTGATGTTCTTGTTAGCCGCTTCTACCACTCTGTTCATCTTTGGTCGGTAGGGAGATGAGTTATGGTGTTCAATCTTGAACTCTGCGCACAACTCTTTCATCATCTTATTGTTCAAGTTAGATCCATTATCACTAATGATCTGGCTTGGAACACCATAACGGCAGATGATATTGTTTTTTATAAACCGGACCACCACTTGTCGGGTTACATTAGCGTACGATGCTGCTTCGACCCACTTGGTGAAGTAGTCAATGGCTACTAGGATGAACCGATGTCCGTTTGAAGCCTTAGGTTCGATCAAGCCAATCATGTCGATTCCCCATATGGAAAAAGGCCACGGGGAAGAAAGAACTTTGAGATGTGATGGCGGTACATGAATTTTGTCAGAGTATATCTGACATTTGTGACACCTCCTCATGTACTTGTAGCAGTCAGATTCCATGGTCAACTAGTAGTACCCTACTCTTAAAATTTTTCTCGCCATTGCTTGTCCGTTGGCATGAGTGCCAAAGGATCCTTCGTGAATCTCTTTCATCAGCATGTCTGCTTCTGGTCTGTCGACGCATCGGAGCAAGACCATGTCAAAATTTTTCTTATAGAGAGTGTCACTGCTCAAGAAGAAGTTTCCAGCCAATCTTCTGAGGGTTTTTCTGTCTTTCCTGGATGCCCCAGGTGGGTACTCTTGTTTCTGAAGGTAGCATTTGATATCGTGATACCAAGGTTTGTCGTCTATGACTGCTTCAATTGTGAAGACATAAGCGGGCCGTTCAAGGCTCATTATGTCGATCTTAGGTATGTCATTCCATTGACCTACACTAATCATGGAAGAGAGAGTGGCTAATGCATCAGCCATGTGATTCTCCTCACGGGGGATGTGATGAAACTCGACTCTGTCGAAGAAGGGTAACAATCTTCTTGCATAGTTTTTGTAAGGAATCAATCCTGATTGGTATGTGTTCCAATCTCCTTTTATCTGATTGATAACCAGGGCTGAGTCGCCGTATACGTCCAAGTTTTTGATCCTTAAATCAATCGTTTCCTCGAGACCCATAATACAAGCTTCGTATTCGGCCTCGTTGTTTGTACATTTGAACGTAAGTCTAGCGGTGAAAGGAATGTGGGTACCCTGAGGGGTAACAATGATTGCTCCAATTCCGTTTCCATAATGATTAACTGCTCCGTCAAAGATAAGTCCCCATTGGGAACCTACTTTTGGCCCTTCACTGGGTAACGGTTCATCACAGTCTTTCATTTTTAGATACATGACATCTTCGTCTGGGAAGTCAAACCCGATTGGTTCTTGATCTTCAATCGGTTGATGAGCCAAATGATCGGCTAAAACACTCCCCTTAACGGCTTTTTGAGCGTGGTACTCTATGTCATATTCTGATAATAACATCTGCCAATGGGCAATTCTTCCCGTAAGAGCAGGCTTTTCGAAGACATACTTGATTAGATCCATTTCTGAGATTAACCAAGTAGTATGACGAATCATGTATTGGCGAAGACGTTTGGCTGCCCAAGCCAAAGCACAGCAAGTTTTCTCAAGCATCGTGTACCGAGTTTCACAGTCGGTGAATTTCTTGTTCAAATAGTAAATGGCAGACCCTTTCCTTTTGGTTTCGTCTTGTTGGCCAAGTACACATCCCATTGAGTCCTCTAGGACTGTGAGGTAAATGATCAGTGGTCTTCCTTCCACTGGAGGTGATAGAATCGTAGGATTCAACAGATATTCCTTGATACTATCGAAGGCGGTTTGGCAATCTTCTGACCAAACGCAATCCTGGTTCTTTTTGAGTAATTTGAAAATCGGCGCACACGTGGCGGTCATAAGGAATATGAATCTGGAGATGTAGTTCAAACGTCCCAAAAATCCTCTGACTTGTTTTTCAGTTTTCGGAGAAGGCATTTCTTGAATGGCCTTGACCTTGTCAGGATCAACCTCAATCCCTTTCTGGATGACGATGAACCCTAGTAGTTTCCCTGAACGGACACCGAAGGTGCACTTGTTGGGATTCAAGCGGAGCATGAATTTTCTTAGACGTTCGAACAATTTTGACAGATGTTCAATGTGTTCACTCTCTGTTTTAGATTTTGCAATCATATCATCGACATACACTTCGATTTCTTTGTGTATCATGTCATGAAAAAGAGTAGTCATGGCCCTTTGATAGGTTGCCCCGACATTATTTAAACTGAACGGCATTACCTTGTAACAAAAGGTGCCCCATAGGGTAATGAACGAAGTTTTCTCCATGTCTTTCGGCGCCATTTTGATCTGGTTATAGCCCGAGAATCCATCCATGAAGGAGAAAATTTTGAACTTTGTTGTGCTGTCTACTAGCATGTCAATGTGTGGTAAAGGAAAGTCGTCCTTTAGACTAGCCTTATTTAGATCCCTGTAATCAACACACATTCTGACCTTTCCGTCCTTTATGGGAACGGGTACGATGTTGGCTAACCATTGAGGATATTCAGACGTAGCGAGGAAACCCGCATCAATCTGTTTCTGTACCTCCTCTTTGATTTTGATGGCCATGTCCGGGTGAGTCCGTCTCAACCTTTGCTTTACTGGCGGACATTCCGATCTTAACGGTAAGTGATGTTCCACGATGCTGGTATCCAATCCTGGCATATCTTGATAGGACCAAGCGAATACATCGGGAAATTCTCTGAGAAGCTTTATCAAACCCTTTCTGGCAGTTGGACTGAGCAGTGCCCCAATCCTGATTTCTTTTCTTTCTTTTTCTGAACCCAAGTTTAACGTTTCCAACGGTTCTTTGTGAGGTTCTATGGACCTTTCATCTTGTCTGAGTAGTCGGGAGATCTCTTCTGGAATTTTGTCGTCGTTTTCTTCTTCAGCCCCAAATACCGGGAACTCAAAGTCGGGAGAAGGCATCGGATCGTATGTTTCAACAGGGTTTAAAACAAGCAATCTGCATGACGTGATGATTCGTGTTTTAGAAGAGATAGAGAAAATGCAAGTGTGTGCAGTGTTTTTATTTTACTGTTTGTTTTTATTTGAATTGTTTTTTTTTAGGATTACCATTTTCTAAAAAACGAAAAGAGAAAACAGCAATTAATGCGGAAATTACAGAACGACATTATTTTATTAATGAACAAGTTGATCCTTGAAACTACAGCCCTATAAAACAAAACTCTGTCGCTTTGGGCGAAGCGAAGAGGGAAAATTTACAGAAAGCGAGCCCTATCAAAATATCTGTTTCACCTGGGCAGGGTGAAAGGTTAAAGATGGCAATTACTTTGACTGATGAACGATCTTCGGAACCTCGACGGCAACCCATTGGCGGCGAACTCCTCGGTGAATCACAAAGTCTGGCACCTTCCTTGATTTGTCTTCAGAAATGACGCTAGTTTCTGGTGGAGCGGGATCATTGGAATCTGTCTCCCAAGCAGAATTGTCGTAGGAGAATTCCTCTGTTGCATTTTGCATAGTATTTGTGCCCTCAGCTGTATCTCCCCATCCAGTAGGCTGGATATCTTCGAGCCTGATACGAGAGTTTCGGGAGCGGTGTACTTGACCATAAAGTCGTATTTTCCACTCGGTTGTCCCAAGGTGTCCCACACTTCTTTGGAACTGGAGGAGTCATCTGTCTCAATGACGTTGACCTCAGGAAAAGCATAGTTGATGAATTCAAGTGCTGCAAACGTTGCAAATTCATCTTCATGTTGAGTAGTTTCTGAATGACCTGAGTGTTGATCCCATGACATGGTGGGGACACAGGTATTCTGTTCAATGACGGTCAGCTGATTTTCATTGTTCGGCTGACTCTCTTGCCCCAAGTTTCCTGGGTAAGGTTGCCACATTGGCAGACCATCCATTGGGCCATAGTAATTATGGTCAAAGTTGTCTTTCATCAGTGTGTCTTCCTCTAATGAATTTGGCGGAGCACGGCATCCTTCCGGATCACAATCTCCGTATGTCAATTCGACATCTGACCGTGGTATAAATCTCAGACTCTGTGCAGGATAGCAAAATGGCATAGGCACCTCTTCCTGAGACATATAACCGTCCTCATTCAGATAGGACTTCCATTCTTCGTCTGTGTCGGAGGGATATTCCTCATTGATAGCATGTATTGCTTGAGACACCGGGTGAAGAAAACCTCCACTGTGGAAGAAGTTTTGAAGGGGATGAAGACTTTCATCGTTGGCAGCTGTCTGGGTACAGGTTGCAGAAAAACCAAGACCCTTCTTTGTTGTATTGCTAGTAGGAATGACAAGCTGTCCCCATCCTGTTGTATCGGTACTCTCGACTGCTTTAATAGCATCTTTGTATGAGGAAATCGAAGTTTCTCCTCCGGATTGATTGTCCTTGCTCACCGACAGTGCTTGGAAATGAGTTCCAATAACCTCCTCGGGTTCTATACCAGTAGATGATGACAAGTTACTTACAAGCAAGGCTTATTCCCCACAAACCGTGACAAGTTGATCGTCTTTGACGAACTTTAGCTTTTGGTGGAGGGTCGAAGTGACCGCTCCAGCCTGATGTATCCAAGGTCTTCCTAATAAACAACTGTACGTTGCCCGGATGTCCATGACCTGGAAAGTGACTTGGAAAGTGTGAGGACCGATAGTTATGGGAAGATCAACTTCGCCGATAATTGTTTTTCTGGATCTGTCGAATGCTTTGACGACAACCTCGCTGACTCTCATCGGAGGGCCTTTGAATGATAATTGCATCAAAGTGGACTTCGGCATAACATTCAGGGCTGACCCTGTGTCTACCAGTATGCTGGCTAAAGCATCGTCCTGGCAGTTAACTGTAATGTTGAGCGCCATGTTATGACGGCGACCCTCTTCGGGTAATTCCTCATCACTAAATCCCAAATTATTGCAGGAAGTGATGTTAGAGACAATGCTATCGAACTGTCTGATTGTTACATCCTGTTCCACAAAGGCTTGCTCCAAGACTTTCTGTAGAGCCTCCCTATGCGCTTCTGAACTGAGTAACAGTGATAATACCGAGATCTTTGAAGGAGTTTGTAACAGTTAATCAACAATGTTGTATTCACTCCTCTGGATGAGCTTCAGCATCTCATCATTATTTTTTGAAAGGTCGGGATTACTGGATTGACCGACTGGTGGATCAGGAGTTTCCGTCTGAAGTTCCTTTTCCTTGTTAAGTTCCCCAACCCCTCGGTTGAAGATTCTACCACTCCGTGTTACACGACTGATGTCTGCAATATTAACGACGGAGGGTAATGGAATTTCCTTTCCATTTTCA